>BOLG01000144.1:2012500-2430605 GCA_016861445.1 Oryzias woworae
CTCTGATTTAATTGAAACAGCCAGCACGTCAAAAAACGACGAGTTCTGAGCATCCATAGCGTCAAAAAGTGACGCAGAGGGCTCTTTACCCATGCTTTAATATGTGACAATTTGGGAGTGAAAATGAGTTGGATAATAACATTTAATTGTTATTGAAAATTTCAGCATTTTGGGAATAGAAGTTGGAGGAAATCTGTGTTAAACTTGATTGATTTTGATTCTGCCTGCAGCACAATGCCAAAATAAAGAGCCTCCAGTGTTTTATTGCTTTGGATGATTTCCATGTCTATAATAAAGTGAATGAACCCATGTTGACAATAATTTGCTTACATTATGAATGACAATTCATTCTCATAGGTGAGTAGTTATCTATTAGACCTGTATTTCAGAATTTACCCAATTTCCATATTGTTTGAAGAAGAAAAAAATGTGTGTATTTTTAAGCCTCTGCCCCTCAAACATCATGTGCACATCCATGGTCACAGGTAAAAGTACACTTTTTTGAGGCCATAGGTTTTAGAAATAGCGGGGCAGATTAAATGAGATTTTCATACAAAAACTTCAGTTTGTGATTCAAGCACCAAATTTGATATAAATGTAGCTCGTAGGAAAACAAAACCTTAGCCACTTGAATGACTTAAAATGGTGACCATTTTTTTCAAAGTGGCAGATATTTTAGCTAGAGTTCATTACTTTATTGAAATACATTTCTGAAAATGGTCTTTATGGCGTGCTTTGTAGTGAGACAAGCAGAAGGTGGAGGCTGGGTGTCTGTAGCATTCAGCCAGTGTAGCATGGATCACAACATTTTGGCTCATTCCATTTTGTTTAAGCTTTTGGAATATACCACAAAACATTCTGGTGAGGAATCTGAGCCAAATTTTGGGATGAATCCTAAACATATCACTGAATGTTGCAAGCAGGTGAATGAAGGAACAAAGACGGCTGCAGAAAGAAAAGGAGCAAACTGATTTCCTGGTTTTTAAAGTGGATTAACTCGTAGTTCTCCTGAACATTCTTTTTCTTACCCCCTGGATCCCTTCGGGGCAGCGAGATTTCTGGAACTGTCCAGTTTGCTGCTGTTGGACTAAGGCAGTACAATTTAGAGCTGGAGCTCACTATGCTGCCGGGGAGGAGCTGACAGCCAGACAGAGAGTCGACGCGTGATGGGAAAGCAGTCTGCTCGGGCCTCCTGAACTTCAGTTTCATTGACGCCTCTAAGAAGGTACCCTCATTTCATTCTTCGGGTTAATGTGGGACAGAAAGCCGTAAGAGAGAGAGGAAACACCGGGAAGCAGCCGTTCTGACACTGTGGAGAGAAGCTCTCTGTAGCTTGTAGGAGATTCTAAATGTTTTCATAAACCCCAAACATTGAGGCATGATCACTGATGTTTTTGTAGAGCTTTTCAAAATAAATCAACCTGATCTCTTAACATCATCCATGTCTTTCGTGCCTAGTAAATGAGATAAATACAGACATCGCTCCGTGTAGCTAACGGCTAAAAACATTAGCTGCTAGCTGCATGTAGCTAACAGACTAAAAACATTAGTTGCTAACTGCATGTAGCAATTCTGGATGAATCCTGAACTGCAGAAAGAAAGAAAAGGAGCAAGCTTGGTTGCCTGGTGAGCAGAGAAAGCAGCAACAAATGAGAAGAACTGGTCTGCAATAGATGCTGGTCTCTAATAAACACTGGGTTGGCTGATATTTTTTTAAGTAAACCCCCGGCTACTATTGGAAGATATACGGTAAGTCACTTTAAACTTATTTCATCCAAGCTCTTTCTAGTGACATGCTAACTTTATGACTTAATCATTATGGCTAGCAGCAGCAGCAGTCCTTGACTTTTCGCAGTTTTAAACAATGGTGCCTTTAAGTCAAACTTTGACTAAAAAAGTCAATAAATAAAAAAGAAAAAAGTCACCAAATATTTTTGTTTGGATAGTGAACAACACCCCCACCCCCCATCCATAAGACGATGACTTTACAGCGAGCAAAATCGTAAAAAAAATGAATGGGCTGAAAATTGCTCATGGAAACAAAAAAAATATATATTTTAAAATACACAAACAAAACCAGAACACATTTGTCAGGGATGTGCAGGAGAACTTTCGAAATGATTATGGGATGGTCACACAACCCACGGCTTGGCGGCCATTTTGTAGCAAAGTGTGAGATTTGGGAAAACCCTTTGGTTCTTCCAATTTTCACAAAACTTCACAAACAGGCTGCCAGGCAGAGTCTATAACCACCACAGAAGTTTTATTGAACTTTGACCTTGGGAAGAGGCCTCGATTTTGAATTTTTAAAAAAGCACCTTTAGTACAAACTACAAACGAAAACTCATTCGATTGACTTTTGTTGATCGTCTTGTAACTTCTTGGGCATCATTGGGAAGCAACTGCAAAAAAAAGTTGGAATCAAAAGTTGTAGATTTTGTACGGTGTGTGCGTGGAGAGCTTGCAAAAGTGGCACTCCTATTCATTGCACATTTTTCTGATGGAATATTGTGAAAATTGTATATGTTGATCCCTGACTATAGCTTGGCAAAATATTATGAAACCGGACACAGACATATTAGTAATGTGGGCGTGGCTAGTAAATAACCTTGGTGTCTCCAAAAATTAAAAAGTTTGCTTTTGCCGATTCTTCTGAAAATGATGTCAATCTGTCTCACCAGGCGACAAAACCATATAATAATTGCTATGAAGATAAAACCAACGGAAAAAGTAAGATCTTCACTGACATGGAAGATGTATCTGGCCCAACCGCCAAATAATTGACTGTTCATACTTTTCAGTTACATGTTTTGAAATTAAATCTCTCAATCTCACTTTCAAGATGTCTCCTTACTGAACTGCTGCTTGTTGCATGCAACAAGTCTCTTTATATTGAAAAGAAAAGACAAAAAAGAGCCACAGACTGCTTCATTTACTAATGTTTGTGGATGTATGTACAAGTACTTCTTGTAATTTTCCTACAGTTCTTATGCTTTTTGAAAATATTCTGTCCAGAAATGAACGTTTACTTAGTTTAGCAGGACTGCAGTGGCTGGAAATGCCTCATCGATGGACTGAGGTGAGCAGCAATGTTGTAGAATGAAAAAGGAAAACAAAATACAAAAGGAAAAATTCATTCATGCATTTTAGACAGTTAAACAGGTTTCACATCTCCTCACTAATACTCAGGCAGTAACTCAATCAGATCAACTTATTTGTTAAATACATCTGATCCAGTTAATCAGCTGCAGATAAGGCAGGGTTTCTGGAAAACCAGCAGGAGGCCGACCCTCGAGGCCTGGAGTTTGACACCCCTGGTTTAAACTTTACAAAAGGGATGCTAAATGTTTTTTCTTTTTGTTTATTTGTTTCACCTTCCCGACTCAACCATCCTTTGTTTTGTACTAAATTAAAAAATTAAAATGGTATATCAACAACAGTAACATGTTTGTTTCAATCCAACAAATATTAATGGGCAGACAATAGGAAGCAGAGCAAATTTTAAATGAAATCAACATTTTAAAACAAAGGAGAAGCTAACTCAAATAAAAACAATTTATCTTCATACATTACACAGACAACACACATGTTTTTTTAAATGCAATTTAGTGTTGTCTATTTGTTCTTTTGAAAAAAAAAAACATAGTTGTGTTTACATCAAATCATTGAAAATTCTTTTGAAATTGAGTTGAACCATTGAAAAAGGACAAATGATCAGATGCAAAGTGGTTCTGTTCAGTGGATGTTGGCTGGAAAGCATCAGAGGTTAAATTGTACTGCATGGCAGGTCAGGGGGTCTGCATGACAGGGAACTCAATAAAGGGTCATGAAAGGGCAGTCTAAATCCTGTGGGGCAATAACAACCTGTTTGAACCAAATAATTAAAACAACATCTAAAAAGTTCACAGGAAAAAGTGGAAACAGAAGATGCTTGTCCTGAAATACCTGTTACTGACAGGTAATTCAATGTTGAATGCGTTCATTTTTCCTGTAACTCTGGCATTTAAATACAGTAGCAGCTTAGTCTTAGTCCTTCTTTGGTTTATAAATCACTCTAAAAGCTTCTGGAGTTGCTCTGATGTTCACAGAGTATACTTCCTCCCTGCTGACGGCTAACAGCAATGTCAGCTAATAACAGGTTGCAGTACCTGCTGGAAACCACTTCAACTTCTCTTTTGCAATGGAAATCAGGTTGGAGCAGGACTTCTAGTCATCTGGTTCTCCCCATAAACCCATTCAGGGGGAAAATAGGTGCTATCATCAAATCAGCGTTTGCTTTATCCTCTGAAGGATTTTAAAAGAGTGTGAAAATGTTGATGACAAATCCTATTTCTTTGTGCAAAGATAAGAAAGACTTGCTTTAGTGCAACTGCACTTTTGTAGTTAAAATGAGCAAAAAGCAGGAGAGGGTGCTGAAAAAGAGGAGCTGGCCAAAGGATTTACAGATCAGAAAAGACAGGCCCCTTCAAAAGCAAAGCAGTGCCTTTGTCAGAGAGTAATTTCATTTCTCCAAGAAGCGCTTGACTACTTACATTGACAGCACAGACCTCATCCTTCCTGCCTTTGGCATTGCCCCCCCTGCCAGCCAATGACAGAATCTAGTCTCTGCTTCCAAAAAGAAGACCAGTCGGATGAGGCTTATGTGGAGATGCAAAATCTGTTCCACCCTGCTGGATGCTCAGGTTTAAAAGGAGAAGAAGCAAGGAGGAGGAGCTGACCTATACTCCTGGCATCAAGAACACATTTGGCATGTTCTGTTTTTAAAAAAATAACCTTTATAATGTAAAAAATCTGTTGGAATCTACTAGAGCTCATATAACTTGGAAATGGATATAAATCAGCTCTCCACAAATCAAGTTCCTTCAGACAGACAGGATCTAAATAGAAATACAAGGTCAGTCCCTGGTGATGTTTTCTTTTCACAGTGTTAACTTCTTTTTCCTTGAGCTGCAGCGCTACAATGACTTTTTTTATCAGCTTCTTCTGCTGTCTGTAGCACTGCTGCCCCAACAGATGCCTGGCACTACAGACTGTAAGAAGATGAACAAAATCTCTGCAGACACTGAAGCTCTCAAAAGAGACAAAATTCTCTGTCTTTGAGGTTTATAAAGATCATTTGAAACATATGCTCTTCCTCCACTAGATGGCAACAGTTTTAGTTGAGGACTACATCCTGTGCATTTTTACATTCACTTCCAGAAGGTTCAAGAAGGGATAACCAATCTCCAATCATGCAACTTGCAATGCAATTTTTTACTACTGTCACATATATTAGTTCTGTTTTTGAGACTTTTTAAATGGAGACCCTAACAAGGTACAAGACACAATCATCTCTGAATTAATTGTCCACAAGATACGTCACGAGCAAGCAGGGAAGTAGCTACAAATTATTGCAAACATAAGTATGCTTTTTGAGGTTTTAGGCAGCTCACCCCTGGCAGGACACTTAACATCTTGAGAACATTGGAATCTCTTTCCACCATCAGGGAAAGACAGCTCCAACACTCCAGGTCAGCTCTGTCCACTTGTTTTTCAGACATGCTTGCGCCACCCAGGCCCGGCTGCATTGAGCTCTACGCGAAAAAGTATTTTTGCGCCTTTGTCGCCTAAGCCCAAGGCTGGCCCTGGCCTACTTACATCCATCAGATGCAATGGCAGACATGTTCAGAAAAGAAGTAGGATAATGGCTCTTAAATGCCGCAAGAGGGCCTTTATCTGGGTCTCCTTGTTCCAGTCCCCAGCCTGGATAAGATACAGGAATGTGTCAGGAAAGGCATCCGACATAAGACTCTCAGTGTGAATGAGTGAAACGCTGATTCGCTGTGGTGACTCCTGAAGGGATAAGGTGAACAACAACCTTAAAATTGATTTTAAAAGATATTCTTGAGTTCTCTCTTAAAGGGAAAAGAAAACCTGTACTTTTTATATCTATTAAAAGATTAGCATAAAAATATAAACAATAAAAAAAAGGTCAAATCTATCCAGTGTGTCTGTGTATGAAGGGGTGTGAACTTTTTTGGATGAGCAAAGTCATGTTTCTCTCAGGTCCTTACTCCTTTCTGCCTGTAATCAAGCTCTTTCCTCTCACCTATTCCCCAGTTTTCAATCAATCAATCAATCATTATTTGTGTAGCACTTTTCATATGAAATATAACACAAAGTGCTTTATACCAAACTAAAGCAAATATAAAAAATACCCCCCTGCCTCCCACACACACACACACACCATAACCCTCATCACTCCCTTATCTGATGGACATAAACATTTGAAGACATTTGAAGGCTAAGCAATGTAATGTAATTTTAATGGGTTAATGTAAATGGATCTAAATCTTGTTACATGTTTATTTAATAATTAAGTCAAGTCATCATATGGTTTATTGAAGTAAAATCTTGTGGGGAAAAAATGATACAATGTGATCATCTCAAAGACAGTTATTACCACAGCTGTTATGATTAACACAAATTAGAATTCTAAAAAGATTTAGAAGGAATTTTAATACATAAAATTGTGTGGTAATAAAACAAGCACACTTAAAATACTTTTCAAATTAAATAAACTGTAAATGACATTAAAATTAAGAGCTAATTAAAAGATTACCTTATAACCTGCTGATGAACTTGACAAATTAATAGTCTTAATTTTTGTACTAGAATCTAGCGCAAAGATATTATATATTATATCTCTCTCTCTCTCTCTCTATATATATATATATATATATATATATATTATATATAGATATGTATTTATATTTTCGTTTAGCTCTGCATTTTCCCATTTTGACCATGAGGGTAACAGTCTGCAGGCACATGAAATGCTTACTTTATTTTCCGGCGTCAGACATAACCTGCACGGATGATTGGCTGTCACTTACATGTCCTGGAGCAGCATAAAAACACCCATCTGCCAAAATTCATTGTATGACTAATATCAGTGCTTTAAGTGGCCAACAAGAAGTGGCGGTACGCTCTTTCATGGAAGTCGAAACATAAAATGCAGGGAATTTCGAATGTAAAATTTGATCGATTAAAAAAACGCCATATTTTCTGTGTCATAATACGAAATAAGAAAGAGGGAGCTCAGGTCAAGTCTGCAAATAAATGTAGTCGTACATTGACTGTGTACATAAAATAATTGTAAATGGGAGTACATTTACAACATGACATCACATCGTTACGCCCCACGCACTGCTGTGACACCCCCCCCCCACCCCCCTGATGCGACTCTTTCTCCTTGTTTTCAGTGAATCGGTGTTCACATCTCTGTGATTTTTGCATCTAAAGTTAAAGGAAGAACTTGTTTGAACTTTTATGGGAACGTGTAAAACTTAGAGGACGAAGGAAAACTGAACGTCACATCTCTAGTGTCAGTACTGAGTACCTGCTGTACTTCTGGAGTGGAGAAGTGGTGGTACTCTAAAGAGCTGTTTTTAGAAGTCCCGGTACTCAGTACTGGAGAGTACCGGCCCACTTAAAGCACTGATTAATATTATTTATTTGTTTTTAATACCCTCGGATGGATTTGAGTGTGGTTTAAGAGGTAAAAATAAAAAACTAAACCTGAAATGAGGCAAAAAGCCCAGGTTTAATGAAAATAGGATGAGAGGCAGCATACTTATTGGCCGAGAGCCTCACGCGGCTCTATTGGTGCACACCACAACACGTTACTGATGCCTCACTGCCACCAAGTGGTAGGAACCTGCATTCAGGTCCCACGCCCTCGCGGCCCACAGGTTCAGAACAGATTTTTTTTTTTCACGGCCCACTAGGGGGTGCTTGAAATTGAGATTGAGCCACAGCTCCATGGTTAAGAATCCCTGCTCTAATGTTCATGTTCAGCGGCTCCACTTCCATACCCTGCCAGTAAGGTGTTGGATTTTCATGCTTAAAGTCTTTTTGTATCACTTGTCCTGATGGATTCATGGAATCCATTTTGTCCCTGACCTGATTTTGTTTGGGATGTTAGAAGCAAGTCCTCAAGAAACCACTCAGTGAATCAATTTGACTTCTGACACGTTCAAACAGGCTGGCTGTGTGTGAGACAAAGGAAATTACTATCAATGATCATGTTGTCTATGCAAGAGTGATAGTAATTGCATTTATTTTATTGTTCATTCCAATTTGTAATAGAAGAATGTTTTTGTTGATTAATAGATTTTTATTAGAAACAATATTTTTTCTATGGCGCATGTCACAAGACCTTGTGTGGTCATGTGACTTGTCAGAAGGTTTGAGCAACAGCTCGGGACAGTGCTACCAGAAAAACACAAAAGTACCAGAAAGCACAAAACAGTGACGAATGGATGGATAACCACTTTCAGCAGATATTCAAGCTTTATTTTAGTTTCATTGTAACCCTTTCCTTCAACCTGGATGGTTTTAACAGTTGAAGTGCAGCTAGATTGTAGTATTTTCACAATGTAATGAAGAGTTCAGTAGCTTTGCACTAGCTAATGATTGGAGCCCTGTGAAGGCATACATGAATAGCACATGCTCAGTCATAGGATGCTCATAAAAGAGCAAAAAACACCGGTTTGAATCTGGTGCCTTTGGGCATTTATTGCTTTTGAGTCCATAAATCATTGTTTGTTCATTTGGATTGGTGACATTTGAATGCTCTTTAGAAGGCAATGAGCAGCTGAGAATTCAGCCTGAGAGGAGTCAAGGAGCTCTGAGAGGCATTTATCCAGATGTCAAGGGTATGAGGCATCTTCTCAGCACCACTGTTCTGTGCTGGCTTTCATTTAAACATCCCTCTCGACAATGTGAAAACAAACAAACAAATGATTGATGCTGCCATTGTTTAGAAGATCATTAATGATGGACATCCCTCAGATTTCAACTGAATCTTGAAGTATCCAAGGACTGATTAGCCTCAGAGAAATGACTTCCTTGTTAAAATGGCTCTTCAGTGTCAGTATTCCAACAAATACCTGAACACAAAACCATTCAAGCAACTTTTTCTCAGTCTGTCCCTAAAAGTTGATGAAAATGACATGCTTCTCTCGGCTTTTTAATAGAAAAATCTGCAGTTAGTGGCTGACTGAACACTTTTTGCTCCACCATGTGAGTATGCGTGTATAAATATGTTTCAGAGTCAGATTTACATATAAGCACTCAATATATTTCTGAAGTACCGCTTTTGTTTCATATCTCATATTAGCATTCTCTCCACATGCAAAGTAAGTGTAGTGGGACAAAACAGTATTTATCAAGCCACCAATAGTGCAAGTTCTCCCATGTAAAAAGACGAGTTCTTTGGATGCAACTCAGCATTTCTTCTTCTCCTGACACAATTTTTTAAAAATAAAGGTATATTTTGGTTTCATCTGACCATATGACCCAGTGCTTATCTGGATCCTCCAAATGCTCTCTAGCAAACTTCAGACAGGTCTAGACGCGTACTGGTTTAACCAGGGGTTACATCTGGCACTGCAGGATGTCCCTGGTGGTGTAGTGTGTTGCTAATGGTGTTCTTTGTAACTTTGGTCCAGCTCTCTGCAAGTCTTTCACTAGATCCCTCCATGTGGCTCTGGAAAATGTGATCAATGTTCTTGTGATAATTTTGACCTTACGGGGTGAGATCTTACCAATTCATTTATGAAGCATGTTTTTAAACTGTGGAAGAAAGCTGGAGAATCCGCAGAAAACCCATGTATGGTCCCAAAGGTCCCAACCAGGATTTGAACCAGGGCCTTCTTGCTGTGAGGTCAGAATCCTAATTGTGCAATCCTTCTCTGATACTTGTCCTAGTAAAACACTGGCTGTTACAAATTTCCCTCTCTATGAACCTAAAAATAAATCCAGTACCTTGCAGATCCACAGGTGACCTTCATGTCGCCAGTAACTGCATTTCAGGAATGACTTAATTTACACCTGATACCTACCAAAGGGCTGAAGAAAGTTTTAAGTGTTTTTTTCCAATAACTTACACAGATAATTTGGCAACAACTGAATGAAAAGGAATTGTGTGCTGAACAAATAAGCAAAGTGGCTGCTTTGACAGGTTTTGGTTTCGAAGGTTCCATGCTTTTCCTCAGTGGAAAACATTGCTGCTCATAGAAAATATGAAACAAACTGTAAAAGAAACAGTTTAGAAATGCTCAGTGGCTTTCTCTTACTGACAATCTTCCACATTGCCAAATAATCCATTTATAAAGATTCACATCTTTAGAGATGACCACATAGACCTGATGAAAAATTCCTGAAATCCAGTGATTAGAAATCTGTCCAACTCACACTGGATGAAAAAGACTCAAAAAAAGAAACAAACACTCAGGGCAATTTCTGGCTCTTAGAGAGAGTGGAGCTTATAAGTACGGCATGAAACTGTGTTCAGTCTTTGATGTTGTGAGTAACAATATCTTTGTTTGGAACCAATTCCATTTCCTTTAAAAGTCTGACCCTGGTGCTCAGTAGCTAGGAGCTCCATCGTAATGATGTGGCTTTGTGAAAAAAACCTAATGGAAGAAAAGAGCCCATTACTGCTGACCGCTGAACCACAGAGACCTTTAATGTGCTGTCGCCGGCTATCTGCACAGCTTTGTCCTTCCTGCAGTTTCTGTGGAAAGACAGTACTTGGACAGATTTGTAAAGCGGATCAATATGCAATGACATGGTTGAAATAAGTGGCAATCCATCATAGGTTTCTATGTGTAGACAAGTCTTTTACAGCTTTACTTCCACTGTGTTTCCCCTAAAAGCCAGCATAGTACATCTGATGTGTCAGCTGTTTTACTATAGGTGACAGTAAAATGTGTAACCCATATTTTTTCCTAAAGCCCTCGTTAGACCTTTAAGAATTAACAGTCACTTTTGGAGAAATCTGGGAACTTTCTGAACTCTGGACCTGTTTGAAATCAATTTGAAGTACCAGTTAGTGTTTTGGGGACATACTAAAATTTGATAATTGTTCAAAAAATGCTTAAACACGTGTGTCAAAGGTTTAGAAAAAGTCAAGGACAGCTTTTTTTTATTGTAGCATGACCCATTTTATGAAGGAATATTCAACCTCCTCATCTAAAAAGGCAATCCAGTGGTTTGGATAAACTAAATGACAGAAAAGTAAAAGTCTCATTGAAGAAATAATTAGTTAGTAAATGTGTCATGAAATATTTGTAAGAATAATATAAGTTACATACACTTACGGGTGTCTGCTACAACAGGGTGCCCTTTACACAGCACTCCAGGCATTAGTATAATACTAGTACTGGTTCTTTACTGACCCCACGCAAATGCTGCAAACATGGGATGTGCAGGTAATGCTTAAGTGCCTATTGGATGCTTGTAAGATTCCCATGGAAATTCTGATTGTACTGTCTAATTTTCTAATGTGTAACTTCCAGGCTGACCTTTCACTGGAACAGCACTAATGGCCCCCTGATCTAAACCCGAGCAGTGTCTGTTGTGAACGTCTGGCTGAGCCCTCCTTCTGGGAGGTGTTTAAGTCCCACATCCAGGTGGGCTTCAAACACGTTCTGAGGGAGGCTGGTGACACTGAATAAGAGTGGACCATGTTCTCCACCTCTATTGTCTCTGCTGCTGTTTGGAGCTGTGGTCACAAGGTCGCTGGTGTCTGCCGCTGCAGTGATACCCAAACACATTGGTGGACACCGAAAGTAAGGGATGCCGTCAAGCTGAAGAAGGAGTCCTATCAGGCCTGGTTTGCTTGTGGGACTCAAGAAGCAGGTGACAGGTACCTTCTCGCACTCTAAGCGAGCTGAACATGGGCTGTTACGGAGACAAAAACTCGGTCATGGGAGGAGTTTGGTGAAGCCATAGAGAAGGAATTTCAGTTGGCCTCGAAGAAATTCTGGCAAACTGCGCCAGACTGTGCACCAGAGGGCCAGGAGTAGGTATGCTGAAGTCAAGATTGATCTGAGCAGGCAAGAAGCAGCAGATGTCGACCTTCAGATCCCCAAATTTCATTCACAGAGGAAGCAGATTTGTTTTGGAAGAGCTAAAGCCAAAGCGCTGAGCTCAGGGGAGTCAGATTAGATGAAATCATTCCAAGCACCGGCAGATCAACAATTTATGTCTGCTGGTTGTGTCCTTGGCTGGTCTAGCAGAGTCTCCTGAGGCGCTTTTTGGACCAAGTTGTGGACAATTTAGACCAGTCTGCCTTCAATTCGAGCAGAAAGCCTCTCCAAGTTGGTATCCATTTTCCGCATAAGTTAGGGTAAGTAAGGGTCGCCAGCGCTCTGCCTATCTGGGCAAGTGAGGCAAGTGAAACAGTGCTTTTGATTTGTTTGTGAGAGTTTAACGCTGTGAGTCTTTGCAGCTTGTTGTATCCTTCTGGAGAGCACCAAGAGCTTGCAACACACTGTTTGTAGCTACCAGACTGACCGATAAATCTGAAATCCTCCGATCCCAATTGGGAGAAATTCGATGATCAGAAATCGAAAAAGATACACATCTTCAACATCTTCCACAGACAGCTGGGTCAGACACTTCAGTCTACACTTCCCCCCACGTTGGTGCAGGAGGGGTCCACTTCCCCATTCCTTGGTGTGGAAAAAATGTTGTCCTTCGAATTTAAAGACCAGGTGATCAGATCCATTTCTCAGAGAGTGAAATGCAGAAGGGTGCACAAAAACGATAATCTGCAGGCTCAAAGGGAGGACAGGACAAAAACCTTGGGAGTGACAAAGGAGGAGAGAGAAGAAAATGCATGTGACTTCAGCAAGAGCCGGAAGAAGAGTGCAGAAGTGTCCACTATGCACTGGGGCGGTTTGCAGCCAAGTGTGTAGTGGCTTGGAGGAAGATCAGCACCACAAAGTCTAAGGCCATGGTTGTTGCTTGAAGAAAGGTAGTTTGCCCTCTCTCTGTGGGTAGAGTGCTCCTGCCCCAGGTGAAGGAGTTTAAGTATCTTGAGATCTTGTTCACAAGTGAGGGAAGATTGGAGCATGATATCGACAGGCAAATTGGTGCATCCGTTGTAGTGAAGAGAGCTGAGCCAAAAAGCAAAACTCTAAATTTACCAGTCAATCTTTGTTGCAGTGCTCACCTGTGGTAATGAGTTCTAAGTCATCACTGAAAGAATGAGATCCCAGAAACAAGCGGCCAAAATGAGCTTCCTCTTTAGGGTGGCTGGGTGCTCCTTTAGAGATAGGGCGAGAAGCTCGGTCACCTGGAGAGAGCTCACAGTAGAGCCACTGCTCTTCGACATCCAGAGGAGCCAGACGAGGTGGTTCAGGCATCTGGTCAAGATGCCTCCTTTGGACACCTTCCTGTAGAAGTGTTTCTGGGCATGTCCCTCTGGGCAGCGGCCCCGGTGAAGATCCAGGACATGCTGTAGAGACAATGTCTCTTGGCTGGTTTGGTAACATTTCGGGACATCTGGTCAGATAAACCATTGATCCTTATCAGTTTTGTGAATCAAAAGCACAGGGCAGCTCTAATGAAGCAAAGAAAACACCTGAAATCATTTGTTTATGTCAATGACCATCTCTCCAAATATAATCCTGAATTGGCAAAGCACGCCAGGCACCTAAAGTGAAGGAAGCAAATCCAGAACCCCTGGGTGGTGAATTCCAGGATCCACGTTAAACCACTGGATCCACCGGACCTGTCTAAGACGATCGTAAACATGAGAGACTTTGAGAGGTGTGTGATCACGGACGTCTGAGCCTCTGATTGATGCAAAATAAGAGTCTAATATGATTTCAAGAAAATATGGTGCCTAGGATCTACCACTGTATCCCAGGTCAAATTTGATCCTGATTTTCAACAGCAATTTCTGCCCGCAGTGTTACGTAAGGAGGAACTTCCCGTGGAGAAGGGTGAGCTTCAGTGTGGATTTGGAGGTGTGTTTAGGATCATTATCATTTGTAGAAGTCATCCCCTCTTCAACTTCAACTTTTTCCACAGATAGCTTCAAGTTAGTGTCCAAAATTAGCTGAAATTTGGTGGAATCCATTCTTCCTTCTACTGGTGAAATGTTTCCTGTACCGCTGGCTGCAATACAAGCCCAAATCATGATTAATCCACCCCCATGCTTAACAGTTGGACAGAGGTTCTTTTCATGAAACTCTGGACCCTTTCTTCTCCAAACATACAGTATCTTTGCTCTTTGCAGCCAAAAAGTTCCATCTGAACCTGGTCAGTTCACAGAACTTGTTTCCAAAATGCATCAGGCTTGTTTCTATGTTCATTGTGAATTCAAACATTGAGTTTTGTGTTGAGGATGTAAAAAAGGTTTTCTTCTGATGACTCTTCCATGAAGACCAGATTTTTACAAGTATCTCTTGACAGTAAAACAGTGCAGCACAACTCCAGAGTCTGCAGGTCTTTCTGGAGGGATGCTGCAAGTCAAACGTGAAATTGCTTTGTGATCATCAACTATTTTCAGTTTCATTGTTCTGGATAACTGCTTGAAGAACCCATGATGCTGATTGTTGGGAAAAGGTCAGATGATTCAGATTATTTCAAATCTTTGAAAATGAAATCCCCTGGTCTAATAATAATAATTAAAAAAAAAAAAAAATTTACAATAGTTTGTACATTTTCAGGAAGATTGGTCACAAGTTTCCAGGAAGTGTAAATAAGGATTCCATAGATGCTCAAAGTCCCTTTCTTTCTTTTTTACAATGAATGTTAGTCTCTCCAGAGCCAAAATGGCCATCAGTTCTCTTGTCCACATATGTATAGAGGGCGCATCCATGCTCTTCCATAATAATGCAATCACTCTTCTGGCTTGTAAAAGCCCAAAATCAATAATCCTTAATTGCTTTCGAGTCACATCAAAATTTTCAGGGTATATTCTGAGTAAACATATGCTGGCATGTAAAGGAATTCTCAGTCCAAGTATGTGACATATACATGCTATTACATGTTTCCAGAATCATCGTAACTTAGCACAATCCCATAAACAATGAATTAAAGTACCCTTTTCCTCTCTGCATTTTACACAAATATCTGGGACATTAGGGAATATGTGATTCAACCTGCTGGGCGTAAGATACTGTATGTACGCATCAACCATTTGTATTGTAACAGTGTATATTTAGTGTTAATGGACTGGGTCTGAGCCTTAAGACAAACTAATTCCCAGTCAGCATTGCTCTTTTAAATCAATCCTCCACGCCTCCAGTTTTTTTAGGGAAGACTCTTTTGAATATGCTAACAACAGATTATAAAATAATGAAACCTGCCCCCTACCATTCATGTGAGATATTGTCAAATCTTCAATTTTAGATAATGCTGTTTAAGTGTTGATAAAATAAAATGTTTTAGTTGCAGGTATTTGAAGAAATGTTTCCTTGGAATATTGTATTTTCCACAGAGCTGATGATATGACATCAATGTGTTTTCTATATACAAATCTAAAATTTTCTCAACACCTTTGTTGAACCATATTTTAAATTAAAGTTGTTTCCCCATATAGGGGACAACTGTGACAACTCCGGTGTGTCTCCAACATACTGATGTGCTGAGAACCACACTGAGATGGAATTTCGGAGGAAGGGATTTTTTGTTTGCTTAATCAACTTCTTAGGGCTTGTTGAGTATAAGTAAAGTTGGGCAGGAAGCTTTAATGTTGTCTGTTCAATTGTTACCCATGCTGGAAAGGGAGGCACTGAAAAATAGTACAAGGTCAGCCGCAGCTGGGCTGTGCAGTAATACAATTTTAATTTGGGGAGTTGAAGCCCTCCTCTTTCATACGGTAAATAAAGTAAGCCTAGTTGTAATCTGGCTTTTTTATTGTTCCAAATGAATTGACTTATGGGAGTATTTATGTTATGGAAAAAGGCATTTGTTAATGGAAAAGGAAGTGACTGGAAAAAATATAGGAATTTAGGTAAAACGAGCAATTTGATTATGTTGATGCAACCTATCATAGATATGGGCATTTGGGTCCATCGGTTTAGCATTTCATGCACTCTGTCCATCAATGGGTCATAATTCAAAGAAACTATTTGTTTCACGTCAGGGCTAATTCTAATACCAAGATATGTAAAACCATCATTTGTAGTTGCAAATGGTGTGTTTTCAGTAGGCTGCAATCTCTCACTCTCATTCAGAAACAGCATTTAGAATGGTTTATTTTATATCCTGATATATTTCCGAATCTATTAGATTCACTAAGCGGGGAACGCTATCTTTTAAGTTTGTTAAAAAAATAATAATATCGTCAGCATATAGAGCTAAATGATGCTCACAACCACCAATAGTTACACCCGTGATACCCTCATGGGCTCTTACAGCCATGGCCAATGGTTCAATAGCCAACACAAAAAGTAGAGGCGACAATGGGCATCCCTGTCTAGTTGATCGTTGGAGAGTGAATGGTTTAGAGATATTGTTATTGGTCTGTATATCGGCAATAGGATTTGTATATAACAGCTTAGTCCATCTCAAAAAATTTGTACCAATTCCAAATCGTGGGAGTACATTAAAAAGGAAACTCCACTCAATCCTATCAAACGCCTGGCGTGCATCTAGCGATAACACTGCTGTATCTTTAGAATTATATTTCTCATAAAGTATATTCAGAACACGTCTAATGTTATGAAACCCTTTTCTACCTTTAACAAATCCATTTTGATCATCACCTACTAGATGTGGAAGGTGTAACTCCAACCTTCTGGCCAAGGCTTTGCAAAGTATTTTAACATCGCAGCTCATCAAACTAATAGGTCTGAAAGAAGAGCATTCGTCTGGTGGCTTGTCTGGTTTCAAAATTAATGTTATCAATGCTAGTCTCAGGGATGGAGGGAGTGTTCCCTTTGTGTAGGATTCTTCATACATGGCCAATAATGGGGCAAGAAGTTTCTCTCTGAATCTTTTATAGAATTCGATAGGAAAGCCATCCGGCCCTGGTGCTTTTCCACTCTGCATACTTTGAATGGCCTCTGCCAATTCCCTTGTTGTTAGGTTGTGATCTAATTCCTGTTGCTCTTCTTCAGACAGAGTCTGGAACTTTAAGCGCTCTAAATAAGAATTTTGACTCTGCAAATCATTTAAACATTCCGATGTATATAAAGACTCATAAAATTCTCTAAATGTGTTGTTAATTTCTACTGGCTCCGAAGTTGCCTGGCCTGCAGGCGTCTTAATACGATTGATTGCCCTATCTGACTGTTGTTTCCTAATTCGCCAAGCCAAAAGTTTACCACACTTTTCTCCTTGATCATAATAGGACTGCTTTATCCACATACAATTTTTTTGCAACTTTATCCATAGATAGTTTATTGTATTTAGTTTTCATAATTTGTAATTCTTTTGCCTTTTGGTGATCATAGTTATTGTACAACTCTTGCTCCACCAGCTTGATTTGGCGTTCAATTGTTTCCATTTCAGTGTTTTGTTTTTTGGCCTTGGATTTTGTAAAACTAATAATTTCCCCTCTAATGTATGCTTTGAATGCCTCCCATCTAATACAAGCGTCGGTCTGATCACGATTGAATTCAAAATAATTATCAATGCGTTCTTCGGTGAATTTTATGAAATTTGTATCTTGCAGCAGTTCAACAGGGAATCTCCATCTCTTGCAGTTGTAAATAGACTCATCTATATGAAAACTTAGTGATATGGCTGCATGATCACTTATGACAATGCTATCATACCAAGACTTCTCGATTTTTGACATGAGTCCAGAGGACACCAAAAAGTAGTCAATTCGCGAAAACGTTTCATGTGTACTGGAATAACAGGAGTATTCTATTGTATCTGGATGTTGTTCCCTCCATATGTCAATCAAGTCTAAATCCTGGCAAGATTGCAGCAACACATTCCGTGTCTGCCCATGAGAAGAATCAAGCTTAGTAGAACGATCTTTTTTGGGCTCTAAAGCACAATTAAAATCACCACCGATGATGTACATCCCCTGCATGTTGGATAAAGTGAGAAAGAGATTCTGAAAAAACATTGGATTGTCATCATTTGTGTGGGGTTTTGGATCCAGGACACTAGTCGTTGTTATTTTGTTATCACTTCCTGTTTTATTTTGTTGTGTTTCCTGTGTTCACTATTGCCTTTTAGGTTACTTGACACTTCCCTCCTAGTGTGTGTTCCCTCCCTCCTTCTTGGCACACCTGTGTGTAGTTACCTAATCTTCTCTTCCTGTTATAAGTCCTCGTCTCCCTTGCACGGGTTGTCGGGTGGTTCTGTTCCTTCTAGGAATGTTTATTCTAGTCTTTCGAGTAAATAAATGAAAGACTTTTCATTTCAAATTGCCGTCTGCATTTGTGTCCACACGTCAACCCTGACAATTTGGGCCATAAATGCTAACTAGATTCAATCTACATGTTGATATGTTACCCTGAACAATTATATATCTGCCATAGTGGTCACAAATAACATCTGTAATTCGGAATGGCAGCGATTTATGTATAAATATAAGTACACCCAGAGCGTAATTGCTTTATGGGGCACAAAGAACCTGACCCGGCCATCTCTTTTGCAATCTACTAACTTCTGTTGCTCTTAAATGTATCTCCTGTAAAAAAATTATGTGGGATTTGAGTTGTTTAATTCGATTTAGAACTTGTTTTATTTTGGCTAATTCCCTTAACCCTCAAAAATTCCAGCTGGTAATTTTAATATTAGACATATTTATTTTTTAATTTTTGGACAAAATTTAGTTCTGGACCAGATAGATGAGAGCACAGCGTAGAAGCTCTCCCTACCATAGTGTGGAAAGACCAGAGTGAAAGAAAGGGAAGAAAAACAAGAAAACAAACAAAAATAAGTAAAGAAATAAAACATAAATAAAAGATTGCCAGACGACACCTCCCCACCCCACCCCAATGCCCCAAACATAATTAGAACATTTTAAACCTGAACAATGGTCCCCGTGTGTTCGAAGTTTAAGAACACTGATCCACATTTACATGAGGAGCAGTCGGTCTGCTTAAGTCCCAAACTTCAATCAACAGCCCTGCACAAAACACTTATTAAAAAAATAATTACCCCCAAAGAATATCCTAATGTCCACATCCCGCCTTCCACATCTACACTTAGTGTTTTAAATGAAAGAACAAATGAGATAGCACCAACGCCCCCCCTCCCCCCAGCATGACTTCAGCAGTCTAAGAGTAAAATCAATTTTCATAAAGAAACTAATCAAACTTCGAATGTTATGTTACTGACTTTCTCAGGAACATGATCAACAGACAAGTCCAAAAAAAGGAAAAAGAGACTGTGTAAAAAACAAGCCTGGTGGACACAGATTAATTTAAATACAAAACAAATAAAGTAGGTGGAAAAGAAAGTCAGGATGCGTTATTGATGACGATGTTCCCGTCCAGTCCATCTTACCGGTAGCACCTGGCCACAGGTGCCTTGAGGAGAAAACATCTATTTTTTAGGCTGGATTTTTGCATGAAACTCCTCTGCTTCCTGAGGAGATGAGAAGGGGCGAATCTTCCCGTCATGGAGTATTCTCATCTTGCAAGGGTTCAGCTGAAATCCTCGGAACTTTCCCATCTCGGTGAACATCTTCCTGGCTGTGGTGAATTCACGGCGTTTGTGCATCGTTTCTGCTGAAAAATCCTGGACCATGACGATTCTGGACCCGTCGTGCATGATGTTCTTTTGCCATGAAAGACGATATAAAGCCTCTTTATCCTGGAATTTCCAGAACCGCAGAAGAACCGCTCGGTGCTGGTTTGGTCTCGCTGACGCCAGAGTGCGGTGCACCCTCTCCAGTACCGGGACCTCGTCCGCGCTCAGCCCCAGCCACTTCGGTAGCATTTCCCAGATGAATTCGAGCAAGGGTCGAGTACCCTCGGCTCCTTCTTTCAGGCCAAACATGCGTAGATTTTTCCTCCTACTTCGGTTCTCCAGGTCTTCGGTTTTCATCTCCAGGTATGCCAGTCGTTTCTCCGCGGAGGCCAGTCCCTCCTGGGCTTTCTCAAGTTCTTCCTCGGCTGCGGACACCCGCTGCTCAGCTGCTTCGATGCGCTTGTTATGGTCGGATACGTCCTGTTTAATTTCAGCCACTTTTCCCTCCAACGCTGTAATAGCATTAGTCACGTCTCCGAGCCCGTTATTGATATCATCTAGTTTTAATCCAAACTCCGAGCGGAGCGACTTTAATTCTGTTAGCACATCTGCTACATCCGTCATCTTACTTGCTTCTGCGTGTTCCGATTGTGAGGATTTATTCGAGCTTTGGGCGGTTGACCTACGAGCTCGGGTGAAAACATCGCACTCCTTCTTTCTAAGAGACGTAGACATAATTAACGCCAAGTGTAAAAGCTAGGCTCTTTACTAGTTTCTCGGGGTGTTGGAAAATATTTTAGTGCAGGGCTGATGCAAACTACCTCTAGGCGGCCATCTTCCTCCACCCGACGCACCTGATGAGATTTTTCAATCTTTCCTTGGGTTCTTTCTTTGGTATGCACAATAATATAATAATAACATTTAACCTGGGATGGGAGCACTTTCAAGAGGTCTTGAAACCATTGTTCCGTCTGTCTTTTGTGGTTGCTGTTGTGAAGGGCTGAGAAAGAAACTGAATCCTGCAAAAGACAGACCTGGGATGAGACTTATGGCAGTTGCTTCACAGGTGGGGAATAGAACAGGCAGAAAAAGAACAAACACTAAAATTAAAATTGTTACAAATTGGACACCCACAAAAATAATGTGCCCGCAGGCCTTGCCTATCAGGAACAATAGAGCCTGAAGGAGGGGCAACAGAAGGTAGAGGGGATTGAAAGGGCAACAGAGGTCAGTGTGGTCCTGCCTGATGTTGCCGCAGGACGTGCAGGAAACAGGTTGGTACCTCCCTGCCAGCATGACCAGCAGTTTAGGCGTACATTGTGCTGAGCCAAAAAAAGCAGCTTTGCTCAAATATTATTTATGATATTGGTAAAACAACCTCTTGCCATACTTAAGTAGGAGATTACAATTTAGACCCAAATAGGTGTTCAGCTCAGGCCTCCAGTTGGTGTAAACAGAACAAAGAACATCCCAAAAAATGCCAAAGGCAACCAGAAATTTGCAAGTGGACAGATTCCTGGGGAGGCAAGGGTCAGCAGATTTAAACACAGCAGTGACGAAGTGGCAAGCCTACAGGTTCCAATTGTGCTTAGGCAAGGGCAACAGCAGAGAAACCAAATTAATGTCTTTAACCTGAAGAATGAAGAATGTGACCACAGCCGAGAAAAAACGTTTGGCAGCCTGAAGGATGTATGGGTGGGCTGCAGTCGTAGCAGGAACCACAGGAGCAAGAAAAAAGCAGAATTATTTGGGGCTTGAGCATCATAACCTGAGCATCATCAGGAGCAGGGTTGATGTTCGCCGAGGCGAGCAGGAGAGGTACATCCACAACAAGCCCGTGAAGCGCCGCTAAATGACAGCTTTGCCTGAAAGAAGGAGCAGAAGAAGAATTGGAGGACTCACCGGGAAAGCCAGGATCGAAGACAGAACCTGGTGGGGGATCACTGTTGGAAGCAGACATGACAAAACAAAACACAGCCTGTGCAACATCTGGAATGCAGATAAACAACCTTTATTGAATTTAAAGGCAGGGATTTTGATTGTGATTGGCTGTGAAGAAAATAAACACTTCAGCTATTGGCTCAGAGTTGAGACCAATTGGTTTCGTAAGGAGTGACGATAAAACACGCAGCTGCATGTGATGAGGTAAATATCCCTGATTAAAATTGTGCCAAAGCTTTACCTATTTGCTGTTGGAAAAGTCGTTTGACAACTTTAGCTTCTTAGTTGAACACTAACATTATCTACAAGCCTTTGCAGATGTACAATTTATTTTAAAACTCTGAATGGGATCACTAACTGTACTTTGTTTAGTACTTTTTAGACCTTTTAGACTTTTTAGTTTATAATTACTTGTTTATAATTACTTTTATTTTATGAGTATTATGGTATGTTGGTTGATGAGGGAAAATATGATCAAAATGTAACTTTTTACAACCTATTTTTCTTTAAACCAGTTTTGCTGTGTTGTGAATCTATGACCACCACCTTGACCACCCCAGTAAAAGTGTTCTGATTGGTGGTGCAGGTTTCATACTAATAGCAACGTAGATCCTTGATATTAATGTGCTGGTCATGGTTTCAGGTCGGAGAGGTTCAAACCTGCATCATAGGCCTTGCCTAGAACAGTCATGAACTCTTGGCTAAAATGCTTTCGCGGTGCTATAGTGCTCACTGACAGGAGTGAGGAGCTTTCACCTTGTCCTCTGTTCTGCACATGCAACCCCCACAGCTGTTAGCAGCTTTTCTACTTATGCCTGCCAGCAGAAAGAAAGGTACAAAGTATGAATTTCTGGAAAAAAGTTAGGAATAAAAGACAAACATTCTTCTCTTTTAAGGCGACTTTTTATTGTGCACAATGGCTGTGTCCCTACAACCAATTCAATTTATGAAACAACAAACATTCAGTCTAGGGCATGTGTGGCACTTTACGTTCCCCTTTCTCTGATCAGTGTGATTCTTCTGGAGTGAACAGGTGAGTGTTCTGCCATATATTAAATCTCAGAGGTAGTGTAAAAGCTTTGACTCATGTCTCTGTGCTGCCTGGTGCTTTGAAAAATGATCAAAGTGCAGTGTAAGTGGAGGCCGAGAAACAGACCGCAAGCCAAACATCAATTTGTATGAATCAAGCGGCCAATTCTCCTGGGGTCAGCAAAGATGTCCTTTTTCCGCTTCAAAGGGAGAGCTAATGAAGCCCGAAGTCACTGCAGTGTAAGAGAGGCTTGTGTGGGGTCAATTATTGAGGCCCCACACTCACAGTAAACCAATTACACATTAGTACCGGGCTGTCAGACAACTGATGAGCGTTTTATTCAACCACACAAGAGGAGAGGGTTCAAATATTAAGGTCAAGTTAGAAAACTACAGGCTTTTCTGTTCAACTTAGTGCACTTGTTCAACAAACCCGAATAAATGAAAGCTATGCATTTTACTGGGCAATTCTTCTAGTTTTAGCTGACAGTTAATCCAGCTGTCACTCCACAAGATAAACACAAGTTTTTATTAGAGCTGTGTGTTTCATGTCAGACTGATGGGCAGCATTTGAGGAAGAAAACGTCTGACTGGAATGTTTAATGGGATTTTCCATCAAAAAAATTTGTCAGGTTTAGAGTGGCTCATTCCTGGCACAAGGTCTTAGTTTTCAGCACCTTCAGTCAACAGACCTTTGAGCAGCTGTAGTCCCATTGTGTCGCTGATGGAGACAAAAACCTCCCAATTGTGAGGCAGTTCACAAATAATAGCGGGCTCAGCCCATTCTGCTTGCCAAGAGAGTGTTTCTAATTTATCGAAAGTGCAAAACAAGCAGACTTGGCAGAGTTGCCAAGTTGTTAATGGATTTTGGTACTCTAAAAATAGTTAATTAAAATTTTAATGTGCAGGATTCCTCCTAATGCAATCATAGCACCCTTGTTTGTGTTTTGGGTCATTTTGATCATTTCTGACTATCAGATAATAAGGTAAACCAAAATATTTATCTCAATTTCAGGTAATCAATTTTAGTCTTTAGAGCAGAAAACAAATAGCTTTTTGAATGTTTCTTCAAACTTGACCTTTTTTTTTCTTCCTGGAATGAAAAAAGTTTTTCAATCAATACTGAGAAAACTGTAAAAACTCAAATAATTTGCTTTTTATTTCTTTACTTTTTTTATGACAGTCTCTCTTGCCAGAACCCTGGGTGAATTGGGTCCTCCTTCCTCCCCTGTTTTGTCCTGGATGAAGCACGTGCATATGGCACTTCTGTTTTAGTGTCTAGCTTTCACTGCACAACAGTGCTCTCAGCAGTTTACAAAAAAAGTACTAGGCAGTGGTCTGTATGTAAACAGCAGCTCTAAATATGTAATGTAAAAACATAAAACAACAAACCAGTTTTAATCCCATTCTGCCTTTTAATATAAAGAGAATAAGATAATGACAAAAAAAAGATACAGTAAAAGGTAAGGATATGAAGCAGACACATCAGGAGCTGACTCGTTGCTGACTCCTGACAGAAACTGTAAGTGCTAAACATTTCCCAGTCCAGCTCCTTCTCCTTTTGTTCAGAAGACCAACGGATTTGTGTTTGATGTGTGGTTTCTCTATACTTTCAGCTGCTCGTTTGGGGAAAAAACACAGAGCAAAGGAAACACTTTTGTAAAATTTTTATCATCATGATAAGACTTGTGAGCTGTATGTTTGCTGTCAGAAAAGGATGACAGTTGAGGGGAAACAGCTTTTTGGAGGTACACTCTCATGAAAAAACTTCCCAGCTCTCTAGACAAGCAACAAGCTTCTTCCCTGTTTCAGCTGGCTGTGGACATCTGAGCCTTTTCTTGAGCTTGGTAATGACTGCAATGGCTTGAGGTGTGAGGGCATTCCTTTTGGAATCAAAAATTTACTCAAAGGTTAAATTAACATAAAAATAAAAAAATGCAACTCTTCTTACTACTGCTGTTAAGGGCCCGGTCACACCACCGAACCTTGCTGGAGCGTCCCTGGAGCAGTGAAAAAAACCCTCACCACTCGTGACCGTTCATCACTGTTTAACAAAAGTTGGCTTCCTACGCCGCATACACTCGACCACTGCTGATGTTCTTCGAGGGTCCCTCCCACCGCTCGAAAAGTTTTGAGCTGCACAAATTATTGCGCCTGTGCTCCTGTCTTTGGCCGTGACCTCGCCTCGCCTGTACTCCTGTCTTTGGACGTGGCCTCCCCTCGCCTGTACTCCTGTCTTTGGACGTGACCTCGCCTCGCCTGTGCTCCTGTCTTTGGACATGGCCTCCCCTCGCCTGTACTCCTGTCTTTGGACGTGACCTCGCCTCGCCTGTGCTCCTGTCTTTGGACGTGACCTCACCTCACCTGTGCTCCTGTCTTTGGACGTGGCCTCGCCTCGCCTGTGCTCCTGTCTTTGGACGTGACCACGCCTGTATTCCTGTCTTTGGACGTGACCACGCCTGTATTCCTGTCTTTGGACGTGACCACGCCTGTATTCCTGTCTTTGGACATGGCCTCCCCTCGCCTGTACTCCTGTCTTTGGACGTGACCTCGCCTCGCCTGTACTCCTGTCTTTGGACGTGACCTCGCCTCACCTGTGCTCCTGTCTTTTGACGTGGCCTCGCCTTGCCTGTGCTCCTGTCTTTGGACGTGACCTCGCCTGTGCTCCTGTCTTTGGACGTGACCACGCCTGTATTCCTGTCTTTGGACGTGACCTCGCCTCGCCTGTGCTCCTGTCTTTGGACATGACCTCACCTCACCTGTGCTCCTGTCTTTGGACGTGGCCTCGCCTCGCCTGTGCTCCTGTCTTTGGACGTGACCACGCCTGTATTCCTGTCTTTGGACGTGACCACGCCTGTGCCCCTGTCTTTGGACGTGACCTCGCCTCACCTGTGCTCCTGTCTTTGGACGTGACCTCGCCTCACCTGTACTCCTGTCTTTGGACGTGACCTCGCCTCGCCTGTACTCCTGTCTTTGGACGTGACCTCGCCTCACCTGTGCTCCTGTCTTTTGACGTGGCCTCGCCTCGCCTGTGCTCCTGTCTTTGGACGTGACCTCGCCTGTGCTCCTGTCTTTGGACGTGACCACGCCTGTATTCCTGTCTTTGGACGTGACCTCGCCTCGCCTGTATTCCTGTCTTTGGACGTGACCTCGCCTCGCCTGTGCTTCTGTCTTTGGCCGTGACCTCGCCTCGCCTGTGCTCCTGTCTTTGGACATGGCCTCGCCTCGCCTGTACTCCTGTCTTTAGACGTGGCCTCGCCTCGCCTGTGCTCCTGTCTTTGGACGTGACCTCGCCTCGCCTGTGCTCCTGTCTTTGGCTGTGACCTCGCCTCTGGCTCCTCCAGCAAACCCAGTTGTTTCTATAACTCCTACTGGATGAAGCCCATCTGATAGGCTATTCAAACATGTCTTTGTTTATTTAATATTTAGCTGTTATCTTAACTTGTAGCTGTTTATCTAGATGTGTTTGTTTATTAGACATATACTTGTTATTCAACCATGTAGTTATAGAATTAATTAACTCACTTTTCTTTAATAGTTCTAGCACATCACCTGTCCGTCCGGGGTTGAGGATCTCTCCTTCATGTGGGAAACCCTGAGGTTTCTTAGTTCCCCCCCCCCAATAAAGATATATTTTTTTATGAGTTTTTCCTCACCGCGAAGGAGGGTGTATGGGCAGAGATGTTTGTTCAGTTTAGTCTGTTTAACAACCAGCTATTGTTTACTTTTACATGTTTGATTTTTTTGTTGTTTCTTGCAATATTCGGACATCAGTCCAATGAGACGGCTGTGGCTGTGATATTGGACTGTATAAATAAAATTGAGTTGAATTTCTGTCCTGGTCATCTGCCCTGGGCTTAGTACTTACACAACACCCTCCTCAATTCATCCGGGTACTTAACCTTCCAAGCAGCATATGGTTATCAAACTCATCTGCTTCCCCACCAGGAACAGTTGGCTTCCTGTTTTGGCTTCTTTTGGTCATCTGCCCTATGTCTCTCATTGATTGTGTTTTTACACCCAAAACCACACACCCCTGCTCAGTAGTCAGCCCACTGCATTGATCTGTGTGTGTCAGTCTGTGTCTGTTTTTTTTGTGTTGTGTTAGTGTGTTTATTTTCATCACTACAGTCTGTTTAGATAAAAAAAATATAAGCGCATTTTTCCATTGTGGTATTTCATTGGGAAAAATTGGTTATATTTTGAAAATTGACCTGATTTTCTCATGTGTTTTGGCATAACTTCCTGCTAGAATTGATAGAGCATGACTTGTGGCTCTCGCAAAAAAAAAAGTCCCCTCCGTCCATCCCTTGCATCCATCCCCGCTAGGGACCCTGACACCAAAACGATTGTTGCACAGCACGTGTGGGCCGAGGAGGACTGCAACGCTTTGTGTCTGGTGTGAATTATTCCATAGGTTAACAAGGGTGCCGAATGCAAGTGGCCTGCATTCTGTGCCTCTTCGCAAAGCTTTTATGTCTGGTGTGAACCAGGCATAAGGCGGACCAGAAAGTGTTGTAAAGAATATCTTAAGAGGAAGTTACAACATAACAGCATTAAAGAAGTGTGGAAGAGCATGGGAACTTTTATAGGTTATAAGGAGAAGAGAAATGCAACAACCAGTGACACAGAAACGGCTATTACAGTAAGTTTACTTTGGGGTCTGCTCCTGTCTCAAGCCTAACCAGTACTCGTTCAACTGCTGTGACCAACTACTATCACCTCTATGGCTTTAGTGCCCTGCCACGTCCCACTCAGTGATTGCACCATCTCAGTGAGTTTGACTTCCTGCTCTGCCTCACCCAATGGCTGTACCACCTTTGCGGCTGAGACCTCTTGCTCTACCCCACCTGGCAGCTGTGCCCTCCTGCCCTGACTTTATCTGGAGGGAAAGGTCCCATGTGTCTGTCAAAATTGATGACAACACCATTGAGATTGTTACCACTTTCAAATACCTTGGGGTTCACCCGGACAACAAACTTGACTGGTCAGTCCAGGTAAATGCTTCTTTGAAAAAAATGTCAAGATGAGCCAGAGGCAAGGTCCGCAGTCAAAGGCAGGAGTATAGACGAGCCACAGGGTACACCCTGGAATGGACACCCATACACACTCGCATTCACACATATATACAATGTAGATTAACCAATTAAGCAGAATGTTGGATAGGGGGAGGAAGCCGGAGTCCTTGGAGAAAACCCACGTGTGCACAGGGATAACATGCAAACTCCACACAGAATGATCCCCCATTGATGATTTTGTTCGCACTGCACCAGTCCCCCAGCTGGGACTTGAACCCTAACCACTGTTCCACTGTACTGCCCCATGGTAATAATAATAAAAATATTAGAAAATCTACATTTACAGCATATCAATTATTAATATAATATCATAAAATATTAATCTGAGCAGATAGAATAGGTCACCCTGGTTTATTAAACCATCTTCCATCTGCTTAGCTTTGCAGAGAAATATGTATAATGGACTCAATGAAAATTATACTTATTCAGGCGATATTCTGGCGATCCAGTGCAAAGCAGTGGTGCTCCATCTCTGACCTTTCAAGATATATAAATGCTTGAAAAAGGTTTCTAGATTTCAAATGACAATAAATTGACTGGGAGTGGAGAAATACAAATTATAGTTTAAGTCCATTTTGAGCAGAACTGGTTTGGCACAAGAACGGCATCAAGGAGGTAAAGGTCGCTGATGTTGGAGTTACAAGGAAAGGCTTAGAGGAAGATCAACGAGGAGGTAAAAGGCTGGAATACAGAAATACATGAAGGGTGTTGGTATGCCAAGGAGGATGCAAAGGAGAGGGTTAGATGGAGGCCAATGTTTGCTGTGGTGACCCCTAAATGAAGCAAAAAAGGAGAAATTATATTTTTTGCTTTCATCATAAGCAGTAAGGACATTGGTATATGGTCTTGATGCAGAATCAAATGTGTAATGCATATTTTTCTCTGCAGTCAGTAATGTACAGTATTGCACCCTGTTCATGAGGGAGTATTATATTATTGCTATTCCAATTTAAATGTAGACATTTATGGTCAGTAGCCCACGAAAAACTAAAGAAAAGTAACACTTTATTAATAGCCTTACACTAATCTCTAAAAGTGGATGAAAACATAGAAAACAGCATGCAGTTGCCACTCCATTACCAGTCCAGCAAAATTGGATTAGACAGAGACAATATCACTGAGATTCACAGAGATCCTATCGGCATTCAGCTGCAGTGCAAATCACTTGTATGCCCTTCTAGGATTGCATTAATGATATCAAAGTAGCACTCTTTCCGAACACAGCACAACCTTAATTAAGGCCTGATTCATCCGCCATCAGCCAGACTGTTCACTGGAGGGCTGTCCATTGTACTTTCCAAAAGAGAGATCAGCAGTGGGAGACCTGTGAGGAAGACAGGCTGCTTGAATCTTTGGAATGATTAAAACCACTGGTAATTCTTTGAGTAAGTAGCAGCCTCCTTCACGTTTTGGGCAGACAACTGATGTAAAGGGTTTAAATTAGATTACTTTATTCATCCCGTGAGGGGAAATTGGGTGGGAGTTTGAAGGATTTATCATGTATCTGCTGAAGAGGAAGGCAAATCTCATCAAAAGTATCAAATAAAGAACTGCCATTGTTTTGTGCTATGTAAAAATTGTACTCATCTCTTTTTAGGTTAAGAGCAACAGTGAAGAGAGCACAATCCCAAATGTTAGCCTCAATCTTAAAGGAAAACCTAAGAGGACGTTCTTGGATGTAGTTAAGGAGAGTATGAGGGTGGTGAATGGGGAGAAGGCTGTAGAGCATAGGATTAGTTTCCAAAAACACACCTGCTGCATTTAAGGTTCCTAAGAGCACAGTGGGCTCCATAATCCTTAAATCCTTAAATAGAAGATGTTCAGGGTGACCAGAACCCTTCCTAGCTGACCGTCCAGCCAAACTGATCTATCGGGGGAGAAGAGCCTTGATGAGAGAAGTAAAGAAGAACCCAAAGATCACTGTGGCTGAGCTCCAGAGATGCAGTCGGCAGAAAGTTGTAGAAAGTCAACCATCACTGCAGCCCTCCACCAGTCGGGGTTTCATGGCAGAATGAGCCAACGGAAGCCTCTCCTCATTACAAAACACATGAAAGCCTGAATGGAGTTTGCTAAAAAACACCTGAAGGATTCCAAGATGGTGAGAAATAAGATTCTCTGGTCTGATGAGACCAAGATAGAACTTTTTTGCCTTTATTCTAAGCAGTATGTTTGGAGAAAAGCAGACACAGCTCATCACCAGTCCAATACAGTCCCAACAGTTTAGCATGGTGGCGGCAGCATCATGATGTGGGGTGTTTTTCAGCTCCAGGGACAGGACGACTGGTTGCAATCAAGGGAAAGATGAATGCGGCCAAGTACAGGGATATCCTGGACCAAAACCTTCTCCAGAGTGTTCAGGACCTCAGACTGGACTGAAGGTTCACCTTCCAGCAAGACAATGACCCTAAACACACAGCTAAAATAACCAAGGAGTGTCTTCACAACAACTCTGTGACTGTTCTTGAATGTTCCAGCCAGAGCCCTGACTTAAACCCAATGGAGCATCTCTGGAGAGACCTGAAAATGGCTGTTCACCAACGTTTACCATCCAACCTGACAGAACTGGAGAGGATCTGCAAGGAGGAATGGCAGAGGATCCCAAATCCAGGAGTGAAAAACTTGCTGCATCTTTCCCGAAATGACTCATGGCTGTATTAAAAATTGTATGAATTACAAATTACGTTTGTTATATATGTATCATGGAGGATCGACAATATTGACAGTCCCACAAATCAACAGTGGATTGGATCGTACAGCACAACAATCAAAGCAGGGTTCATGCATGACTTGCTTATTTTGTGACAAAATTAGTTGACCCCCCCCACCCGGTGAGGCACTGACATCATCAGTCAGATTTATAATTGAACTGAACTATGTCAGCATTGTATTTTTTAGAAAAGCAGCACAAACATTACAGTATTGGATTAAAACCAATAAATCGCAGCCGCAAATGGGACATTTAGCTTTAAGCACAAAGTTTTGGAGCACTATTACAACTTGAAAAGTTCTTGAGTAAACCGTCTCCCAATCGCTTTGTTTTAATCAAAGGCACTTGCATAATATATGGCATAATTAATTTCCTGGAGAAAATAAAGGAGAACAAAGACAAACAGCCAGACCAAACAAAGAAGGATATTAATTATTTTGTGTGATTCAATTACAAAGGGGGTGTTGCTGCATTTCCAGTATAACAAATTACCTTGCATAACATAACCAATGCCTGACATAAATCATTTGTCATAGTTCATTATGGCATAAACCCTCAGTGGATATAGTTTAGGTCTATGCTTTTGCAAGATTCATATTCTCACACTTTGTTTTGCTAAAAATTCAGCAGTGAAGGTGAAAAATGTTTACTTTTTTAAAAGTAATTTTCCAGTCGGAACAATCTAATACTTATTCCTTTATAGTTAATAAAAAAATGCAACTTCATTCCACTGATGATTAGATTCAACTGTTTCCTTGCAGTTTAATGTTTTCTATCCATTATAGTCCAATGGGACAATGGCTCTGCATCAGTATCAGTGATGTGTGGTGAGGTTCACAGCTGGTGAGGCTCTGACCTCTGACAGTCAGATTTACAAACATGAACCCTACAGAGAAGCTTCTTTACTTTTGATTGGCAGCAGTTAAAGTGTGTTGTTTAAAATTTTAATTTTTTTTTCTATTTACAAACTGTAATATAGAAAGAAATCACCAAACTTGTTATCGTTTACTTACTTTTAAGAGTCCAGCAGTAAGAAGTAAGCAAGAGAAGCCTTGTTCAGAAGAACCCATTGATCGAGGTTACAGAACCAGTCTTGTTTTGTGTTTAACAGTTAAGGTTTAAAAATGTTAACTGGACTGTGTCAATAAGGAAGTTTAAATCTGACTATAACAAATGACTGAATAAACAGAAAACTGACATTTATCACTGATTTATTTACTTTTTTATTTTTCAATTGCTTATGCATTTGTTGATTGACAGTTTTATTAGTAATTTTGTACAGTTAATAATACAGTACATGTTCATAAAAATTTACTACCAAAGAAGTGATGTGCCCGAGGAAGTTACTAACAACTTTTTTTTTTTACCAGGGTCCTCATTTGTCTTATTTGTGTTATAAAATAAAATGTAAAAAGTGAGAGGATTGCGTACTGAGGTGGCAGACCAGCGTCAGCCTGACTTTGACTTCAGTGGCTCCAAGGAAAATTGAGTTTGAGGCCCCTGATGTAAAGTTAATGTCTTTGTATTGTTTATGTATGTCCATGAAATAATAAACAGGCAAATTCATACTATTCTGTGGTCTGTGGTCTTTTCCCAGGGTTCTTCAAATGTTTCACAAATACTGTTATATCCGAATCTAATACTGTTCCAGTTCTGGGTTTTTTTTGTAACCCTTCTTTGAGAGCGGTACAGAAGGTCTTCAGATGTTAACAATATTAACCTCTTAAAATCTTTATAATAATAAAGATGTTTATTGTATGTTTTGGTTTATTTTCATGATGACAAAAAAACGAAAGAAAAAGAAATGCAAAGGATCAGGAATGCACAATCCTGCAAATGACTACAAGTGGCAGACAAATGTTTTCTTCTTCTGTTTCCTTTGACAGGAGTTTACTCCCCTAGTGTCACTGTATTAACTCTGTTAACACAGAGACATTATTAACAATAAAAGCGACTGCAGCGATCTAAAATGCGCTCACTTCCCCTCTTTTCACATTGCCAACATATAAAAAATAAAAGCGATCACAAAGAGAAAATAACAAGCTGTGTGCCTGTCATTCCATCATGCATTGCTAAGATTTTTATTGTTTGTAATTGTGATGGCTGTGGAGGCTCTGTGTTGTTTTTTCCCCTCACTTCCTTGTTTTCAGAGCATGTGAGTGGCAGGGGGTGTGTCCAACCACTCCAGAGACACCTGCACTCAATCCTCTCATCAGCTGCACCTCACTTAAACCAGTCTACCCACCACCACTGTTTGCCAGATGATTCCGTCAGGTTGTCCATGTGGATTCTACTCTTGCCAAGCGCCATTCCTGCCCAGTTGGATTACTCCCTGCCTCCATTTTTGATTTTTGGCTGCTGCACAATAAATCTGTTACACCTTCTTTGACACTCTGCGTCGGGGTTCTCCTTCGCACCCTTAACAGAATCATCTGGCCACAATGAACCCCGCAGAGGCTGAACAACTGAACCGGACTCTAGCTGAAACCGAGAGGATTAAGCAGGCGATTGCGTCTCAGGGAGCTGTTGTGGGACAGCAGGGCCAAGCCATTCAGTCTGTGATGAACACCATCCAAGATCTCTCAGAAGGCGTAAACCAGCTGGGGAAACGACTGACGGAGGTTACGACCCAACTCGCCTCTCTGACTTCACCTCGACCAGTTCCGGCCCCAGACTCCACTGATGCTCCTCTTCCGGCTCCTTCAGCATCTGCTCCTGCACCCTTCCAGGCTGCACAGCCCCGTGAACCTTTTATTCCGACTCCCAACCGGTATTCAGGTGAAATAGGGTCATGTAACCAGTTTCTACATCAGTGTACTTTAGTTTTTGATCAGCAGCCACTCACCTACTCCACGCATCAGTCCAGAGTAGCTTTTATCATGAGCCTTCTTTCTGGAAAAGCATCAGCCTGGGCTGTAGCGCTAGCCAACAGTCACTCACCAGTTTGTAACACCCTTAACTCATTTACAGCTGAGATGTTGAAGGTCTTTGACCATCCACTACAGGGAAAAGAAGCGGGTAATAGGTTACTGTCCTTGCACCAGGGTTCTGGTTCAGTTTCATCCTACTCTATTGATTTCCGTATACTGGCCGCTGAGTGCCAGTGGGATGACAAAGCCCTCCAGACCATTTTTTTCCGGGGCCTTAGTGAAGAGGTTAAAGACCAACTGGCTGCCAGAGATGAGGTGGGTTCATTAGAGGACTTAATTTCCCTCTCGATAAGGCTCGATAACCGCCTTCGCGAGAGACTCAGGGAGAGAGCAGACAGGGTCATTTCCCCCGTTACTGGTTCCTGGCCCAGGATTCCCAGCCGACCCGGGCTTCCTGCTCCTCCTCTGCCTGAGTTGGTCTCCACCGCTTCACCACCTGAGGAGCCCATGCAGCTTGGTGGTATGCGGCTTCCTCCGGAGGAACGTCAACGTCGTCGTCGCCAAGGTCTCTGTTTTTATTGTGGCCAGGCAGGCCACATGCTGCCCAGTTGCCCTGTTCGGCCAAAAGGTCAGGCTTGCCAGCCTCGGGAGGGGCGCTGGTGAGCCAGACCCCCATCAAGCCCTCCAAGCGCTTCCAATTAAGAGGGACTATTTCTCTCAATGCAACCTGTATTCCTGTCTTTGCCCTGGTGGACTCTGGTGCAGATGACAATTTTATCGACTCGGAGTTTGTGTCTAGGGCCAACATCCCATCAGAATTGCTTCCTGAGCCTAAAGAGGTCCTGGCCTTAGATGGTAGAGTGCTGTCCCGAATAACTCACCGTACAGTACCTCTGTCCTTGCTGATTTCTGGGAATCACCATGAGCTTATTTCACTCTACATCATTCCCTCACCTTCTGCTCCCCTCGTTCTGGGACTTCCCTGGCTCATCCTCCACAACCCTCACATGGACTGGTCAAGTCAATCCATTGTTAATTGGAGTTTATTTTGCCACTCTCACTGTTTGCGTGCAGCTGTTCCCACTCCCAGGATGGACATGCCATCTCCTCCCAAGCCAGTGGACTTGTCGTCAGTCCCTCCAGCGTACCATGACCTCCAGGAGGTTTTTTCCAAGGACCGTGCCTCTTCCTTGCCCCCACATAGGCCTTATGACTGTTCCATAGACCTAATCCCCGGTGCTCCACTGCCATCTAGCAAGCTGTACAAACTGTCAATACCGGAAAGAGAGGCTATGGAGACGTACATTACGGAGAGTTTGGCTGCCGGACTCATTCGGCCCTCCTCTTCTCCTGTGGGGGCCGGTTTCTTTTTCGTGGACAAGAAGGACAAGTCTCTGCGCCCTTGTATTGACTTTAGGGGCTTAAATGATATTACTGTAAAAAACAAATATCCCCTGCCTCTCCTTGACTCGGCATTCAGCTCTTTAAACCAGGCAACTGTGTTCACCAAGTTGGACCTCCGTAATGCTTATCACTTGGTGAGGATTAAAGAGGGGGATGAGTGGAAAACGGCATTTAACACGCCGTTGGGACATTTCGAATACCTCGTTATGCCATTTGGACTTACTAATGCTCCCGCTGTTTTTCAGTCACTCATTAATGACGTGTTACGTGACATGCTGAATAGATTTGTGTTTGTGTATTTGGATGATATTTTGATTTTCTCCCGCACTGAGAGTGAGCACGTTCAGCATGTCAGACTTGTTTTGCAGCGGTTGTTAGAAAATAGACTTTATGTTAAGGCTGAGAAATGTGCTTTTCACGTGTCCTCTGTTAGTTTTTTGGGTTTTGTGTTGGGGGAGGGACAGCTAGAGCCTGATCCGTCCAAGGTCAAAGCCGTGGCGGAGTGGCCGACACCTGCTACCAGGAAGCAACTTCAGAGGTTTTTAGGATTTGCTAACTTTTACCGGAGATTCATTCGGAACTACAGCAGAGTAGCCTCTCCCCTTACCAGACTTACCTCAGTACAGGTCCCGTTTTCCTGGTCACCTGAAGCAAACAAGGCTTTTGTCCAGTTGAAGCACCTGTTCTGTTCTGCTCCTGTGTTGTGCCACCCTGTTCCTACAGCTCAATACGTGGTGGAGGTGGATGCCTCGGAGACTGGAGTTGGAGCCGTCCTGTCCCAGCGAACTGCCTCTGACCAGAAGCTGCACCCCTGCGCCTTCTTCTCTCGGCGTCTCACTCCTGCCGAGAGGAACTACGATGTGGGGAACCGGGAACTGTTGGCGGTGGTCTTGGCGCTCAAGGAGTGGAGACACTGGCTGGAGGGTGCTTCTCAACCATTTCTGGTATGGTCGGATCACAAGAACTTGTCCTACATCCGTTCTGCTCGCAGGCTCAACTCTCGTCAAGCTCGGTGGGCCCTGTTCCTGGGCCGCTTCAATTTCACACTCACCTACCGCCCTGGATCCAAGAATGGGAAGCCCGACTCCCTCTCTCGTCAGTTTGACCAATCAACTGGTGCTGAGCCTGGGGAGGACACCATTGTGCCCTTTTCATGTGTGGTAGGAGCTGCCAGCTGGGCGGTAGAGAAGGTCGTGCAGGAGGCTCAGAAAAACCTCCCCATCCCACCTACGTGTCCTGCCGGTCTCCTATTCGTGCCCCCGTCTGCCAGGTCTGCTGTGCTGCAGTGGGGTCACAAACTCTACACTTGCATGCCACCCTGGGGTCCACCGCACGCTGTTCCTGCTGCAACAGCGCTTCTGGTGGCCGTCCATGATACCTGACACCCGGGAATTTGTCTCTGCCTGCTCCATTTGTGCCCGCAACAAGCCGTCTCATCGTCCCCCTGCCGGACTGCTTCATCCACTTCCGACGCCTCATCGCCCTTGGTCGCACATTGCTGTGGACTTCGTTACTGGACTTCCCCCGTCAGAGGGTAACACCGCCATTCTGACAGTTGTTGACCGTTTTTCTAAGTCTGCCCATTTTATTGCCCTTGCTAAGCTGCCTACGGCGTTCGAGACCGCTAATCTCCTGGTTCAGCATGTTTTTTAGGCTTCATGGACTTCCTCAGGACATTGTTTCCGACAGGGGTCCCCAGTTCACTTCCCGGGTCTGGGGGGCTTTCTGTAGGGCCATCGGGGCTACACTCAGTTTGTCATCTGGTTATCACCCGCAATCAAATGGTCAGACGGAACGGGCGAACCAGGACCTGGAGGCTGCCATCCGTTGTGTGGCGGCCGATCACCCTGCTTCCTGGTCTACTCACCTGGCTTGGATTGAATATGCCCACAACACCTTGGTCTCTTCGGCCACAGGCATGTCTCCATTCATGGCATCTAACGGCTACCAGCCTCCCCTTTTCCCAACACAGGAGACGGCAATTGCAGTGCCTTCTATTCAGGTGCACCTGAGAAGAGCTCGTCGGGTCTGGCGTGGGGTCAGGGCTGCGCTGGGTCGTACGGCGGAGCGCAACCGGAGGCTGGCAGACCGTCATCGTGTTCCAGCCCCTGACTACAAGCCTGGACAACGGGTCTGGCTCTCCACACGTGACCTTCCTCTGCAGTGTGAGTCTCGGAAGTTGTCTCCCAGGTATATTGGTCCCTTTGAGATTGACCGTGTCCTGAACCCTGCTGCTGTCCGATTGAAGCTGCCTGCTTCTTTGAAAGTGCACCCATCCTTCCACGTCTCCCTCCTGAAGCCCGTCTCGGACTGTGCTCTCGGCCCTCCGGCCGTGCCCCCTCCGCCCCCCCCTGCTCATTGATGATCACCCAGCCTATGCCGTTCGCCGCCTGTTGGATGTTCGGCGGCGGGGGGCGCGGGTGGCAGTACTTGGTGGATTGGGAGGGGGTTTGGTCCGGAGGAGCGCTCCTGGATTTCTCGTTCCCTGATCTTGTCCCCGGCTCTTCTGCACGACTTTTATGTCCGGTACCCCGCACAAGCCTGGAAGGCCGCCGGGTGGCGTCCATTGAGGGGGAGGTACTGTGATGGCTGTGGAGGCTCTGTGTTGTTTTTTTCCCCTCACTTCCTTGTTTTCAGAGCATGTGAGTGGCAGGGGGTGTGTCCCAACCACTCCAGAGACACCTGCACTCAATCCTCTCATCAGCTGCACCTCACTTAAACCAGTCTACCCACCACCACTGTTTGCCAGATGATTCCGTCAGGTTGTCCATGTGGATTCTACTCTTGCCAAGCGCCATTCCTGCCCAGTTGGATTACTCCCTGCCTCCATTTTTGATTTTTGGCTGCTGCACAATAAATCTGTTACACCTTCTTTGACACTCTGCGTCGGGGTTCTCCTTCGCACCCTTAACAGTAATGACATTTTAAACCTAACAGTGCTACGCTAATCTCCTCGGGTGACGCTCTCTGTTGTAGAGGAAAACAACTTTTTGTGTGATTGCGAAGTTCTCCGTTGTTTAACCGGTTCGGACAGTCGTAAAGGATGCAGAACTGTTGGGAAATGCTTCTGGCAGCTGATCTTTTTTGTTTTTTTTGAATTTTTTGATAATGGAAAACAATCTTGAAAAAAAAATGAACAAAAAATAAATCTAAAAAAATATATAACAAACTAGGGGAGTAATTCTAAATCAAATTGCTTAACTGTCTTAATGTTGGTCACAAAGAGCAAGAGCCGTGAAAAGCGCATGCGTTGACCAGTGAGTAGCTGTTACAGATCAGGTAGCGACACAAAAAACAAAAAGAGGCCCTCCATCTGGAAAAGAAGTCCTCCTTTATAGGTGGTTGAGTCCACCCCTTCAACAAACTAACCTATTTTTTAATCAAAATCAAACAAAATATCCTATGAAGGAAAGAAACATCTACATATATTTTACTTTACAAATTTGCTAAAAAAATGTCTCCCAAATAACAGGAATATATCTAAGCAAAAATACTGACCAAAAAGAAAACATTCTGAATTGAAAACATGCCTCTCAAAGAAATTTAAATGAATAGATGGGTCCACTGTCCTTCCTGGACTCAGGAAGTGCTCTCAAAGGACCAGGAAGTAAACAAGAAAACACAGAACTCAGTCGCTACCCAATCTGTAACTGTCTGTGCTCTGTCTCCTCCTCTGGTCACCAGCAGGGGCCTTCTCCAGTGGACTGTCTTCACTCTATGTCCCAGCAACCTCAGCGCACACTCCCCAGATGCGACTCAGCTGTCACTCATCAGCTAATCAGTCACAGGACACTTAAGCGCTGATTATGGCCATGCTCATTGTGAAGTTGTCTTTGTGTCTTTCTGCCTGTGTATATGGAGCATTATTGTTGGATCGCTCTTCGCTCTTCGCTCTTCGCTCTTCGCTCTTCGCTCTTCGCTCTTCGCTGCCCTGACTTGCCTATTGCCTGGACTCTGACCTTGATTTAGTTTTGTGGACTTTTGTCAGCACTTATGCTCCTCTCTGATCTGGTAAACCTACTGCATATGGAACCAGCGTTCTACCTGTTTTGGGACAGAAACAGCTATCTGACCCCGTAGCCATTATACTACTTGCCTCAATAGTTAGCTTCCTTATCTGAAATGACTCTCAATAAATGACAGACAAATGTGAAATACATTACATTTCAAATGAAAAGGGGGGACAGATTTGTAAATGTAAATATCTTTTTTGAGATATAGCAGAAGATTTTTAGCGTATGTTTGGTGAACTAAAGGCACGCGCTCAACATAGTTTCCATGGTAGCGTGATGCGGAAGTGTGCAATTTTGAGGATAAAATTAATGAAAATGATCAGAATCTTACATGTAAACTTCATTTTTAGCACAGATGAGGGAAAACATTAATTTTCTTATTAGTATATATTTTTTGATGACAAAGAGGCTGATGACTGGCGGGGCAGTGTCTCACCTGCCTCCCCTGACCACACATCCCCGGTCTACTTTGCTGCAAGAATTCTAGATCCAAGTTGTCACCCAGTAAAACCCAAGTGTCACCATAATTGCTAGGTGCTTGCAGCAATCTGGTCTGCCTTAACACTGAGTCATTGTTGGACCAGACTCAGGTTCTGGGGTTCCAGATGGATTCATGGAAATCCACCAAAAGACTGGATCAAGCATCTCCTATCACAGCAATTACGTGCAAACACTGATATCTCAACCTTGGAAAGATTAAAAAACACACTTCTGTTTCCTTGGCATAATTATGTAGTACATTAAGAACCTTTTGTCAAACTATAATGACTGTTATTAACTGTGTTTATGATAGGACTGCTCATTATTACCTCTCAATTAAGAATACTTTATTTATACATACAGTAATTAATGTTTCAATCAGTTCTTGCAGAACAAAGTATTTTCATTTTAAACTGCTGTCACATTTGCATACTAATTATATTGGGACAAAAATTCACTTGCAAATTTACTAATGAAGGTGATTAAAAACAAAAGCACTTTATTCTTACTTAGGACTATTCTTTTGTGGTTATTTACAACTTAGCATTTATTAATATATTTTCCATTACTTTAGTGCCTTCCTGCATGTATTATTTTGCAAGAACAAAACAGGTCAACTTCTCTGAAGGAATTGCCCTCAGTTAAGACCCAGTTTTTATATCTTCTCATACTTAAAAACCGACTATTCAACTAGTGTATTTAAAACTATACAAAAAAAGCACGACTGTGTACGTTTTGGTAGAAAAACAATTCGTCAATACACACAACAAAAAAGATTCCTCGTAAATAGAAGATTTTTTTTTAAACTTTCAAACGCCTTTTCTGGTGTTTTCCAGCACCACAAAAACTCATGAACTTTGTTTACTTTGCTTGAAACAGACTACACAAATAACACAAAACACCAAATAGTCTGGCTTCTGTTCACCTTCTATTCCCATTTTCTGTTTGGGGTCACAGTGGATGTTGCAGCTTAACCCTTTTACACGGGAACTTTAGCTCCAGTGCTTACATTCTTTTGACCACTATAACCTTTTTACACAAGTTCACACAATTAACATAACTCTAATGGCTTCAGAGGCAGAGAAAAGTAACTTCCTGCTTAAATACAGTACCACACTTTACAGTAGTGAAGTGTTCATGAAATCTACTTGAAGTAGCTACAGTTGGTCAAAGAACGTTGTCACTGGTGACACCTCCGGTTTTAAAGACTTAATTCCAGCTACTTTACTGTAAAGGTCCCCAAACCAGTGTGACTCCCAGGAAAACATTACTAATCCGGTGCAGTACCACTGCGCCATCCTCTAGCGCTAAAAATCAGGGCTTGTGTAAATATCAAAAGGACCAAACATCCACATTGTGCTAGACATAGACATCGAATTATCAGGAAAGATTTGTTCATCCATGGATTTTTCACAATTTTTAAACAGGAATAAACTGTTTCTAAGTCAGCAAAAAAGAAAAAGATGGCAAACATGAAGAAACCAAACCGCTGTGCAATGCAGTGGAATCAAACTCAGAATTCCCACATGAGAAAAAGAGAGGAAGTTCATTCATATCTTAACCATAGGTTGCGGACAAACATTCAAAAATAAGGATAGGCTTTAGCTAATTTTTGACACAACAAAACGCTGATTTCAAGGTGCATTTTTTAAATGAGCTAGAATGGCGCTTTCGATGCACGATTTGTGAGGTAAAACGACTCTTTTTACGCCCATTTTGGTGTGTAAAAACGTGCATTAAAAGCAGTGTTTTACATGGCCAATAGGACTTTTTTTACCTCGCTTTTCTAGGTGATGCCTTTCGCTTGCCATAGTGCAGAGCTCGTTACTGTGCTGTGTGCAGATGAAAGAGATGCACATGAGGTAGAGACAGAGGTTGCAACGACTAAAAAACAAACAAAATATAAAGAAATGAGTGAGACTGGAAAAAGGAGAAAAAATCCAAAACCTTTTCACTGTTAATGATAATATGAAGGCACAATTTAGAGTCTGGGAGAAAAGAGTTTCATACAAAACCGGTTCCACAACCCACCTGTACAGACACCTGAGATTTCCAATCAAGCTACTGTTCACACCTACAACACACCTGCAAGGTGTTTTTCTTTTGTTTTTAACTGTGGGAGGAAGCCCATGCATGTAAATTTCTCAAAGTATGACCCAGCAGGGACTTCAACCAGGACCCTTTTCACTGTGAGGCACAGTGCTCAGCACTACGTCACTGTGCAGCTTGTTCATAATCTGGCATTTGCTGTTAGTATTAAAATCTATTATTCTGTTATCCTTACTCTGAGCTTGTGTTTTTCCACGAGTAGAATCATTTTGAGTAAAATATTTTTTCACCCGAATTCTGCAAATTAAAAGTGATTGCCAACATTTTTTGAAAATATATTTAGGGTAGGGCTGTCAACCTTAAATTCTAAATATGCTGATGATCACAATAGGTTAAATAAATCACAAGTTAAGAGAAAACATTCACCTCTTGCCACTTGTTTTTGTCCAGATCATGATAGAAAAGTTTATTTTAAAAAGCAAGCACATATTGTGGCCGGAACTTTAGATTTGCAATCGCCCAGCAGCCAACCAGAATCGAGTTTTCACCAGGACCATTTACAGTTCAGAAAAACAATGATCGTTTGTTTTTGATGTATATCAGAATCTTTGTTTTCTTGGAGTAAAAACTGCAGACATTAGTCATTACAGTTCTGCATATCTTACTATTGATGTGTTTTGCACACACAAATTGCATTTCTGAGATAACACTCTACAAATAAAACATTTCAGACAATAAAAAGGAAGGGAAACATGATCGCTATGGCCTGTTCAACAGCCACATAGTGTCCTAGTCTGTATTCCTGGCATTCTGACCCTTTGGCTTGTTTCATCTTTCTCCAGCCTCTCTTGTGTTTTGGCCTTCACCTGAACTTTAACAATGCTTTTGTCTTGCTCCTGATCCACTCCATTAAAATGCTTTGCATGTGGATCCAAACGCTTCAGCTTCTTCATTAGAAAAGACTTTGTCAAACCTGGATCCAGCAACGTGTTCCCTCAACACTGGATCCCACCGAATATGCTACCATGCTTCTCGAACAAGGTCAACAGCTCCAGCGTTTGACTGCAGTAACCGAAGCCATCATGAAACGACTGCAAGCTAATCAGGTAGCAACGCCAACACCTAGCATGCCTGTCCAGTCTGTTTCCTTGCCCAACAGTGTCTGGTCCATGTCTTTCACTACCCGGCAAGTTTACGGGAAGACCTGAACATTGTACCATGTTTCTCATGCAGTGGCAGATGTTTCTCCACCAACAAGCTCACCGTTACCCTACAAAAGTAACCAACGTTTCTTTCCTGTGCTCACTTCTGTCTAGAGAGGCGAGTGGTGAGCTGCCGTTTGGTCTAGAGGTTTGTTGCCATTTCATTTCTATGAAATGTTCACTCAGTTTGCTTCGATTTGTGTTTCAACATGCTAACAACGGTAAAGAAACCGGTAAAAGGGAACAACTCATCAAGATAAAACAAGGCCAAGACGGCGCTACTTCTTACGCTTTACGAACATAGAATGCTGGCCGCACAATCATCATGGTCCCCGTATAGTTTAAAGACTGTTTCAGCAAGGGTTATCCATGGAGCTGCAGATCTGACAATCTCAATGTGGACCTGCTCATCTCTACCACCACCACCCTCACCCCTAACCTCTGCCTCTACTGTGGTCGGCCGCATCATCTGAGAGCATCCTGTCCTGATCATCCTTCCCAACGATTGAGTTGGCCGGTGAATGATTCAGGTCCTATTTTTCAAATATCCGTCACAATAAAAATAACTGACAGATGTAAAAAGACCTTTGTTATGATAGATTCAGGGGCAGCGGGAAATTTATTTGACCTAACATTTGCTCGTGCTAATTCTGTTTCTCTGCTTCCTTGTGACTTGAGTGTGGCAGTTTCCGCTCTAGATGATCGACCACTTGGATCCGGAGGGATCTCTCATCAAACTCCAGATCTCCAGCTCCACGTCCAGAACAACCATCAAGAACTCATATGTTTTTCGCTATTGACTCTCCTCGCTGTGGCATCATACTGGGGTTACCCTTGCTGGAGAGTCATGATTTGATTGTAGCCTGACTATTGGCCCAGGTGCAGTGGAATGAAATAATTGCAGGCAGTGGCCTCTTGGGGCGCTATAAAAAGGCCATGGTCCCCACTAGCCATCATGGCAACGTTTGCCCACTGAGACCGCCCGCTTCCTGTTTGCACACCTCTGGGTGGCCTTACAGGAAACCCTCCTCCTTCCACCGCAGGAGAAATCGGCAGCACCCGCGTCACGGAGCGGCCGTAGACTCGCTGGCTCCTTCAGTGTTTTATTGAACTGATGTTAATGAATGATGAGCGGGGTTGCATGTGGCGTGAGTTGCCTGTCTCATTTAATTTTGTTCTGTTTATTGGAGCACTGGGAGTCAAGAAACCCACTCCTATTTCTTTTGCATTAATTATTTTATTTTGTTGAGTGTTTTTTATTAATCCAGTTTTCTCGTGAGGCTTCAGTGTAGTGGCAGCTCCATTCACTTCCCTGCTTAAGGGGCAACGCAACCGTTCCTGGTTCTGACAGATCATAAGAATCTAGAGTACATCAAATCTGCTAAGAGATTAAATCCATGCTTGGCATATTGGTTTTTTTTCTTCTTTAGATTCAATTTCCAGAACCTCCACTAGCTGGGCTCCAAGAATGGGGAAAACCTGACACTATATCCTGCCTGCATGAAACCGACGTGGACAAACCCACCTCACCAGAATGAGCCAATGAGCCCACCTCCCATTCAATGGGAGGGGGATGGATGGATTGATGGATGGATGGATGGATGGATGGATAGATGTTATTCCAAACTCCTAGTCCAATCGGTGAACACTTAATCATAAAAACAGTACACATACAGTGCCAAGTGTACATAAGATGTCTAAAAAGAAAAATAAATAAATAAAAATACAATAAAAAAGCATTACCTAAAAAGGTAGGGTAAAGAAGCAGCTCTTCCAATGTTTCAAAGTACTAGAACAAAAGCGAATGGCACTAAACTTTATGTTGCGTATGGACAAATTAAGAGTGTTTTTACAACAATCCAGCCTACACGTGACTTTGAATGTGAGGGTGCGCAGTAGAGCTTGTAAGGTATTAATTCTGTTAGAAACAATTAGCTCACTTGCACTCTCGGCTTTCTGAAGAGCACTCTTAAAGCATCATTGTATGCCACCTGCAGCTTGCTCAACCTGGCTGTTTTATAGTTCACCCACATATGTGCTGTGTACAAAGGAGAACAGAAAGCCTTAAACAAAATCAACTTGACACCTTCTGAACAAAATCCAAACTTTCTGTCTTCAATGATTATATGTCTGAGATACTTTATTTTATCACAACAAGCAAACACAGCATTCGAATGGTGAAAGTCAGGGAATTTTAGATTTTTGTCTTCTTTAGTTCTAGAAATCATAACCATGCTTTTACCTTAATTAAACTCAATGTCATTATCAATGCCATAATCTGAACAGATGTTTAGTAGCTGTTGAAGACCACCACTACTTGGACATAATGACTGAGCTCTCAGAATACAACGCCGCTGATCCACCTTCATTATTCTGTCCAGTCAATTGAGTCTACGTTCCTCCCACTCATTGGCAACTTGTGTTGCATCTAGTGCATGACTCTCCAGCCTCAGGACACCCAGGTATGGTGAGGACACAAACACTAATGACAAACTCTTTCTGGTGGTCCACCATGCAGGTGGATGTGTCAGAATGTGCAGTGTGTCAACAAACCAAGTAAACTCTGTTGGCCCTCTGAAACCGCTGCCCATACCTCAGTATCCCTGGTCTTATATAGCCATTGACTTCATCACAGACCTACCAAGTTTTCCAGGGTAACAGTCATATTATCTGTCACTGATCGAAGCCTGTCGATTTCTTCCTCTTCCCATCCTGCCTACTGCCCTCAAAACTGCTGAGCACCTCCTCATTCATGTCTTCCATCATCATCATCATCCCCAGTCCAAAGGCCAATCAAGAAGTCACTAAGTTCCTGAGGTCACATTGCAGTCAAAGACAAGAGGATTGGGGCTAATTCCTAATCTAGGCAGAGTACGCCCAGGACTTGTTAAAGAAGGTTGCCATGGGGCTCACTCCTTTTCAGTGTGTATGGGGTTCCAACCGCCATTTTTTTTCCCCTGGTCAGGTGAGACCTCGGAACTTGCCTGCTGTTGACGACTGCTTTTATCATTGTGAGGAGACATGGGAGGCAGCTCATGTCCAACTCCAACACGCAGTTCATTGGACCAAGGACCAGCCTGACCGTCGTCGCTGGGATGGTCCCTGTCTGTCGCCGGGGCAATGGGTCTGACTCGCTACACGAGATCTCCAGTTGAGACTTCCCTGATGCAAACACAGTCCCAGGTTTTATGGGTCCTTTTAAAATCATTAGACAAATCACCCCTGTTTCTTTCCATCTTCAATGGCCTCCTGAATACCAGATCTCTCCCCATTTCACATATCTCTGCTGAAACCTGCCATGGCGTCATGGTGGCCGGCTGCAATATCTGGTGGATTGGGAGGGATCCTCTCCCAGGACGACTGAATAAACATGTAAGATGAGGCACTTCAAGATTAGCTGGACAATATGCCATATTTCCCTGTAGTGTGTTAGAATACACTCAGCACTTTTACTTGGGAGAGAGGGGTGTCACAATTTTAAAACTGCTTGAACAATGTGACTGTTTCAGTCTTTCACAAAAAAGGACCAAACTTAACAAGAGAGAATGCACTGTGTTCTGAAAGTATAAATACGTTTGAGTGAATATAACTGTTTTCAAACTTAAGAGCTGGTACAAGAACATGTTGTATTGTATCAGTGCGATGGACTGAACTGGACGTTAAAAAATTGTACTGATAGATACTTGACAATAACAAAAGTCTGCAAAAAAATCAAGAGTTGAGCTGAAAATACGCCCCAAACTTTTCTTAATTAAAAAGCCAGGGAACAAAGCTGGTGCGAAGTCAACTTCCACTTGGATGATATCACCTTTGGTTCCCCCCTTGTCTGCTTAGTCTCCTTGGTCAAAGCACTGAACCCTACATTGTTCTTAATGGTTACAGGTTGGCTCCTTGTATGTAAAAAGGCTATACGTACATCTATTTCTGCTCTCACTTGATTTTCTCATTTTTGGAACCAGCCTTTTTTCAAGGAACACAAAGATTTAAGCTCTGTGAATAACGTCCCAGTGTTGGTTTTACGCAAGGGATATTGTTTTTTGTCGCAATAAGCAGCACAGCAGAACAACAGAGAAAGGAAAGCAATGCACCAGGAGCAGCCACTGAGACTTTTATCATTAATATCATTATCGTTATTTAATCGTTAATATTGAAAATAAACATCTGTGTTGAATACATTTCAGAAAAGCATTTCAGCAAAAAAACAAAATCGTTACTTAGGATAAAATGCATTGGGTTACTTATTGATCATGATTTTATGAATCCCATACATCAACCACTGAAATTTTGAATTTCATTAATTTTATTATTTTAATGTTATTATTGAAATTTTGAAAGAGTTACCAATAAAAAGCGCTTTTAATTTGTAAAAAAATTGGTAACTCGAGCAATTACCGAGATTACTCTTTAAATTATTGACAGATCAAAAGCCATTCCTTCATTAACAAGTGACAAAATGATGGCATTACTCACATTATTTAGTGATTTTACTTAATTGAAATGATTACCATGTAAGGGCCTGGTCACACCGCCCGAACTTTGCTGAAGGGTTCCTGAAGCAGTGAAAAAAATCCCTCACTGCTCGTGACCGTTTGTCACCATTTAACAAAAGTTGGCTTCCGTTAAAGCAACGCCGCATACGCTCGGCAACCGCTGATGTTCCTCGAGGGTCCCTCCCACTGCTCTAAACGTTTTGAGCTGCACAAATATTGCAGCCGTGAGGAAAGGTTCATTTCTCCGCTTGGGCAAAGTTTACCCACCGACCCACCGACATCCAGTCAAAGTTTAGCTCAGCTAGACAGAAGTTTGTGGACTCTGGGACTGCTAAACTAACGCAGAAATCATGAATGCTGGACCACCGCTGCTTTCGCCAGCGCTGCACTGGTGGCAACTAAATGTTGCACAAATGTTGGTAGAGCGGTCATAAGCGTCTTATGAGCGGACACTGCGTTGCTGGAATGGTGTTGGGCATTGAAGCAGTGATCCATGGCAGAGATGAACTTTGATGTGGCGTTGTCATAGAGGTGCCGGAGCGGGTCCGATTATTGGCCAAAAATATTGGGTGAAATGGACCAGGAACTCATTTGTAATTGAGCTGCCGTTGAGTTCAGACCTACATCCAATTAGCCCAAACTGCATCATCATGGATCCTGAGAGACTTACAATGATTGGTGCACTAGTCCATCAGCAGAATCTGAACCTCCTCAGCAACCAACGCTACACCAACGGTCGCTATAGCTCGCTACCGCTAAACCAATGCTAAAGCTACACCGGCTTCAGCGATGCATCTCTACGCCAACGCCTGTGTGTTCGATTTTTTTTTTTTTTTTTTTTTTCCCATTTAGTGCGCGGTGACGAGTGTTGTCAAAATTCAGCACCCCTCCCTGCCGCTCCAGGTACGTTCTAGCAGAGTTTAGGTTGTGTGACCAAGCCCTTTCTCTTTTTCTGCTGAAGCTGTGCTGCTCTTTTTGCAGAAAATGTGCTTGTAGTGGGCATTTGCTTGTAGTAGAACATCAATTTCTGTCGACATGAAGTATAAAGCCTTATTGGTGTTTGTTTTCCATTGCCATGGTGAATCGTAATATCGTTGCCCCATTGGTCAGGGCTTTTTATGGTCACAACGCCTGACTTGAGTCAAACTACTCAGTGTTGATTGAACCTCTTTATAACTGTTCTGAAACCGAAAACTATGAGTTTGCAAACACTGAGTCAATCAACTCTGAGTGCAGGTTTGAACACTGAACTTGTTAAACCTGTTTTCTTGAAACGGGCCCTATGGGTCATAACAGTTTGTCTGTAAACTTATACCCCTCACATTTGGTAAATGGGCCTGCAACTGTGTGGCATTTGCAAAATCATGTCTAAGTGAAGAGTTTCTTAGGTTATGGTTACAGTTTATCTGTCCACTCCTGAGTCTGTCACAAACTCTGCTAGAAGTTCTGGATTCAGATCAGGACAATCCAATCATTGATCAAATCCTGTTGTCAAGGTGTTGTGTTCTGTAACTCAAGATCCTTTTTTTAACCAAACCAGTTGAAAACCAAAACTGGATGAACATCTTCCAACACTTAAAAAAGATTTTTGAAGAAATCATTGCCTTCAAACAAACACGGCAAATAGCATTTAGGACTAAACTAATATGAAAATAAAAACACCATCACCTCTATCTCCTTTAAATCATTCAGGTTATTATTGATAAGAAATTAAACCTCTTACCTGGTTCTTTAATTAAAAGTCCCTGTAAAATTAAAAATTAAAGTTATTTGTAAGAGCTGTGTGTGACTAAGTTACACAAATAACAGGACAGTTTATTCAATGGTGTTGTGGAACAAAAACTATGTTATACAGCACAAAGTAGGGTTTCACAAATTCTGTAATTTGCCAGTTATGGTTAGATATTACATGACTGGACAGATGGACCAAAGCAAATCCTTAATTTTCCTTTTATGGGGTTAAGAAAAAGTCAAAAACTGCCACCATTTCTGATGTGCTTGAATACTAATCTAAATTGCAAGATGAAGACTTAATGAAAGAGGCCATTAGGCTGTTGAAGCGGCTGAAATTGCAATGTTGGATCCAAGTGAAGAGTGAAAAGCTTAACAAAGGGTGAAGGATGGAAAGGCAGAGGATGTTTTATTCACAGACAGTGCAGAATAGACAGAGTAAATAATTAGACATTTCAGTGGAAATCATTTTTAATTTGTTTCTTTTCTCTTTTTACTTGAACAATTCAAATGGGTTTTTAATATTTTATTTTAGCAGAAATAATAAAAGAATGGCTAATTCTGGTGAACAAAAAACTAAGTCTGCAGTTGTCCATCAGCTGGCAGTAGGAAATTCAATTCAATTCAATTGAAAATATTTGCAAAGATCCAGTTTACAACAGAGTCTCAAATCACTACACAAAGATAAACATAAATCCTTCAGCCAAGCTAGATTTATAACTATCATTTTTATTTTCCCATTTATTCCAAAACATTCCAGTAATGCCAGATTGTTGACTCTATGTAAAACAATCTATAAGTGACCATCAGATGACATGGAATGATACCTTTCCTGAGAAGGCAAAGGGCAAATCAGCCTTAGTAATTTTGTACATTTTTACTCATAATCTTCCAGTTTCAGGGTCTATTTGCTTATAATAATAATAATAATAATAATAAATTATTTCATCCATATATCCAAGACAACTAATAGTCCCACTCAAAATAAAAATTTTATTTCTGGTCTTTTTTAACATGTTCTTGTAGCATTTTTCCCATGATGTAAGAAATTAATTCTCTTCATCCTGCAGGTCACTGGAGTTGCTTGAGCCCATCTCAGGGTGCTAAACCATTGCATAGCCATGAAAGAGGACCACATATTCTCATTCATACCTAAAGAATAGTTTTAGTGTCACAAACCAACATGTGAAGCATGTTTTTGGTTTGTAGGAAGAAGCTGAAGGGTCAAAAGAAAAAAAAAAAAAACAGGCACAGGAAAAACTCAAGCTTCAAGCTAGAATTTGAACCAGGGTCTAAGGTAACAGTGCTGACTGCAAAATAAATGTACAATTGTCAAAGTAACTATCTGGAGTAAAAAGTTTTGGTTACTCACAGAACCAAAAGGTGAAGAGAACACGTTCATTTTTACTAACTCTGATGTATCACATAGAGTCAAATCAAACACAAAAAGCTAAGGGCCTGGTCACACCGCCCGAACTGCGGTGCGCATGCAGGCGTCGGCTCAGTGGGGGTATGATGCTGTACCGCGTATGCCCACGAAGCTGATCGGATCTTTCCAAGTTTAATCATGCAACGTGGACAAAAAAAAAAAAAGAGGAAGGGTGTACAATGAAAGGCAGCAGCCTCCAAGAAGGTCATTGAAGCAAAGGAGTCAGATAAGTATTTGTGGCCCACTGGTTGTGTCAAGATTTTTAACAACTGTGAGAAAAAAGGAAAAAAAAAACGGTCATGCATTTTCTTCAAACTTTTTTCATTCATTAGTCCATTGTATCATTAAGCAGAGACAAGTCAGGATACAACAGCAGCCACTGCTACCACAGCCCAGGCAGGGACAGCTGCTGCTGAAGGTAATCACTTATGAAAATGTTTTAAATGTAAAAATAATAATAGTAATAATCCTCATCATAATAATACTCTTCATCGTTATGTTGGCATTGCACATCCATCATTTATTTGCAGACTCTGATGAGCCTGAGGGCAGTGCTGCTGGTGAAGGTAATTACACACGTGGACAAAATTGTTGGTACCCCTCAGTTAAAGAAGGAAAAACCCACAATTCTCACTGAAATCACTTGAAACTTACAAAAGTAACAATAAATAAAAATTATTGAAAGTTAAATAATCAAAATCAGCCATCACTTTTGAATTGCTGATTAACATAATTATAAAAAAAAAAACAAAATAATGAAACAGGCCTGGACAAAAATGATGGTACCTCTACAAAAGATTGAAAACTATTTGACCAGACTGACATGATTAACTCAGGTGTGTCCTTTAATTGACATCACAGCTGTTACCAAACTGTCAGTCAGTCAGTCTGCCTATTTAAAGGGAGACAAGTAGTCACTCTGCTGTTTGGTGAAAAGGTGTGTGCCACACTGAACATGGACAACAGAAAGCGAAGGAGAGAATTGTCCCAGGACATCCGAAAAGAAATGATAGATAAACATCTTAAAGGTAAAGGCTATAAGACCATCTCTAAACAGCTTGAACTTCCTGTGACAACAGTGGCTCATATTCAGAAGTTCAAGACCCACGGGACAGTAGCCAACCTCTCTGGACGTGGCCGCAAGAGGAAAATTGATGACAAATTGAAGAGACGGATCGTTGGAATTGTATCCAAAGAGCCCAGAACAACCTCCAAAGAAATTAAAGGTGAACTCCAAGGCCAAGGTACATCAGTGTCAGATCGCACCATTCGTCGTTGTTTGAGCCAAAGTGGACTTCATGGGAGACGACCAAGGAGGACACCACTGCTGAAAAACAATCATAAAAAAGCCAGACTGGAATTTGCAAAAATGCATGTTGACAAGCCCCAAAGCTTCTGGGAGAATGTCCTTTGGACAGATGAGACCAAACTGGAGCTTTTTGGTAAGGCACATCAACTCTATGTTCATAGACTCAAAAACCAAGCATACGAAGAAAAGAACACTGTCCCTACGGTGAAACATGGAGGAGGCTCAGTCATGTTTTGGGGCTGCTTTGCTGCATCTGGCACAGGGTGTCTTGAATGTGTGCAAGGTACAATGAAATCTGTAGACTATCAAGGCATTCTTGAGAGAAATGTGCTGCCTTGTGTCAGAAAGCTTGGTCTCAGTCGCAGGTCATGGGTCTTCCAACAGGACAACGATCCAAAACACACAGCCAAAAACACCCAAGAATGGCTGAGAGAAAAGCGTTGGACTATTCTAAAGTGGCCTTCCATGAGCCCAGATCTGAATCCCATTGAACATCTGTGGAAGGAGCTGAAACATGCCATTTGGAGAAGACACCCATCAAACCTGAGACAACTGGAGCAGTTTGCTCATGAGGAGTGGGCCAAAATACCTGTTGACAGCTGCAGAACGCTCATTGACAAATACAGAAATCGCTTCATTGCAGTGATTGCCTCAAAAGGTTGTGCAACAAAATATTAAGTTATGGGTACCATCATTTTTGTCCAGGCCTGTTTCATTAGTTTGTTTTTAATAATTATGTTAATCAGCAATTCAAAAGTGATGGCTGATTTTGATTATTTAATTTTCAATAGATTTTTATTTATTGTTACTTTTGTAAGTTTCAAGAGATTTCAGTGAGAATTGTGGGTTTTTCCTTCTTTAACTGAGGGGTACCAACAATTTTGTCCACGTGTGTATAATGTGATGAATGCAATGAAAAATCATTATAAATGGATCTAAATAATATGTGGCATTCATACATTTATGATCATTTGATTCAATTGTCATATTTTTCCTACAATGACTCTCAGTCCCCACACTTGGATGATGATGAACAGCCTCAGACTCAGAAAAAGTCTCGCCACAAGGCCCTCCTGCTCAACAAGAACACTCTGGAGCAACTCATCGAGTGGGTCCAGGAGCACAAACTTTCGTGGAGGAAGGCAGCCATCGACCACAAGGATACAGAGAAAAAGACGGAGCTTTGGGCCAGTAAGGCAAGTCAGTGAGACATTGAGGGGGGAGTTGAAGCTATCAGGACATGGTGGAAGTCATCCCGGGACCTCTACGCAAAGCTAATCACCAAGAGTCTGGCCAGGCAGCAGCGAACTTTACAGACAGAGAATTGTTCATCCAGAGGACCTGTGGCTTCCTGCATATAAGGAGGCCAAGGAAAGGTCAGCCACTCAGAAGCATACCCCTCATACATGTACCTTTAGCCTGCCAGATGTCAGGATTTATCAGCCAAGCTCCAGCCCGCCAGCCTTCAGCATCGGCCATCACCCCTCACCAGCCTTCCCACAATGTAGAGGAACAGGAAGAGCACGAGTGCTCCCTCAACCCCACCAGCCCCCTCCTCCACCACTAACCACGCCACATATTTTTATTGCTGCGGGTGACTTTAATCAGTGCAGTCTTTGGACTGAATCTCCCAAATATCACCAGCATACAAATATTCCCACTCACGACAAGAACACCTTGGATCATGCATACACCAACATAAAGGGTGCCTACAGGGTCACACCCTGTGCCCACTTTGGACACTCAGACCACATTTTTTTGTTCCTTTACCCAGCTTACAGAAAAAGGCTCAAACAATCAAATCCAGTCACCAAACAGGTTCAGCTCTGGACACCTGTGACTGAGACCACATTGCAGGGCTGTTTTATTGTTAGACTGGGATGTGTTTAAAGCTGCAGCAACTCTGGAGGACTCTGACAGTGGGCAGGATTATGATGACTATGTGACTGGGTACATCAGCACTTGTGTGGAGAACATCATTCCCACCATCCAAATCAGGAAGTTTCCTAACCAGAATCCCTGGATAAACAGTCAGGTACATCAGATATTGTGTGCTCGCTCTACTGCTTTTACATCTGGCAATGAGAGTGAGTACAACGCTGTGAGGTACAGACTGAGAAAAGCAGTTAAAGCAGCAAAGAGGCTGTACAGAGAGAAGCTGGATAGCTTCTGTTCCACTGCTGACTCCGGGCGCATGTGGCGAGGCATACAGCACATCACAGACTACAGAAGCAGCTCCAGGATCATCAGTGCCACAGACAGCCTGCCTGATGACCTCAATGCATTCTACACCTGCTTTGAGACCACCACCCCCATGCAGAGAGGAGGCCCGATGACTCTAGGATCACTACACCCCCTAACCCCCCCAAGTCGTCTCATCAGCCCATGTAAACAAAGCCCTGAGGAGGACCAACCCTGCGAGGCGGGAGGACCAAACAACATTCCTGGACAAATATCCTCATGTCCATATTTAACCTCTTCCTCAGCCAGAGAACTGTCCTCTTCAAGACCACCACCATTGTCCCCCTCCCTAAGAAGAACCCTCCCACCTGCCTGAATGACTACAAACCAGTAGCACTCACTCCAGTCATAATTAAGTGCTTTGAGAGAGTGGTGCTGACCCACATTCAGAGCAGCAATTCTGAACACACTGGAGCCCTACAGTACGCATACAGGTCCACCTCAGATGCCATCACTGCACCACTGCACATCTCCCTCTCACATCTGGAGAATAAAGACTACTACATCAGGATGCTTTTTATTGACTACAAGTCTGTGTTCAACAGGTCATTCCCCACAAGCTCATCCACAAACTGTTCTTCCATAGACTACATCCCATCATCCGTTACTGGTTACAGGACTTTCTGACTGGCAGGCCTCAATCTGTCAGAATAGGAAACAGGATTTCAGCCAGCATCATCACGAACATTGGCACTCCACAGGGCTGTGTCCTCAGTCCCATCCTCTATACCCTGTTCACCCACAACTGTGTGGCCTCTCACAAGGACATCATTCTGAAGTCTGCAGACAACACTGTCATGATAGGACACATCACTGGCGGGAACGAGGCAGCCTACAGGAAGGAGGTGGCCACTCTTGTGGCATGGTGTGAGGACAACAACCTCACTGACAAGACCAAGGAAATGATAGTGGACGTTGGAGGAGCCTTCATCAGCCGCTGCTTGTCCAGGGTGTGAAAGTGGAGAGGGTAAGCAGCTTTACATATCTGGGGGTCCATCTCAGCAAGGACCTCACTTGGACACATAAAACCACGTAGCTGGTGAAGAAGGCTCATCAGCAGCTGTACGTCCTGAGGAGGCTAAGGAAGTTTGGCATGTCACCAAAGGTCCTCAGTGACTTCTATAGCATCAAAGATCACTAGGACTCCTCTGACCTCACTGCAGAGCATCTACAAGCGCAGATTCCAGAGGAGAGCTGCTTCCAAAATCAAGGACCCCACCCACCCCAACAAGGTCTGTTCACTGTCCTCCCCTTCAGTCAGAGGTACAGGAGTGTGAAGTGTAGGACCACAAGATTAAGAAACTCTTTCCCTCTACTATCAGAATCCTTAAAAGCTGGTAGGAGTCTGTAACAACAGGCTGAACTTTGTACTTTGATCTTGTTTATTTTTCATTAATGTTGTTGCACCTCACTTTCCACTAATTGCAAATGTACCTCACTGTTTAGCCCAGGACAGTTTCCTTGCGCAGTAACTCACTGTCAGCTTAATTTGCATTACAGTTGATTTGTAAATAGCTCAGTGATCTACTGTTCCAAAGAATATATTTTATATTGTGTGAATGTCCTGAGACATCCTGTGGATATTCTTCTTTATCTCTATTTTAACAATAAGTGTTTTATGGCATTCAGTGTGAACAGCAAAATCCTAATTTCATTGTACACTGAAAAAAGGAAACAAGGAGTCTTTGGATTTACTAATGAAAAGCCAGTAGGTGCAACACAATGTATTCATATTTTCTCTGTCATTGTAATTTAAACAAGTAAATCCTATGGGACTGAATAAACTGTTAAATGTGCTTGTTTTTATCTGTTGTCTGAAAGGGATTAATTCAAAAAAGGAAACTCAAGGCAAATAATTTTTCCTCAAAACTGGAAAGGAAATACATTCAAAATGCAGTGAAACTACTCAAAATTTTCAGCAGAAGAAGACAAATCTATGGAGCGGGAACTTCGGCTGGCGTGTCACAAGAGTGAAAAAGTACATTTATTAACGTTGACAATTACATAGCAATCATACCTTTCGTGCGGATACATAATCCAGCCTTGTTTTTTATAACTACTTACTATTTTATTGGCAAACAGCAACAAAACTTGTTAAAAGCTAGTCCCTCCCCCCAGCACATACTCACAACCCGCACACACACAAACACACACACATACGGCTGGCCAGTAAAAAGCAATGAAAAAGTGATTGGTTTTGTCACTCGCACATTATCATTTCTATTGATGCATGGTGTTGCGCATTTGTCGAGTTTGCACAAACTCCGGGCACCAAGTGCAACATTTATTGTGGACAAAAAGAATGTGCGCATGGGAGAGGGAATTCCGCGTTCAAAGAGAAGTATCTTTCAGCTCGCGAGTGCGTTTTTGCCTGGCGGGAGAAAAACTTTTCTACACGAGGAGAGTTCTATGAGGGATGCTTTTAACAATCTTGGGTGGACTCATGACAGAGAACACAACAAACAGGAATTGTTTTTGGTAATGGAGGCGAAGATAAAACATTCGTTCAGTTTAGATAATATCCCACCCTCACTAAAAGTTTATGTTGGTCCCAGGAGCAAAAAAGTAAGAAAAATATCAACTATTTGTGATTCAGTGCTGAAAAATTGTTTATTTTTCTCTCAAATTTTCAAGATTTTGGACATGAATAGAGAAAGTGCTCAACTCTTTCAATTTTGGAACAAGTGTTCCAATAATTATTTTTTTAAGAAGAAAGTCACCAGATGTATAAATACAATTCAACGATTTGGAGTGAATTATTTGCCTTAAGTGGGATTGAGAATGCGAAGTATTGAATTAAACATGTATGACACAAAAATTGCATTTGGTGTGAATTCAGCATTGATCCTTATCATTCCGAGGGGAAGACATTTAATTGTTTTATTAAATCAATGTGAGCTACAACATCAGTTGTTTTGAATTCCAGGAAATTTAAAAAAAATAAATAAAAGCACACAAGTTAAAATTTTGAGGAAGTGCAGATTGACCCCCTAAGAAATTTTAGGAAAGAGGAAGAGACATTTTTTGGGAGCTTTTTTTTTCACAAACCTATATGTTTAGCGGGATATATAACATTGTTCTCTCTACGTATACATGTTTCCATTATGGACAAAGTTCAGAGATGTTTTGTTTGTTTGTTTGTTTTTTTCTTCATCTTGGTATACACGCGACACAGAGACTTGTCAGGGTAAGTGTTTGATTACCTTCTTCAAAGTAGCCGTTAAAAATAGTCTTAATATCACATTCATACACGATAGGAAATTATCAACTATTAAGGACTAAAAATGTGGTTAACTATCATCTTATTATGTATTACAGGTCTAGACAGTTGCTTTTATGTGGCGTTTTAAGGGGTGCACAGAAACTAAATCAAGTAGGTCTGAGCTTTTACAGCACTATAAGTTAAAACATCCCAATTTTGGACGTATTTGTCGCTTTCCATGTACATACCAGCAAGAAATGAGACTGTAGTTTGTATGTTTTTACGCTGTGACATTTAAACAGACATTTACTATACTTTTAAGTCTCACAAAAACCATAAACACAGCCATCACACATTGGTTGATTTTCAACCAGGTGTTGTTCTTAGAAGAGTTTCCTCTGTGAATGAGTTGGAGACAGACAAACATTAACTGTTGGAGCAGTCAGATAGTTCCATTTCTTCACTTACAGTATACCCTCTCTCCCGCAAGCTATAGCATCTCACAAGCCCAAGCTAACATTAGTGTAGCACAAAAATAGAGTAGTATCAGAGCTATCCAGCCATACAGTTTAGAGCCAGCTGCCAGTTCGGATGAGGAAAAGGAAGACGTAGAAGACCTTTTTATCTATGAATGGATGCATCAGAACTGTAGTGGAGAAGGGAGACTAGCTCACCCATGGGAGTTGCTGCATCACAAACCCAATTTTTTTCAAACTGCTTTTATTTTTTTGTTTTTTATCTGCTCCAACACAATTTGAATTCAGTAATATTCAGAAATACTGTTCTCATTCTGAATTATTTTAGACATGTCTTCCATCATGAGAAAAATGCTACAAGAACACATAGTGGGTCCTTAAAAACCCACTCAAATGAAAATAGTCTTCTTTTGTGTTTTTAAACATGTTCTTGTAGTATTTTTATTATAATAGAGGACCTATATAAAATAATTTTAAGATTAAAACTGCATTTCTGATTGTGTTTTAATTCAAAACGTGTTGAATTTAGAAAACTTGACGCTAGAAAAAGTTCAGACTACTGAAGCAGTTGCTCACTGGGCGTACCAAAGTCTCTCTTACTACTCCACTCCTCCATCGCCTTGCTCATTCATTTTCCTTATCCTAGCTGCCTTCTGGTTTAAGACTGTACGGCTTGATTGATCCAATATTGCTCGTCATTATTTTTGTGTCACTAATGCTAGATTGGGGCTTTAAACTTTAAACGTGCACATATAGCTCCAAGTGACGGGGGTGGGGGGGTCTGTTTCTAAGAGCCAACACCCCACCCCCCCATCCCAAGAAAAGAAAAAAAAAACAGAAACAGAATTTTATATCTAAAAACAACAAAGGCTTTTTGATTTTACCTTAAAACAGCATGTCATTGCTCACGTGGGCATTGAAGTCGCCCAGGAAGACAATGGAGTCCCCCGTCGGGGCGCTTTCCAGTACCCCTCCGAGAGACACCAAGAAAGCTGGGTACTCCGAACTGCTGTTCGGCCCGTAAGCTGAAACCACAGTCAGAGACCTGCCCCCCACCCGAAGGCGGAGGGACGCAACTCTCTCGTCTACCGGGGTGAACTCCAACACTTGGCGGCTAAGCTTTGGGCTCACGAGTAAGCCCACCCCAGCCCGCCGCCTCTCACCACGTGCAACTCCAGAATGGTAGAGAGTCCAACCCCTCTCGAGTGACTGAGTTTCAGAGCCCAGACTCTGCGTAGAGGTGAGCCCAACTATGTCTAGCCGGTACCTCTCAATGTGGGCAATGACAGTAGCACCTGGAGGGGCGTGATTGGTAGGAACGGCTTCCCTGATCTGAACCCGAGCGGTGTTTTGTTGTTGGACTTCTGTGCTAGTCATAGTTTATCCATAACAAACACCATGTTCCAGCACAAGGGTGTCCATCAATACACGTGGCATCAGGACACCCTTGGCAGGAGATCAATGATCGACTTTGTAGTCGTTTCAGGTGACCTTCGGCCGTGTGTTTTGGACACTCGGGTAAAGAGAGGGGCAGAGCTGTCCACTGATCACTACCTGGTGGTGAGTTGGATTCATTGGCGGGGAAGGAGGCCGGAAAGACTTGGTAGACCCAAAGTACTGTGAGGGTCTGCTGGGAACGTTTGGCTGAGCCCTCCATCAGGGAAGTCTTTAACTCCCACATCCGGGAGAGCTTCAAACAGGTACCGAGGGAGGCTGGTAACATTGAGTCTGAATGGACCATGTTCTCCACCTCCATTGTCTCTGCTGCTGTTCGGAGCTGTGGTCGCAAGGTCTCTGGTGCCTGTCGTGGCGGGCAACCCCCGAACCCATTGGTGGACACCGGAAGTAAGGGATGCCGTCAAGCTGAAGAAGGTGTCCTATCAGGTCTGGCTGGCTTGTGGGACTCCAGAGGCAGCTGACAGGTATCGGCAGTCTAAGCGAGCTGCGGCTCAGGCTGTAGTAGGCGCAAAAACTCGGTCCTGGGAGGAGTTCGGTGAGGCCATGGAGAAGGACTATCGGTTGGCCTCGAAGAGGTTCTGGCAAACCGTCCGGCGCCTCAGGAGGGGGAAGCAGTTTTCTGCAGGCACCGTTTTCAGTGCAGGTGGGGAGCTGCTGACTTCAACTGGGGACATTGTCGGGCGGTGGAAGGAATACTTCGAGGATCTCCTCAATCCTGCTGACACGCCTTCTGTTGAGGAAGCAGAGGCTGAGAACTTTGGGGTGGGGCTGTCCATTACCCAAGCTGAACTCACCGAGGTGGTCAACAAGCTCCTCGGTGGCAAGGCACCGGGAGTGGACAAGGTCCCCCCCCCGAGTACCTCAAGTCTCTGGATGTTGTGGGAGTGTCTTGGTTAACACGTCTCTGCAGCATTGCGTGGCAGTCGGGAACAGTACCACTGGACTGGCAGACAGGGGTGGTGGTTCCCCTTTTCAAGAAGGGGGACTGGAGGGTGTGTTCCAATTACCGGGGAATCACACTCCTCAGCCTCCCTGGGAAAGTCTATGCCAGCGTACTGGAGAGGAGAGTCCGGCCAATAGTCAAACCTCAGATTCAAGAACAGCAATGCGGTTTCTGTCCTGGCCGTTGAACTGTGGATCAGCCTGTCTAGGGTACTGGAGGGTTCGTGGGAGTTCGCCCATCCTGTCCATATGTGTTTTGTGGATTTGGAGAAGGCGTTCGACCGTGTGCCCCGAGGTGTCCTGTGGAGGGTACTTTGGGAGTATGGGGTCCGGGGAGCCTTACTCAGGGCTGTCCGGTCTCTGTATGACCAGAGCAGGAGCTTGGTCCGCATAGCTGGCACTAAGTCAGACCTGTTCCCGGTGCATGTTGGACTCCGGCAGGGCTGCCCTTTGTCACCGGTTCTGTTCATAGTCTTTATGGACAGATTTCTAGGTGCAGCCAGGGTCCGGAGGGGGTCTGGTTTGGGAACCACAGGATTTCCTCTCTGTTCTTTGCAGATGATGTTGTCCTCCTGGCTTCATCGAGCCAGGACCTCCAGCATGCATTGGAACGGTTTGCAGCCAAGTATGAAGCGGCTGGGATGAGGGTCAGCACCGTTAAGTCAGAGGCCATGGTTCTCAACCGGAGAAAGGTGGTTTGCCCTCTTTGGGTGGGTGGAGTGCTCCTTCCCCAGGTAGAGGAGTTTAAGTATCTTGGGGTCTTGTTCACGAGTGAGGGAAGATCGGAGCGTGAGATCGACAGACGGATTGGTGCTGCGTCCACCGTCATGCGGTCGCTGTACCGGTCCGTCGTGGTGAAGAGAGAGCTAAGCCAGAAAGCAAGGCCCTCAATTTACCGGTCGATCTACGCCCCAATACTCACCTATGGCCATGAGCTCTGGGTTATGACCGAAAGAACAAGGTCCCGGATCCAAGCGGCTGAAATGAGCTTCCTCCGTAGGGTGGCTGGGCGCTCACTTAGAGAGAGGGTGAGAAGCTCGCTTACCAGGGAGGAGCTCGGAGTAGAGCCGCTTCTCCTCCACGTCGGCAGTTGAGGTGGCTTGGGCATTTGGTTCGGATGCCCCCTGGATGCCTCCTTAGGGAGGTGTTCCGGGCATGTCCCAATGGGAGGAGGCCCCGGGGAAGACCAAGGACACGCTGGAGAGACTATGTCTCTCGGCTGGCCTGGGAACGGCTCGGGGTCCCCCCAGAGGAGCTGGAGGAAGTGGGAAGTCTGGGCATCTTTGCTTAGACTGCTGCCCCCGCGACCCGGTCCCGGATAAGCGGAAGAAGATGGATGGATGGATGGATGGATGGATGGATGGATGGATTAAAACTGCATATTCACAGAGAAAAGACAATTAGGAACGATTTTACAATTGAAAAAAATGCTGGAGTTAAATAAAAAGAGTAAAAATAAAAGAGTTAAATAAAAAATATAGTTTCTTTCCCAGTGTAATGATCCAGATGGCGGATGAGAGTGCGTTATTAAAGGAATCTGTATTTACATGACTGAAGATCCAAAAAACTTGGTCCAGGAATATGTGGAATGAATATATGTGTATGTGAATTGTAGCTTGCTTTCCCTTTAACTTTTGTTTATCTAATGCACTTCTCAAGTGGTGGACCTAAACAAATGTTCTTTTACTGTTCTTCATTTTGTTTCCAACTGCTAAAAAAATGTGCACCTTCCTGTATTTTTGAACCATCTACTACTGGGTAACAATGGTGTATTTGTTTAATGCTGTATCGTTAAAGATTCTCCTTGACCAACATCTTGTCTATGCTGTCACTTTATTTGTTTTGGCACAGGGCATGGATAAAGAGTCCATTAATGATGCCTGCGTGGATATTTATGTCCTGAAGGAACAAGCTTCAAGTGCTGAGGCAGATTGGAATCGTCCTGGAGGGCATCAAGGTGCTGGAGGATTTGTGAATGTGGCGTTGGCTGTCGCCGTGCTGTTTGGAATGACATACGGTCTCAACCTCAGTTATTCCGCCACACTTTTGAGGTACTACAAAAGAATTATGAGACTGAATGAAGATGAAGTTTCCAACTAGGTTTGTGCTCTGAAAAGCAGACTCTTTCAGTGAAAGGGTCAGAGGAGACGGTGAGCAGTGCCTTCAGAAACGCACTACAGAAGGGTGTTATGCCCTCATTTACCAGAACACGTGAATGATATTGTTTAGCAGTTGTTAAATGTATGTTGTGCAATGTTTTTTTGTATTTGGTCAGATAAGTGTGGTTTCTTTGATTGATTAGCTTTTGATTTTAATACTTTGGAATGCCAAAAACAAAACTTTACAATCTTATTTGTTTACAATACTTTAGGATTATTTTTCTTGATATCTGAACAGGGACTAATAGTTTTGTTTACTTTCAGAGGATGTTGTGGTAAGTTAATGGCAACTGAATACAGATTTTGTGGTACCCATCTTTTTATGTGATTTCAAGTCTTTTAAAATGTAATATCTAGTGCAACTTAACATGTAACAATTGGTTTAGAAGTACAATTTTGATAGAGAGTTTCAAAAAATTGATTTAAATTAAAGAATGTTTTGAAAATATAATTGTTGTGTTACAGCTTTGAATAGTAATGGATTTTTAAAAAATTAAGTTAAACTTACATTAAGTATTGAGTTTCCCGCACATTTTAAAAAAAATCAAGTTCAAGCTAAAGTTAAGAATTGAGTTTTTTGCACATAAAAAAATTATTTTCAAAAACACAATACATTAGGTTTAATTTTCAACATTTAACACATAGAATCAACATGATTCTTTTAAACTATGAATAAAATGAGATGGTTTTACAAAACATTATTAATTGAGAGAAAGAATGTCGGTGATGTTGGTTTTACATATTTAGATTGTGTGGTACCAATGTACACATTAAAATCATGTAAATTCAAATAAATCTTTTTTCAATGTACAGGGAAACCCATTTCCTCACTGTGCAGATGACAATAGATCCTTTGAATCTTGAATTATAAAAACAAAACAAGCCATTTTATTTATTTAGCTATTAGGCATTTCCGTCACAAATGGGAGGACAAAGCCTCTTTAGATGAAATTTATCATTTGTAGAGCGTCCTCCTTTCCTGTCAATAAGCAAATTCAAGCAAGTATACAAAGCGTAGAGCAAAATTACTGCTGTCTATGTGCGTTTTCATTGATTTTTCATTGAAAGTAGCCACTTTAACGACACAGCCGGTGTGTAAGCACCTTAATAGTCGGTTTATGTGCTACTGTATGTAGTACCCTTATAAGGGGGTGATAACAGGGAAAATGAGAACAAAGGAAGAGACGTAGTTCTCCCGTTCACTTCTCTGTAATTAGTCTTTGAACAATACAAAATACTCTCCACATCACTGTAATGCCAAACATAACACAAACTATACAATTTACTGTAATTATGAAATACATTCTGTAACTATGAATTACATAAACTGTTGGGCCCTACCACGGACCACAAGGTCTTCTGAGCTAGCTTAATCGCCGATGGAGTTAGCCAAAAAAAACGTTACCAAAGAAACAAAAACACACATTTTTTGCTAGTACATTGATTAGAATGAAAGAAAGAAAGCCACAAATACCATGTAAATTATCAACGATTAAAACACTGGGGTAATTACCTTATAAGGGGGTGATAACAGGGAAAATGAGAACAAAGGAAGAGACGTAGTTCTCCCGTTCACTTCTCTGTAATTAGTGACGGAAGAACAGTGGAACTCGCTCTACTGGGTGCGGAACTCCCTCTACTGGTTGTCTGTGGTACTACCTTGGTCAAAAACCCATGGAGTTTCTCTGACTCATAAATTAAATTAAAGTAATTCTACTCTTAAACTATAGGTAATTAATACCTGTAACATGTACCTGTAACAAACCCCCTCCCCCTCAGCGCAAACATCCCCGTCCCTGTTTCATTCATGACCAACACATCACTTGTGGGGAAGATCATCATCATTTTATTACATTATTATTACCACATTATCTTACAATGTTACTATCCAACATAGTTGCCACATCAAAAGCTATCAAAGCGTTATCCAGATCAAACATTTCATAAAAAGACAAACATTTCCTGAGCTTTAAATTCTTCTTGAAGTCATGAGGTTTTGACAGCATATATGCTTGGATGTTTTCATAACAACCAGCAGATGTCACTATTTGTAACTTAAATGATTCCAGCAGGGTGTCAATCTCAGCACAGCTGTGTCAAAATTGGTGAGTGCTTCAAGAGGTGCCAATTTGGCCATCTCTACAGGGACATAAACATCAGCTTAGACGAGAAGGAAAACTTGATAACAAACCAAAGTAACAGAGGACAAGGCAGAGATGTGATCAGAGACGTAGCTGAGTCAGAACTATGAACTTGATAGAACTTCAAGAGTCCATAAAACTTGCTGCACAGCTTATTTAATTATTGATGATGTCTGTGTCTCAAGTCCAGTTTCAAAGAAGATGATTCCAGTCTTTATCTCCTGCAGGCTGGACTACTGCAATGGTTTTAAAAAAGCTGCAAGTCCTTTAAAACACTGCCTCCAGAACTTGGACCAGGACCAGGAAAACCAAACATCAGTGTGTATTCAAATCCTTCAACTGGATACCAGTCAGATCAATAATGGGTTTAAAGCTGCTGCTGATTTATAATTACTTCATTGTATTGGGTCCAAATACCTGTCAGATAACAAACCCATAGGTCTGATCAGCTAGTAGAACATAGAAAGAGAACCAAACAGGGTAAAACTGCACACAAATGGAACCAGCTTCAATAACGGCAGTGGTTCTCAACTGAAAATAAAATGCTGCTCTTTTCTGCCAATTTTCATCAATTACTGTCTCAATATGCTTTTTACCTCTCCATAATTCCACACTGTGTGTGGACCTGAGAAAATCTTGATGTCTAAGTGAATATAGGTGACTTGAGATCCACTGACAATTACTGAATCTTTCACTAAACTTACCTCAGTTAAGAGTTAAGGATGACATAGAATTGAGACTCAGACCTCAAACAAACACAAGCATATGAAAGCACACTAAGGAATTGGTAAATTATTAAGGAAAATTTCTCAGAAAATTACACAAACAAAAAAGCACATAAAAAAAATTACTTGAGGCAGGTGATGACCCTCAAATCATAAAATAACTTTTGCTCACAGTGCTTTTGCATGTTGACATAGTTTTTGGGTGGATAAATAATAGTCCACAAGATTGCAAGTTGTTGTTTGAGGTTGCATTCAGACATTACTAAGTTCTGGTGTGATACTTAATGTCATTGTGACGTGTGAAACCTTTCAATTGAAAGAGGCATATTCCCCTGTCATTTCTGGCCTCAATAAACTCTCGCTTTTGTCCTCTGATTCGCCTCTATTAACCTAGGAGCCAGAGGAAGAGCAAATAAAACAAAATCTAAAAGGAATCGATAAATGTTTCATCAGATTTAAAGACAGTGTTACCCTCCATTTTATGGGTACCATGCTACAATTTCAGGGTGGCAAAGTCCTTGGGTTTAAAAGAAAGGTTTATGATGCTGTAAACATAGCCCAATTCTCTTTTCCATTTCAGCCACATAAAGTGGTGACAGATCAGTAAATCTCCACAGGAGAGAGAACGCTCTTTTCCTTTCCCTCTCCCCTCTGCAGGGTTTTCTTATCCTTCCTGTATTTGTTCTGACCATCACCACAAAGAATCATTTAGAGTATTGTGCTGAATACTTTTGCCAGTCTCTGTCAGTCACATACAGTATATACATATGTGTATACTGTACATTGATCTTTTTTTCACTATCTTCTTTTTATCATTAACTTTAATATACAGTATGAAAAAGGAAGGGGTACACACAGCATAGTACACAGACCACAGTGCTACCACAGTGTGACTAAAACACATGATCATCCATCCATCCATCCATCTTCTTTTGCTCATCCGGGCCGTGGGTACAGCTGTCTAAGCAAAGATACCCAGACATCCCTCTCCCTGGCTACTTCCTCCAACTCCCCGGCTACTTCTTCCAGCTCCTCTGGTGGGATCCTGAGGCATTCCAGGGCCAGCCAAGAGATGCAATCTCTCCAGCGTGTCCTGGGTCTTCCCTGAGGCCTCCACCCAGTGGGACATGCCCGGAAATCCTCACCAGGGAGGCGTCCAGGAGACATCCAAACCAGATGCCCGAGCTACCTCAATTGACTCCTCTTAATGTGGAGGAGCAGCAGCTCTACTCCCGGATGACCGAGCTTCTCACCTTATCTCTAAGGGAGCGCCCAGCCACTCTATGAAAGGAGCTCATTTAGGCCGCTTGTATTCGGGACCTCGTTCTTTCGGTCATGACCCAGAACTCATGGCCATAAGTGAGTATTGGAGCATAGACTCACCGGTAAATTGAGAGCTATGCTATGCTTTTGGCTTAGCACTCTCTTCACCAGAATAGACAATAGAGCGACCGTATAACAGTGGAGGCCGCACAAATCTGCCTGTCAATCTCAATCTTCCCTCACTCGTGAACAAGACCCCAAGATAATTAAACTCCTCCAACTGGGGATGGAGCACTCCACCAACCGAGACAGTGCAAACCACTTTTCTCTGGTCGAGATCCATGGCCTCAGACTAAGCGATGCTGACCCACATCCCAGCCGCTTCACACTCGGCTGCAAACTGTTCCAATGCATGCTGGAGGTCCTGGCTCGATTAAGCCAACATGACAACATCATCTGCAGAGAGGAAATCTTGTGGTTCCCAAACCAGACCTCTTTTGGTCCCTGGCTGCGCCTAGAAATTCTGTCCATAAAGACTATCACCAACTCCAACCCCCGATGTATGTGGAAAGGACTACAGATCATCACAGACTACAAGACAACCACCCCCCACCTCCTCTGATGTCTCCTTCCTCAACGAGCTTAACAACTTTTATGCCCTTTTTGAGAGGGGGAATACAGCAACTGCAACCAAAGCAGCCGTGACTCCAGACCACCAACCACTGACTCTCTCCCCTGACGATGTAGGAGCGGCGCTGGGCAGAATCGTGGTCCATAAGGCTGCAGGTCCTGATGGCATCCCTGGACGTGTCCTCAGAGCGTGCTCTGGGGAGCTTGCAGAAGTACTGACGGACATATTCAACCTGTCCTTGGCTCATGCTGTGGTACCGACTTGCTTCAAATCCATCTCCATCATACCGGTACCCAAGAACTCCAAACCATCAAGCCTCAACGACTACCGCCCGGTAGGCCTCACCCACATCATCACACCTCAAATCCTGTCTCCCCCCACCCTGGACCCCCACTAATTTGCATATCGTCAGAACAGGAGCACAGAGGATGCAGTCTCCATAGCGCTGCACTCTGTCCTCTCACACCTGGACAATAAAAACACCTACGCCAGATTGCTGTTCAGTTCAGCATTTAACACAGTCATTCCCTCAAAACTCATCACAAAACTCACAGACCTAGGCATCAGTTCCCTCATGTGCAACTGGCTACTGGACTTCCTGACCAGCCGACCCCAACACGTCTGTCTGGATAATCACTGCTCATCTACCATCACTATAAACACCGGTGTACCGCAAGGCTGTGTGATGAGTCCCTTCCTCTACTCCCTCCTCACCCACGACTGCAGACCTGCCGACAGCTCCAACACCATCATTAAGTTTGCAGATGACACCACGGTGATTGGCCTCATCAAAGACGGCGACGAGGCCGCCTACAGGGAGGAGGTGGACCGCCTGGCTGAGTGGTGCGACACCAACAACCTGCTGCTCAACACGGTGAAGACCAAGGAGCTCATTATGGACTTCAGGAGGAACGCTGACCCACACACTCCCATCCACATCAAGGGAATGACGGTGGAGCGTGCGAACAGCTTCAAGTTCCTGAGAGTCCACATCTCCGAGGACCTCACCTGGACAACTGACTGCTCCAAACTGGTCAAGAAGGCTCACCAGCGCCTCTTCTTCCTGAGGACTCTGAGGAAGAACCACCTGTCCTCAGACATCCTGGTGAACTTCTACCGCTGCACCATCGAGAGCATCCTGACCAGCTGCATCACAGTCTGGTACGGGAGCTGCTCCGCTGCAGACCGGAAGGCGTTGCAGCGGGTGGTGAAAGCCGCCCAGCGCATCACAGGAGCACCACTTCCCAGCATAGAGGACATCTATAGGAAGCGGTGTCTGAAGAGGGCTGTGAAAATCATTAAAGACTCAAGTCACCCAGCACACAGACTCTTTACCCTCCTGCCTTCTGGGAAGCGATACAGGAGCGCACGGACTAAAACCACCAGGTTCCTGAACAGCTTCTTCCCCACAGCTGTCAGACTCCTGAACTCAGTCTCTTGAATCTGTCTCATGAATCCAAACCATCAGATGCATTTCATACCTGTAACTAATTTAATACCTGTCAACCCTCTTTGCTCTACTATAAGGATAATGCACCTCTGTATATATTTTGATTACAACTGCACTACTGTAAATATTGTGTAGATAACCATTTCACATACAACTATTATAATTCTAATACAAATATCTGACCATAGCCTGAAATATACTATATATACATATATATTTTTTGTAAGGACATTGTAACATATATAATTTATACTGTACTGTTAAGAAAGCACTTTTGGATGGATGTAAACTGCATCTGTTGTCCTGTACTGCAGGTGCAATGACAATAAAGTTGAATTCTATTCTATTCTATTCTATGACCGGAGCCAGTGATAAAGGGGAGCCTGCTGCCGGCTTTCTAGACCAAGACCAGACAGCCTTTAGTAAGGCTCCCCGAACCCCATACTCCCAAAGCACCCTCCACAGGACACCACGACTTTGTAATGTCTGAGGAGGGACTAGAAGATTTTGCCTTTGTTGTAGCAACCCTAAAGAAAGTGACTTTACAATTAAAATCAAGCATGTGTTCCCTGGATCCCACCCTGCCATACTTTTTAAAGAGATTTATGGGCTTTGTGAAGGAGATGTCCTGGACATTGTCAATTGCTCTCTCCGAGTTGGAATCTTTCCAGCATTCTTGACGATGGCCATGATGAGACCCATCCTGTAAAACGCAACCTGGATCTGTCTATTTTTAATAATTATAGACCGGAGTCGCACTTGCCTTTTTTTGTAAGTAAAATTTTAGAGAAACTTGTTTTTAACCAATAAACTGACTTTTTAGATGAGAGTGCCATCCATGAGAACATCCAGTCTGGTTTTGAAGCATATCATAGCACAGAAACAGCCTTGGTCAGCGTGGTCAATGACCTCAGGCTAAATGCAGACAGGAAAATGCTTTTTGTTTTGGTTTTACTTGACCTCACAGCTGTCTTTGACACAGTCGACCACGCAATTCTTTTAAGTAGACTGCAAAACATGGTTGGAATTAAAGGGCACCGTTTTAGCTGCTTTAAATCCTATTTAACAGACAGAATTTTCTTTATTAATTTTAATGAGTCCAATTCTGAAACTCATATATTGACCCGTGTTATACCCCAGGGCTCAGATTTAGGCCCCACTCTTTTTACCTTTTGTGTACAGTATATGCTGCCACTCTGAAATATCATTAGGAGACAGCATAGACTTCCAGAGCTATGCAGATGATACTCAGCTCTGTGTCCATGTCTCCAGATGACCTAGATTCCATTGATAAACTTCTTGAATGTATTACTGATGAAAAAGATTGGATGGTAGCTCATTTTCTAAAACTCAACAAGGGCAAAATCTGCACAGTCTTTAATCCATGCTTTTGTTAGGTGTAGACTGGACTGTTGCAATGCTCTTTCATCTGGTTTTCCAAAGAAAATCCATTAGCCGATTACAGCCTGTCCAGAATTCAGCTGCACATGTTTTAACTAAGAAGAAAGCCCACGTCACTCCTGAATTGAAGTTTCGGCACTGGCTATTTGTCAGTTTCAGGATTTATTTAAAAATTCCTCTTCTAGTTTTTAAATGTCTAAATGGTTTGGAACCTTCCTACATCTCTCTGATCTCCTCAGTCCTTACAAACATTCCAGAACTCTTCAAGTTCTGCTCTTTTATCTCTGCCCACAGTGAGAACCAGGATTCACAGCAAGGCCTCCTTTCAGTTCCATGGTCCTCAGTTGTGGAATAGTTTACCAGAGGATCTGAGATTGTCTGCATTTGTGGAGATTTTACATCTGTTTTTGTTTAGCACCTTGTGTTCAACCGCATGTTGATGAAAAGTGTTATATTAAATAAAGTGATTGAGTGATTAATAGTCCAGTCCCAGTCAAGTTTCGAGGCCCTCTGGTGAGAAGAACCTCTCAGCCCTGTGCTGATAACTGTTGAGGTTTGATGCGGTCACACCAGACAATTTGATTTATCCAAAATAGTGTCTTCAACAGTTTAACTTGGTCTTTTTTTATATTCCAACATTTCTCTTAAGTAGGGTGGTGCCCCTTTACTAGACAAAGTCAAAAAGTTTTTGTATCAGAACAGCAAACTGAAACTAACACAAAAATCAAATCCTAACAAGTTAAAACGTGAATGACATTTGCTGTACAAACCACGCAGATAAACATGATCAGATGCAGAATTATTTTATAGTTTGAAAGATTTTAGTAATGTCCACAAACAGCTAAACCACATATCTAACTTACTGCACCATGCTTAATTTTGTTTTAGTCCTTTATTTAAGATAATCTAAAGACCATAAATTTGAAGATAAAAAAAAGAAAGAACAGCTTAAATCTTCAAAATTGACTTGTTAATGGGATTGGCTGGGTGAGGTCTTGTGTGAGGCTGGACAGCTGTCGCGGAAAGAAGTATTGTACATTCTTCACTTTTACCTGAAAACATATGGTGAATATCATTTTTATGTCTTTTCTATATTCTTTTAGGATGTTTTAGGAGCGTGAAACAACAGCAGTTAACTAGAAGAAAGCTTGTTTGCAGATCTTTTCAAACCCAATCACCAGCAAACAACTGAGAAAATGAGGTAAGTACTGGATGAATTGTTGCAGACGCACTGGTTCGCCTACTTTAGAGTTGGAAATTGTATTTGTGATCTGTGGAGACAAATTGGGAGACAGTTCTGATGAAAAAAAAAATCATTTTGTAGGCTGTTGGGGAAAGTTAGTCAGGCCAGTGTCCTCAACAGCAGAGGTGGGCCTAACAGGTGGTTAGAGCTGGTTTTCTCACACCAGAGAATGCATCATTCTCCAAACTCATTACCTCAATATCTACATCATGAACTTTATCTTAAAATGCTGTACATCTGAACGCACAAGAGGAAGGTGCACTTTAGGAAAGAAGATTGAGGATTTAATTTCCAGTATGTTTCTATGTGGTCTTTAAAGTCGAGTCAACAGCTGGTTGGATTAAAGTGTCCATGCATGCAGTGAGTTTGTTCCAAAGCCATTCTGGAAAGAAGCACATCCACTTGTCTCTGTCTTCTGATTACAAGTTCACATCATGCGGCTAAGATTACATCTCATTTGTGTTTGGTGCCATGATATGGCATCAGTTTAGTACTTGCAGTGTTTCATGGTTGGCTGGTCAGTTGTCTCTGCAGCCAGTAGGTAACAGATGGTGATTAAAAAAAATCTATTGGATAAGGCTGAACTGCCATGAAAAATGTCCAACCTATTATCATAGATTTATCCTAAGTTATCCAAAAGTAACTGTAGCATCTGGTGGATTCTGTAAACTTCTCAAAAAAAAACCAAAACATGATTAAAAAAAATCTGCTAAACATTCTGAGGGTGTTTTATGAATGAACAGTGACAAAAACTTCAACACAGTCCTGTTTTGTGCTTCCGCATTGGTCTGATTGAAGATCCACCCCAACAAAAATCACGCTTTTGGTGTTTTTAACAAGTTCTTGTAGAATTCTTGATGATGGAGGACATGTATAAAAGAATTTAAGAATAAAACTGTGTTTGAGTATTTCTTTAAATAAAAGTGGTATCCTATCCAGAACGAATACTGTGGAGCTTTACAGAACAGACCAAATCAGGCATCTTCAGACTGGTTTGCTGGAGTTATCATACAACAGCTCTGACATTTTTTGGGAGTAATAAAGAAAGATGTATGGTATCCTGTTGATGTTTTGCACATTTTCAAGGCTTTCATTTTGTGAGAAAATCTAGGCAGGTGCTGCAAATTTATTTAAGACGTTTTTCTTTTTTTCAAAAGATGGGTTGATGATAAATTGGACTGTTTTTTTTTTTTTTTTTTGGATCACAGAGAAATATCTGAGCAAAAAGAAAAGGACAACGGGGCCATAAATGGTGAGATTTTAAGCAAAAGCCACCCTCTATCATTGTGATAATTGCAGAAGAAACATGGCTGGGTCTTCCTACATGGTCATGATTTCAAACACACTGCTCAGGCAAAAAAGGAGTGGCTCCGCAAACAGCATGTTTAGGATCTGGACTGTCCTAGTCAGTCCCTGGAACTCAATTCATTAAAGAAACCGTGGAGGAAAATCTAACAGCCTCAAAACATCACAGCCCTTGAGAAGATCTGCATGGAGGAATGGACCAAAACAGCAGCTGCAGTGTTAACCTGTTGCAGACCTATATGAAATATTTGACGTCTGTTAATGTCAACCAGGGTTACATTAAAAAGTGCTGAGGTTTTTTTTCTTGATCAAAAACTTGTTTATGTACCAATATACAAAAAAAAAGGTTTTAAATGTTCCAATGCTCCATGTCATGACCGAAAGACCTGTTGCACCACAGCATGCCAATAAAAAAAAATGCACAAACCTTTTTTTCTGACAGCTTAACTGGGTTATCTACGATCTTAAAATGTCCTGCAAGTGACCTGTATGGCCCTCACAGGACTGCCCTATTACTGCCTGCAGAAACGCCCGTCTCTGCCTGTACAAGGACACTTATGCCGTGCTAAGACTATAACTTCAGGAGTTGAGGGAGTGGGACTCCTGGTTTTGTCTGATATTGCAGTATTCTCTTTGAAGTCTCTTCCCATGTTCCCTTCTGACTCTTTTATGCACAAATAATCTTTCCAAAGACATTTGATATGTTATTTTTGCAAGCTTCAGGGTTTCAGTTTAGCAGTGACGTTAGTGGCCAGGGTAGCCGCTTTAAGAAGTCAAGACAAATGACTGAGGTGAGCATCAAGAGTAATTCTAAAACTGATGTAGCGGAGAGAACTTGGGAATTTTCCCAAAATAAAACATGGGTCAAAACTAAGTAATAACTAAAACAAAAATATTGTAAGTTATGTATTAGATGGCTCGGTTCCCATTAGGTTTTTAACAGTTTCATTGCTACAGGTTTGTTCTGCCCCCGCACACCTGTGCAGAAAGCCAATTAGCTCAAACTGCCACACAAGCTACTTAAGTCAGCTGATTTTGATTTCATTACTGTGAAGTTGTCATGGTTGCAGGTTAGAACCAAGCAGACCCAGATGCTGGCAGCACGAAGGATTATACAAAAGACTTTTGTCCGTTGGGAGTTTTGGCCGCCTGGAACTGGTGTGGTAAGTGGCATAGGGAGACAGCAGACTGGGACTCGTCCTCTGTGCGAGGTGAGGTGAAAGCAGAAACCCAGGAGCAGCTGAACAAAGGTACTGGAGGTGAGCGGGATGGATGGCAGCGTGGCGTAGCTTGTGAGTTGATATGGCGTTGGCTTGGAACCAGGCAATGGAAGAGGTGTGTGGACCCAGATCGGCATGTAGATTAAGATCCTGGAGACGCAAATTGAGTGGTGAGGAAAGGCGAAGACTTTTAGACAAAAACCACTTGATTAGCATAAGCCAGTAATGCGAGGGCAAGATACAGCACCAGAGATGGCAACAAACTGGTGATGAAAACTGATGCAGGCCCATCCTTTATAGTGGCAGTGGTGATGAGTGGATAGCCAACAGCTGAGTCTTATCAGGCGGAGCACAGAGCACCATGATAAAAGTGTTGCATATCAGTGCAAACCTGCTTTCCTGGGCTTCATAATCAATTGAAATGATGTTAATTGGGTAAACAGTTGAAGAGATGGGATAATTCAAAGAAGGTCAACATTTAAGCTTAAAATGATATATTTCTTTGTAGTTATTTCTTTGGATACAATTTTTATATTTTAGTCTTTGAGCTTTAAAGTCCAACTCCAACAATTTTATTTTTTTATTTCTAAAATCGTTCTCAGCGGTTTTTTAACTATGATTATGCAGTTTTAAGCCCTAATCAAAACGCTTGTGCTGTTTTTTTAAAGATAATTCATGATTTGCCTAAACAAAGACTTGCATGAGGATGAGGAAGAGGAGCAGAGCAGAGAAGTGAGACTTTGGCCCACCCATGTCAGTTGCTGCGTCACAAACCCGAGCTCTTTCAACAGCGCATTTTAATTTACACTTGAGTATCTTGCAAGAAGTGCAAGAAATTTGAAAAACTTTAGCTGCACTGTCCAGTACTAGGTATTTATCTCTGAGTTTTAGCTGAAGATTTCATGGATCCATTTTAGGTCAGTGAATCAAATCCAAATGGATCATTCACAATGACCCAATCTTGACCATGAATCATATCAGCAAACATAGATTATGATATGAATCAAATTGTTTAAACAAATAATTATGCCCCTATGTTTTACTTACGTTTTGATATAATTTGTATGATGAGGCTAGCATTTTTGTTGGAAAACAAAATGCAGTTTAACTAATTACTTTCTGTGTAAAAGTGTGTGACATGGTGAAAGATAAGGCTGCCCTGGATGTAGAAATCCATAACCCTTTATATATTCCAGATTCAGGCATTTCCTTTTGCTTTTTGCTGACCAGAAACATCGCTACCAAATCAAAGCCCCAGACTGTTCAAAGTTCAACTGGTGTAACTTTTGACGCTTGCTCATTCGCAGAACGCTTTGCACATAGAATCCAAAAACTGACTTAAAAACTTGCTATTGAAGAATGAATGCCAGAGTTTTGAATGTGTATTTACTTGCATTTGCATTGACTTTTCATTGTAAATGGTCACTTGAACGTGAAATTCCGAGCCCGGTGTGAGCGTAGCGTATAAGCTAATGCTTTGTAGCAAACTGACTATAAAAGCTAACTCTCACCAGAGCTGAATCTTTATAAAAATTAGAGAGTGAGCAATAGCGGTTAGACTTGACTGTTAGGAATGACAATTTACACAAAGACTGTCCATCTTCCAATAGTGGCCAGTCTTTAAGTGACACCGGTTTCTAATAAATGTTGGGTCTAACAGGTGTTCATTCCTTCAGACATCGGTCTTTTTTGGGGTGGATCCTAAACGTATCTGAGAATGGGGCAAGCAGAGGGGTGATATGGAGAAGATGACTGAAGATACAAACACCTCCACCTCCAGGTGGAGGTAAGATTTTTGATACTGAGATTGATGATGCTTCAAAGAGAAAAGAGACGTTCACAGCTAATCAGAACAGAATACCTTGTTCTCATCAGTTCATTCAATCCTGAAATGTTCATCTGGTGTTGTCTGCATTTCTTGAGTTTCACTGCAAAATGAACCCTTTGGTCATCACCATTCTGTCTGTGATGGAATAAAAGTCGGTCTCCAATAGGCGGCTGTTTCTAAAAAACACTGGGCCGGCTTATTTCTGCAATATGCCGGGGTTATTATTGGAAGATTTATGGTATACAGAAAAGAGCAAGACTATTTTTGAGTACACCATTGAACCAGTCACAAGTGACTACAGACTAGACTCATACTATTAAAAGAACTCCCAAGACAGCCAGTTAAATGCCAAAAAAAAAAGTTAAGAAATAATCAAAAACCAATAAAAAAGCAGCATCTGAATGTTTTTCAATGCTATTAGAACCTGCAAAGAGTTCAGACTTTGCAAAATGATCTTTCAAGTCAGAGTCAACAGCAAAATTCTATAGAGAACTAAGAACCGCTCATCCATGCTTCTGGAGGAGAGGAGGTAAGCGAGCTTCCAGCAGCTTCCACCGCCTTCCTGAAAGCTGCCAGGTACACCGCATCTTTTTGGAATTGTGACATTGTCAAGCCAGCATTACAATTTACATAATTTACAGTCAACAGTCTACAGCAAATGAAGTAAACTCTTGAGCTCTTGCAGGATATGGGCCCTGTTGTGTCTGTAAAGGGATCTTTATTTAAACTCGTTCAACTCTGATGTACTGTCAGGACTACAGCGTTCACCTTGGAACTCCTAACATGTTTAACCACTTGTGACCTGAGCTAACCATCTGTCTACACATGCAGTCACAGAACCCCAGTTTAACAGTATAAACTAGTGTGGTAATATAACCACAAATGTGATGTCCATGAATGTGGATGCCGGGTCCTAAGAGGTTAAAATGAATTTTCTTTTGTCAAATTCTGCAAAGCGTGAACAATACGACTCACTGCCAGATACGTGACTTGAAAACACAATCTTTCTTCTTTAGTGTGGTTTTAAAATTCGCAAAAGTGTCATTATTTCAGTTCAGTCTGGTCTACTTCCAGCAAACAGGATTTTCTCAGTATCTTCTTCAGCTGATAACAGAGTATTTTGTCAAACTTCACCATCTTTTTTCATTGAAGGCATTTAAACTATTGTTCTGTGGCTTTTTCCAGGATGACCCACTGCTTGGTTATCAAGCAACTGGTTGGGACAGCCAGGTGTATCAGTGGATTCCTGTGTTGAGCAATTGACTGCTCAAATTCATAAGCACAGCCATTGACTGCAGTCCTGATTCGTAAGCTGCATGATTGACTGTGGTTGCCACAATAGCTGCCAGCATTGAAAGTGGTGGCTGACAAACGACAGAGTTGAGCTGGCGGAGGGGGAAATTACCCGGCTCTCTGCAAAGCCACCCGACAATCATCCCACATCCCCGTGTCTTTCTCACTACCTTTTTACTGCCACACTCAATCACTGCCAAACAGATAATACAGACAAAATTTCCAGCAGAGGGGTTTGTGTGGAAATGTGCAGATGAGCATGGAGTTATTACACCCATCAGTTGTGCTGCTACACAGACAGAGTCATTTCAGATTCGCTCTACAGGCAAAATAGCCTCCCTGGTGCATACATAGAACAATCAAGACACCTAAATGATTATGAACATCCATAAGCTATTTTCCATAACAGGCGGCATGCTACTGACTATAACAAAAATTAATGTGACAGCAGGAAATGAAGAAAAAAAATGAGCCCAGAATGCCATTCTTTGCTTTTCCTCTAATTTCATTGTCCTGATAAAACCCAATCACCAAGTGCTGACTGCTTAAGTCAATTTATATTATATTTTAATTGACTGTGCAGCAGTCAGGTGGCAGCCATTATGAAGAGTGGAAGAAGAAAACACCACATTATTCTGCTAAAGTCAATTAATTGGTAAAGTCCTCTGTGAGGGGCTACCCCTCTTCACTCCCTCTTCTCCGCCCCTGTAATTATTTTCACGCACTTTTGCAGTTTTCAGGCAGCACTATGTTTATAAATTGTGTTCTTGTAAAGCAACAGTTCCATTTTCAAGAAACTTTGGTTGCAATTAGGTTTGTTTTCTGAGAATTCATAGCAGTCAAAGCTTACTGGGATAATGTCAACTGTCTCTGTCTGTACATAAACAGAGATGGGAAGAAGAGACGATTGCTGCCTGTTATAAAAGGTATTGCTCTGACAAACACTGAAAATCCCCAGGCTGCCTAAGCTTGTCTCACATCACATAGACCACCAGCACTGATTAACATTGTCACAAAGGGAAAAAAACAGGCAGGCAGCAAAACTACCAACTCCCAAGAGAAAATGAAGGACATAAAACAAAACATGGAGGCCTTCTAGAGGAGAAGATTCAAGATTCAGCTTGATGTAAAGCAAACGGCAATTCCTGCGGGGAATCTGCTGAGAACATGAATTTGGTCATGTGACTGTGTTTGTTTCCACTGTTGTGTGAAAATTAATGAGCAGCAGTTTGTCTTAATTATACTTTAATGGAGCTCAGATGGTTTGTGAGCAAAGACTCAAATGCACTGGGGTCTCTTCTTTTCTCTCTGATCTTCTCAAATGCATTATTATTCAGCGTGCATGCTACTCAGCGCTTCCAGTCAGTCTTTTGCAGCTGCAGCTGGCAGCTTTGGTTTTATGTGAGACAGTCTGTGACATTGCTAACTGCCTGCAGTCTGACGCTTGGTCCTGCTTCATCCTCCAGAACAAAATGCTTTTGTTTTACTCTGATATGCCACAGAAATGGAACAGTACTGTCAAGTCAGTGTTACGTCATTGACTTACCACAATGACTTAATCCACAAACCGAAAGATTTGACCTATGATGAAAATTAGATCCATTTGTTGATGTTCTTTATACTTAAAAATGTTTTTTAAAACCGTTTAGGCCCCTGCAACAGACTGTCGACCAGTCCAGGGGTGTCCCCTGCCTTCGCCCATGAGTAGCCGGGTTAGGCTCCGGCAGCCCCGTGACCCCCAAAGGGATAAAGCGGTTTAGAAAATGAATGAAAAACTGTTTAGTACTGAATTTTATTGTAAATATGTTACAACTAAATATCTCAGTGCTGGGCTCAAAAATGTGCCCACCGTGTTCTGTGACCTTGTGTAAGATGTCTGGAAAATAGATGAATTCATGTTGAATTTAACATCTGTACTTTGACCTGAAATTGCATTTTCTGTCAAACATAGGCCAGGCGCCCCATTCCTGACAACCTGAGAGCAAAGGGCAGCTGCACAGATGGCGAAAACACAATCAAGAGTTTAAATGAGGGAACTCTATTGTAGAAAGAGTTGATGAGTCAATTCAAAAAGCAGCTGTGCTCATTTTAGCCTTTATTCTGATTATATACACACCTCAGCAATTTTGAGAATTGTGTGTGTCCTGTCCCTCTGATAATTTTTCCTTCCTGTCCCCTTCCTTCTTTTTCCTTCCTGTTGTGTAATTCAATCTAAAATACATCTGTATGCTGTTACATTATTTTTTATCAGCTCAGCTGTAAATATATTAGCTTTTCTTCTCCTCATCTCAGCATATTTAGCATTTGATTTGGTTTCATTGCTGGTACCAAACATTTATTCTTTTCACACCCCTGTCCTTCCCTGAAGGAGCAGTGGGCTTCATCCAAAGCTGAGTTTAAGAGTCAAACCAGCCCAAAGCTTGATGCTGAGTTTTAGGTTTCATAAATTAGCGTTCTTGATCAAAAAGTTGATTTGAATTTTTTGGTAGAGCAAATACTACCGTTTGCCCACTGTTTGGATGCCTCCACAGTACATGATGCCTGTCGTGCTGATGACAGAAGTTCTGACAGAAACATAACCCTACGGTCAAATTCTAGTTAGCTTTTATTTTGCAAGTTGCAATGATGTTTCAGACTATCATTAAAGAAAAAAAACAAACCAGTTTCCTCTCTTAACACTGAAGAACGGCTTTAGATGCTTAGTGATTGTCTGAGCAAAATGAAAACTATAAAATGTGGTAACTTTAAAATAAACAACAAAAACACAAATTTTGTTTATTTAATTTATTTTCAATAGCTTATCAAGTAGATCAGCAGGTAGGCTAAGTCTCATTGGATTCGATGCAATGCAGTGGAAGAAGCATTCCCACTAATCGCCTCCTCTGGGTGGTAAGGCATGGAGAATTGTAAGGGCCTGAAACAGTGTCACAGTTTGATGGTGTTTCTTTAAGATGGCTTTTTAGACGATGTCAGTGGCAGTAATTTCATCCTGACTCATACTCCCATAGCGCAGTGATTATCTGTGATGATACTGTTTGACTTCAGGTCAGGATAACACGCTGCAATGAAGATAAAGAATTTTGTGTTGACACAATTGTAACCTTTATAGAACTTCTTCTGACAAATTTCCTTTTCCAATTTAACAAGTTTTCTAAATTATTGTAAATACACATACCTTTTTAAAATAAAGATACATCAATGTATTTGATGTTTTCACATTAAGTTGATGTTAATTTGTTCCACATATCTTTTTAACATTTTAGTTTACTCAACCACTGCGAATTTGTTATCTGTTAAAAAGTCTATATCATGCTATTCTTAAGCTTTTCAAAGTAAACAATCTATCTAACATTATATTACCTCTGGCACACTAAAGAATTACTTTTTTTTTTAATGAAATACGACTTATTTCTACAGACATGCTTGCAAGTGATAGGTGGTAGCAAACACTAATACAACACGCAAGGTTGTAGGGGGAGACGCATTTTGTAAAGTTGTTTTTTCCCAAATCCCTCCCCCCAAAGTCTTGCGTATTCCACAGGGGGTTTGTGATTGTCGTTCATGCAATGAGTGTGAGCTCTTTGTGGGCTTTCTACAGTCTGGATTTTAATAATAGGAATTAGGACAGTCAGGGAACAGTTTGTGTGGGCATCCTACGGGCCTTTTACAGGCACTTACATCTCACCTGCACAATCTCTGCATGCACCCTTATGCGCTGTCAGTAAGGGGCAGTACATCCCTTATGACTAGAGTGTGGCCTAAAGATACATTATGGCAGCATCATCTGTACACCATCACTGCATTTAACTTACATTACCCCAGGTTCACACTGAATGTGGAAGCGTCACAAACCAGTGTGGAAGGAAGAGTGTGCGGTATCCCCTTTTAAGGTCCAAGCACACCAGCTGAAGGTGCATGCACACCTGCAGCTACCTGCGTAACCGCGCTGGGCCGGTGTGGATGCCTACCTGCCGACCGCACGTTCATGAACCCGCGTATAGCACGTTCTTGAATGCACCACCAGTAAAGGTGGCAGCCACACCGGCCCAGCATGGTTACACAGGTAGCTGTAGGGAGAGGATTCTTCTTCTTTAGTTGTTTTGCTGTTAACCAACACCTCCACCTACTACTTTGAATCTAAATGTTTGATTTAAATGTGGATTGAATCTACCTTTTCTGTGACGGTCGACAGGGCGCTTCTTCTCAGCTGTGGTTTTTTAGAGCTTTTTTTTGTCATCATTGGTAAGTAAATAACCTCATAAAAATATTTACCGGTATGCCATGTTTCTGTCCAACCTGCCAGCTGCTTCCTGCCTCTGTCTCGTTGATTGTGTTTTTATTGTGTAGCTGTCTGTGTCTGTCTGTGTCTGTCTGTGTGTGTGTGTCTGTTTTGTGTGTTGTGTTTGTGCATTTATTTTCATCTCAACAGTCTGGTTACATACCACAATGTGATCGCATTTGTCAATCGTGTCAATGGTGTTTGATTGTGAAAATTTGATAATTGTTTATTTTGATAATTGACCGGATTTTTTAATGTGTCTCGTTTTAACACTGCCAGTTTTAACACAGATCTCTTGCAGCTCGTGCAGAAAACATACTAGATGCCGAAACGTTACGCTGCATGGTACGAGCTGGCTGTGGAGGTACGCGGCGCTCCGCATCTGATGTGAACTACACCGTAGGGTAAGATGGGTGCCAAATGGAAGTGGCTTCTGTTCAATGCCGCTTTGCGCCACTTCCGCATCCATTATGTAAATACTTCACAACACACGTACTACATGCATTGCAATCAAAGGTGCCATTTTCCATGATGTCCTTTTAGGTGGCTATACAAACCTCAAGGCAATGGAAAGGTACACCTGTGCAACCATCCATCCATTCAAGACGCAATGGAATTTTTTTTCCTCATATAACAGAATCTTTTGAAGGTGCTGATGGGTGATGGAGCATATCCTCCTCTGCTGTGGTTGATGAATTCACACTCTGAAACAAAACAAACTACTGCCACACAGTTTGCATTGAAATGTTCTCCCAGCAGGAAACGCATGGATGTAGAGAGAGTTCTTGGTTTACTGAAGAGAAGATAGCCTTGTACGATGAATATATGACTGATAAATTACCAACATCAACTCAGTTATCCCAGCTGGGGAACAATGGGGAATGCGATGAAAGAACTGGAAATGTGTGGTCGCAGGAGGCAGGCACAGTGGCAAACACAGCAAGAGATGCTTTGTCTTTGCATTTTCCAAATTTATCAAATCACCCTCTTTCCCAAAGACTGATTATCACATGCTGTGCAAAAGCACTACATGTATTTTTGTGACCATTTTTTTTATTTTGTACTTTTTATTTGATGTTCAAAAGGAAAATTTTGATTAGTGTTTCATCCATTTTCTTAAACGGCTATAAGCCTGTCTGGGTCATGTGCCTTTCCCAGCTACTGTTTGGCAGAGGTGGGGAACCTGGGCGGCCGTGGTGCAGCAGTAGGGCAGTCGTCCTCTGATCAGGAGATTGCAGGTAAAGTTCCTGCCTTGCCCACCCATGTGTCGAAGTCTCCTTGGGCAAGACACTGAACCACATTGCCTCTGGTGGAAGGTTGGCGCCAGTGTTGTGCAGCAGAGCCATCATCAGTGTGTGAATGGGACTGTGACTGTAAAGCGCTTTGGGCCTTCAACGAAGGTAGAAAAGCGCTATATAAGTACACACCATTTACCATTTTACACCCTGGATAGGTTGCCAGTGTGTCACAGAGCACACAATCAAACACCCACACACACACACACATATAGGGACACTTTAGAATAACCAGTGAACCTATGAATCATGTTTATGGGCTGTGAAAGGAAGCCCGAGTGCCCAAAGAAAACCCACAAGTCTCCCAGTGAGGAAAGAACACTAACCACTATGCCATTTTATTTTAGGCAGATAGTGTAAAACATAATTGATGATTTTTTTCTAAGTTTCTGACACATTTTCAGTGACTCTAGTGTTGCAGAGTAATTTTTCATCTACACTAGAGGTCCCACAGTCCAGCCTTGGCCTTTTACGTGTAATGCCCAAAGAGCGGCCATGTGGCTGAATTACTTTTGACTAACAAACTTACTCAGGTGTGAACAGCACAGCAATTTGACATTCTCACTTCTACCACCAAGGACCGCCATGTGACAAGATTAAAATCTAGTAAAGATTGTACATTCTAAATTGTAAAAAAGGCAACAACTCAAAACACTCTTCTCATTTACTCTGAGGAAACTTGTGCTTCTCTTTCTTTACCTGTCAGTCAGCTGTAATGTAGGAAGAAAGAGGTAGAGGATGAAAATGTATGTATAATATCCTATCACACTGTAGTGTCTTTATAATTAATTATAATTTTTTCAATTTTGGGATCACATTGAGATAAAAAAAAAAAGTTTTTTCCTCTTTCATAAGTGATTGAAACAGTTCATGTTTTTCTCCCTTTTTTGGTGGGACTTGTTGCTGACACAGATTCAAATGACTTTCCTAATGGATTAAGTTAAAAAAATATATCACATATGCACATGTGTTGCATATCTCACAAATGAAATTATCTTATTAATGTCCCAGTTCCCAAGCGCACATTGTACTCTTGTCAGTTACATCAACGCCACACTTGCAACTTATGTAGTCAGTGACCATGTTTGACTTCCTTTTCTGAGTATATGGAGTTAGCAGCTAATGTTTTTAGCCGTTAGCAACATGGAGTTAGCAGCTAATGTTTTTAACCTGTTAGCTGCATGGAGTTAGCAGCTAATGTTTTTAGCCGTTAGCAACATGGAGTTAGCAGCCAATGTTTTTAGCCTGTTAGCTACATGGAGTTAGCAGCTAATGTTTTTAGCCGTTAGCTACATGGAGTTAGCAGCTAATGTTTTTAGCCGTTAGCTACATGGAGTTAGCAGCTAATGTTTTAAGCTGTTAGCTACATGGAGCGATGTCTGTGTTTATCTAATTTATTATGCATGAAAGACATGGATGATGTCAAGAGATCAGGTTGATTTATTTAAAAAAGCTCTACAAAAACATCAGTGATCATGCCTTCATATCTGCGTTCATAAAAACATTTAGAATCTCCAACAGGCTACAGAGAGCTTCTCTCTACAGTGTCTGAACGGCTGCTTCTGCTATGTTTCCGTCGCTCTTAAGGAGTTTGAAGGCTTTCTGTCCCACAATAACCCAAAAGGGCAAAAATAAAAACAATAATAGGAGGGAACCTTTTTTGAGGTGTCAATGAAACTAAAGTTCAGGAGGCTAGAGCAGACTGCTTTCCCATCCGGCACTGGCTCTGTGTCCGGCATAGCAAGTGTCCGTTTCAGTTCCATAGGTCCTGCGACAGACTATGTAGAGCAGGTGTCTCTGAACCTGTTCCTTGAGGGCTGCCGTCCTGCTTGTTTTGCAGCTAACCTTGCTTCAGTAGATGCTGATTAGCTGGATTGAATCAGCGCAGTTTCTGATTGACTGAACACACCTGATCCAGGTGAGCGCTAAGATAACTCTGAGCTAAAGTAAGCTAAGTCACAGTCGACCGTAGCAATAGTTAAAAAGAAAGAAAGAAAAATCAGAAAAAGAAAAACAGTAGGGTATCACGATGCTATTTACATTTTTTTTTTTTTTTACTGCTGCAACATATGAATGCCATTTAGCCTACTTTAACCATGATTTAGGTTAGCTGTTTTTGTTTCATCATCCTTTTATCAACCAGTTTTGACACCATTTTTTTTTAACACCTAATGAGTGGGGTGGCATGTGTGCTACTCTTTAAAAGCACTCCTTTTTAGGGTGTTTTCTACCTCTTCTGGGTCTGAAACTGTCCGCTGCTGCATTGTTTACATCAGGGGTCCCTAAACTACGGCCCGCGGACTGACCCCCTGACCAGTATCAGAGACATGATTTTTTTTTTTTTTTTTCTTTCTTCAATCTGGTGCATGATCAAGGATCATACTGAACATGCCTCTTTATTCCACCTTTCTACAGTCTTTGCTGCTTTCTGAACATCCTCAAATTTCTGTCAAAAAGAACAGAATGCAGAGTTCTCCTTCCACTGCTGTTCACCTTTCTCAGTCTGAGTGATTCTGCTGCTGCTGCTTTTCTTTTTTTAAACAGCATCCTGTTCTGTGTCCTGATTGGCTGGAGACCTTGTCAGTCAATCTCCTCTGTGCTGTGTCTCCTGTGCAGAAACGCCCAACTCTCCAGATCTCCATAAATCTTTGATCCTGATCAGATCTTTGTCTTCATTCTATAATCCTGGACTCATTTTTCTACAAAGGTTTGAACTTTAGAGTTTAAACAAGAGAGAAAAGTGTGAAAATGTTCATGTGTGTCTCATAGTAAAGTGTAAAGTGTGTAGTGAGGATTTAAACATCTGGAATCCTGATTCACAGGTTTCACGTTCAGTTCTTTTTAGAACGTAACTCCCACAATAAACAAGGGACACTTTACTGGTTAAACAGTTCTGGATAAATGTCCAACTGCAGCAGAAGACTGAAGAGTTAGAGTTTGAGGACACAGAGCAGCTGATCATTTCGATTTAGAGTCACAAATCCTCTTCTCTTCAAGCTGCACATTACTCGGGTGTTCAAAGCTTGTTACCGTTCCGCGTGCACATGAAGGAAATGCACACGAGGGAGAGACAGAGATACAATGCCAAAAGACATCAACTGTTAATGATAATGTGAAGCAGAATTTAGAGTCTGGAAGGAAAAGCGTTTCAAACAACAACCTGTGCAGACACCTGAGAACAACCTTCTCCAGAACAGACTGTTACGGGTGGAGTTCAAAAACCCAGATGCAGAGAAGGCTTGGCCACAAGAGTGAGTTAGGAGCTTGTTTTGACCACAGGACCACAGGACCACAGGACCACAGGACCACAGGACCACAGGACCACAGGACCACAGGACCACAGGACCACAGGACCACAGGACCACAGGACCACAGGACCACAGGACCACAGGACCACAGGACCACAGGACCACAGGACCACAGGACCACAGGACCACAGGACCACAGGACCACAGGACCACCTAAAGCACACAAAACACTCCAACACAGGGAACAGTAAGAACACACAGGCTTAAATAGACAAACACACAATCAACTTAACATGATGCAGCTGTGAACACCTCCAGCAGGAGACACAGGTGAGAAGGAGGAGAAAAGGAACACACCTGCACAGAACAGGCAGTGAAAAAAAAACAAAATTACAAAACAGGCAGAACGTATCACAGACAGATCATTACAGACAGAAGAAACCAGATAAGATTCACAAAGATGAGACATTTGTTATTTCTAAATACCAACCTTTACCATCAGTACAAACCTTCTTATTTTTTCCGTTTGTTTTATATGTTTTAATCAGTATTTTTGATTGTTTCATTTAAAAGTTGATTAGTAAAGCATTGTTTTAGTTTTCATCTTCTATTTTCTACATTTTATCTGAAAGGAAAAATAAAAGCACATATATATATATATATATATATATATATATATATGTGTGTGTGTGTGTGTAAAACATTTTTGACATTATTTATTTTGTTCCTAAGTTTAAAAGAGCTGGATTGTTAGGAAGGGCCAGAATTCCCACCATTATTGTGAAGTTTGAACAAACTGGTAGATTAGCAGCAGGTGCAGGCCTGCAAACAGCTTCGACATCGCAGTGACAGCTCGTCAGCTGCGACCCAAAGTCCAGCTTCCAGCAGAAGTCAGCGTTCAGCCACATATCTGCTCATTTTATCGACAAAACTTTCTCTACTGAGAGCAACAGGATAATATTGTGTGACAAAAGGAATCCACCATGTATAAAGGCGCTCCAACGCTCAATATCACTGCATAAAATGGCATTGAAGCTTCAGTGAGCCGGCTCGTTGAACACAGTTCACGACTGCAGGTCACTTCAAATCTAGCGACCAACGAGATTTGGTTGCGAATTAGTCAGATGTGCCACCAGAAGTTGCTCAAAGCTGTTTGCAGCGCCTGCTGTCTCTCTAGATTTGTGAGGAGCTGCAGCCTCCAGACTCTCAAAGTGACGATGACGGGAGAGGACAGACTTTTTGTTGATTAATTTTGAAATGTTTTAGTTTTATTTTTCTATTCAGATTACAGGAAGAGATTTAAATGTGGATTAAAAATCCCAGTTTTAAGGGATTAAAAATGTGATTATGTGTGGCTTTCTGGAAAAACATAAATGTTTACGTTTAGGCACACTCTCTGATTGTTACACTGTTTCTGTTAGCCGGCAAACTGACCCCGGCCCCTCATCAGAGAAGAAAATGCTTGTGGCCCTCACAAGAACAAGTTTGGGGACCCCTGGTTTACAGATAGACAGAGATCATTGTATTATGACATGTTCATGCCAATTTTAACAGAGCTATGACTATCAAGACAAGTCAAGGCATTAATGACTGGATCTGTCACAACTTACTTCAATGAAACAAAACAAAACTGAGGTTATTGTCTTTGGGGCTAAAGAGAAACGGTTGGACGTCACTACAGAGCTTCAATCTATTCATCTTAACACCACCAACCAGGTCAGAAACTTGAGTGTAGTGATGGACACAGACCTACATTTTGAGAAACACATTATAGCAGTGACAAAATCAGCCTACTATCATCTCAAAAATATTTCAAGGATCAAACATCTGATGTCTAAGCAGGACCTGGAAAAACTAGTTCATGTTTTCATCTTTAGTCGACTTGACTACAGTAACAGTGTTTTCACAGGACGACCAAAAAAAAATCAATCAGGAAACTGCAGCTTATTCAGAACTCAGCTGCTCGTGTTCTCACAGGAACCAAAAAAGTAGAACCACATCAGTCCAGTTCTGAGGTCTTTACACTGTCTGCCAGAGAATACACTTTAAGGTTATGCTACTGGTTTATAAAGCTTTGAATGGTTTATCACCAAAGGACATGACTGACCTCCTGACCCAGTATATACCAGCCAGAACTCTCCGCTCATCTGGATCCAGTCTTTAGTCAGTTTCTAGAGTCCAAACTAAACATGGAGAATCTGCATTCAGCTTCTGGAACAGACTTCCAGAAAGCCTTAGATCAGCTGAAACACTCAAGTGTATTTAAATCCAGGTTAGAGACCCACCTGTTCTCAGCTGCATTTGATTCATTTGGATTTAAAAGTTTACATCTGCACTGTTTATCTATGCTTGTTTTAAATTAACTTATTTTTAACTTTCTTTGAATCTTTATTGTAATGATCACACCATTGATATTTCTTTTGATTGTTTTCATGTTTTATGTAACGCACTTTGAATTGTCTTCGTACATGAGATGTGCAAAACAAAGAAACTTGCCTTACCTTACATTGATTATCAAGATAGTTTTTCCGTTAGTGGATCAAAAACATTGAAAAGATTCTATTTTCTTTCAGTTTAATAAACAAACCAGCACACATGCACATTTTGAACAATTGATGTTTCAGGACCCGTTGTAAATGCCTGTGACCCTATGAAGTATTTTTGACAGTTTGTTAACAGGAGAAATTTCTATTCAAGATAAAGAAAAGTCAAATTAAAAACAAAGACAGATCATAAAAATACTTTTTGCATTCATAATTCTTTTTAAAGTTGAGCACAAAGTATTAATGTGTGCAGAACTTTGTCATTGACCTTATCTAGCAACACTGGCAGACATTAAATAATTATTTGATGATATTTTAAAAGAAAAAGCTAAAATGAAGCATAGGGATCTGAGTGGCTGTGAAAAGACAAGGAGAAAGTAAAAAACTGTGTTGTCACACATTTTCAAAAATGCTAAAAATACATACATAATGGGAAAAAGAACAGAATCAAAGTAACTAAAAAAGAAGGTAAAGAAAGTCAAGAATGAGATCATTGACAGACAACATGATGGGAGAAGCAGAAAATGGTAACATTGAAAACATTTATTTTTTGTTTTTAAACTACATTGGGGTAGGCTACTGTTTTGTTCCTTCATTTAAGTATTTTTGTTTCTTTTACCTTCTGTAGTTAAACCTGACAAATTAAAGAAAAGTCAGAAGATTTTCCTTTTTCCAACTAGGAAGTGAGTGATTAGTATAGTAGCGCATTCAATAAATGTGTAATTTTACCCCCAAGTAAAAATATTATATGCAAATTAAATTTATTTTATATTTAAATGTGAGTTCAGCTTTGAAATGATTATCAAAACATTTGGATTCTTGTCATTGATGCTGTTTAAAAGTGGACCAGTAAGGAAGCTATTTGATGTTTTACCTGCAAGGATTTATTAAAAAAAAATAATAATACAACTACTGCAGAAGGGCCCCATGTATTTTTTCCCCCGGGGCCCCCAAACTGCTAAGTCCTGCTACTGGTTGCACCCGTCTCTCCCTAGTGCAGATGTGTGCAGTTTCTGTGTGAGTGTAGCAAACAGTTTGTATGTACGAGCATGTTTGTGTGACAAAGTTTGTCTTAGCCATTGTAGGGCATCTCATACCTTAGAACAAACTGATAAAATACATGTGATCTGGGGTCTTCAACCACTGCTCCCCAAGAGATAATGCTCCACCTGACTTTCTGAGTGGAACTAATGGCTGTCGACTCTTTCAAAACAGTCCAAACGCAATGTCTTTCCATTTCTTAGAAATATGTTTTTTCTTAATATTGTAACAAGCTGTGATTTGTAATTTGCAGTGAAAAAGGGTTTGCCTTCTTTTACTTTTAAATATTGGTTGAAGATCCATTTCAGTGTTATCAATCATGACAAAAAGCTCAGAATAAAGCCCATACTAAAGAGCGTAGGCTTATTCTAGTCCCAGAGCTTGTGATTTTAGATGCATTTAAAAGGAAAGAACTTAAAGGATGAGCAAAGACTTGGATCTGAAAAAAATGCTTTAAGTCCATGTGCATAAACACGAGTTTGTTGAGTTTAACATTAAAGCTATTTTGTTCTGCTAACAAGGGCATAACAACAGTAATGCAGTTTTATTAATACTGTAGGAAGGCTATTTTTGAAGAGGTACGCAAAGTTTTAAAGTCTAAACAATAATCGGTGCAGAAAAAGTTGATGCCACTTCCATTTCTGCATTATTCCACCCCCATGCTTCCTAGAACTCTTCTCAGACAATGGTGCCAACTACTCTTTTGAATAATGAAGGGAGGTAAGTGTTTTAATGGAGACTGTGTGCTTCTTTGTGAAGGTGCTTTCTTTCATGTTTAGTCAACCAGACATGCAGGACACAAGTTAGAGTGAAGCTCAGAGGACAATAAAAAAAATAACATTTTAGAACGAGCATTTTTTTTATTTACTTTTCAAAGCATTATAAAGACAGTGATGAAAAAGTGTGTTCTGATTCATGAATCAATAATGTGAAGACATAATTTATGAGCAATTTCTGCTAATTACAATTCAGAGCAAGTTACATGTTCTATGGTGGGTTTATAGGTCAATTGCCAATGACAATCTAAAAAAGGCTGGTAAAGTCAGAATCAGATGCAGAACCAGTACATGAAGGAACTCCACAGTGTACAGTTGGTGGTCATGGAACAGATTTCACTCTGCAATGACCACTACAACAACATTGGTCACAACAACCTAAAAAGAGGAGAGACAGAGAGGGATGACATTTAAAAGAAAGGAAACGGACATTATTTGGCCAAACATAAAAAGATTAACAATTGGCCAAGGCCCGGAGGAAAACAAAGATTGAAATGATGGCATGGTAAATGAAAGTGATGGCAACCTAAGGCACCACTGAAGGGAGGAGCAGCTAATCTTCTCTCATAAAATTAACCGTGGCCTCACTTTTACACTAAATACATTTCTGGTACATTAGCGGTATTTCAACAAATTCTGAGAAGAGTAAACTTCCAGAAATGGATCCTGATCTGAAACTGTTTTTTTTTAAAACCAGATTGGAATTTTGTGATCCAATCCTGCCTTTAATCTTTTCAGTATTTCAAAAATCTAGATTGAATCTTTGATCAGTTTGATCCTGAAAATGAGGATTATTCTGATCCCAGCTCAGAGCAGGATCTGAGGCTAATCCTGTGTTGATTTACCCTTTAAAATGTGATAATTCACTTCACCGCCCCACCCACTTCCCACCAAAAAAAAAAAGAGAAAATATGTGAATTTATCAAGCTCTTATTTAAACTTAATTCTCAGTATCTAGATGCATAAACACGTGTAGAAAAAACAGTCTCTTGTCACAAAATTAAAATTCTAATTTGGTTTTGTTTTTTTATTATTTTTGATTCATATATAAAACCATTTTGAGTAAATGAGTAAAAGAGTTTTTTTGAGAAGTTTGTTTGCCAGTGGGCCTTTCGCACTGAAACGTGGAGTTTCCACAATTTTTAGATAACGCCAGTCCTTTTGTTTAAAATGTTTAAATATAAAATGTTTAAATATCTACACTTTATCCCCTCCTGAGGCGCCGGACGGTTTGCCTGAACCTCTTTGAGGTCAGCTAATAGTCATTCTCCATAGCCTCCTCAATCTCCTCCCAGGACCGAGTTTTTTCCTCCACTACAGTCTGAGCCGCAGCTCACTTAGACTGCCGATACCTGTCAGCTGCCTCTGGATTCCCACAAGCCAACCAGACCTGATAGGATTCCTTCTTCAGCTTGACGGCATCCCATACTTCCGGTGTCCACCACAAGGTTCGGGGGTTGCCACCATGACAGGCACCAGAGGTCCTGCGACCACAGCTCCAAACAACGGCAGAAACAATGGAGAACATGGTCCATTCAGACTCAACGACAATAGCCTCCCTGTGTACCTGTTTGAAGCTCTCCCGGATGTGGGAGTTAAAGACTTCCCTGACAGAGGGCTCAGCCAGACGTTCTCAGCAGACCCTCACAGTACGTTTGGGTCTGCCAAGTCTTTCCAGCCTCCTTCCCCGCCAACGAATCCAACTCACCACCAGGTAGTGATCAGTGGACAGCTCTGCTTCTCTCCTTACCCCTAGTGTCCAAGACACACGGCCGAAGGTCGCCTGAAACAACTACAAATTTGATTATAGATCTCCTGCCAATGGTGTCCTGATCCCACGTTACTTATGGACACCCCTGTGCTCAAACATGGTGTTTGTTATGGACAAACTATGACAAGCACAGAAGTCCAACAACAAAACACTGCTCTGGTTCAGATCAGGATAGCCGTTCCTTCCAATCATGCCCCTCCATGTGCTACTGTCATTGCCCACATCGGCATTAAAGTCCTCCAGGAAGACAATGGAGTCCCTCGTTGGGGCGCTTTTCAGTACCCCTTCGAGAGACACCAAGAAGGTCGGGTACTCCGAACTGCTGTTTGGCCCGTAAGCCAAAACCACAGTCAGAGACCCGTCCCCCACCCAAAGGTGAAGGGAAAAGACTCTCTCATTCACCAGGGTAAAGTTCAACACTTGGCAGCTGAGCTGAGGGCTCACGAGTAAGCCTAGACCAACCCACCGCCTCTCACCATGTGCAACTCCAGAATAGTAGAGTCCAACCACTTTCGAGGGACTGAGTTTTAGAGCCCAGACTCTGCATAGAGGTGAGCCCAACTATATCTAGCAATACTTGTCGACCTCTCACTGTTGGAGAAATTGTACATACATTTATTCTACTCCTTACTATATTTTGTGATCATGAAGTATGCTTGGGTTTTTTGGGTTTTTGCCTTTGCATGTGTCTGCAGGAGGAAGAAGGATGACTCACCGAGCAGAAATGCAGAAGTACTACATCTAGCTGTGACGTGCGAGGACAGAAGGCTTAGCTTGATAAACATGTCGTGGTGATTAAAAAAGGAACATGCAGATAGTTTCAACTGGAACATTTAATCGCACCCTTTCCCTTAACAGTTGAGACCTTGTGTAACTAGGGCATTCCTAACTGAATAAAGGCTCGGAGAGAGGAGACTGTTTTCAGAGTGGGTTTGGAGATTGTAACTGAGCAGTCTCCGGGCACTCTCCTTGCAAGTAAAAATTACTAATTTCTCTGTGTCTTCTTTGTGCAGGTTGTGTGATACAAATGTTGGTTGCTAAACCTAACACTCACACATGCTCAAGCTCCTTCCCTCCCAGGGAGGTGACATTCCATGTCCCAAAAGCCAAGTTCCATGACCAGGGATTGGGCTGCCTGGGTACTCGCCTTCAGCTGCCACCTAAATCACATTGCACCGGCCCCTTTTGAACTTCCCCTGCAGGTGGTGGGTCCACTGGAGAAAGATCCCACGTTGATCCTTCAAGTTTTACCAGACCGGTAAACCGACCGGCCTACCCAACCGACGGTAACGAAAGTCTACAGGTATATTACGAGTCAAACTTACAGCACAAAAAAACCCGCTGCACTTTCTTATTTTGTTCTTGGTCGTTCATTAACGTTTTAATCCATCGTTTCATCTGCCGTTTTTTTTCTATATTAACGCAGATTAAAAAAATGAAAGTCCCACACCTCGCTGCCTCGCCAGATTTGACCCGAAATTTCGGCCAATCAGATCAACCAGAAAGGTTACCGCCCTCTGAGGGAAAAAGCACCCCCTGAAACTGAACGAGGTGAAAGAATCTGAACAAGCGTGCAGTCAGAGCTCTGCGAGCACAGTCAGAACTCAGTTAGGACTGCGCGGTGCAGTTGTAAGATACGCTCACTTAGTTCTTAAATACGTGCCGTTCATTTAATGGCAGAGATGTGACGCCATAGCCATTGAGCTCCAGCAGACCAGATATACAGCCATGCAAGTCCTGGGCAAGTGAGGCCAACCCACCATCGGATGAAAAAGTGCCATCTGCTGGGAGCATGTGAAGTTCACTAGCCTGAGCATACTCTGCTGGCTTTGACATGTTGGTTGAAGCGTAATGTTATGGATTAGAGTTCAAGAACCCAGATGCAGAGAAGACTTGGACACATATTGAACAAGCTTATTTTAATGCCAGAACAAAAAGGGGAAAAAAAAGAGGAGAAGAATGTAAATCAACCAAACTTAAGGAGCAGTGTGAACGACAAGATAAACCTAAAGCTCACAAAGTGCTCCAGCACCGAAAGCTGAAACACTGACTTAAGTAGGCATACACATCATCAACTAAACAGGGTGCAGCTGAGAACACCTCCAGCAGGAAACACAGCAAACCTGCACATATCAGGAAGCGAAAACTTAAAAACCAAAAAACATGAAAGAAACATGAAAAGGAACCCACAAATGCACAGCAAGAACACGGTAAGAGGAGAGAAATCCCAGCTGGGATTCAAACCATGGTCTTTTTGGTGTGAGGCAACTGCACTAACCACCACATTCCCATGCATTCCCTCAAACTTCAATCAGTGATGCCAAAATATTGTAAAACGAGAAGCATCAACAGTTTATTTTTGTTGTAAAAAGAAATAATCTTTTTAAGTTTGCTTTTATGTAAAGTCTTTCATGAAAGGTGGATGCACATGAAATGCTTATTATTATACAGGGCTGGTACAAGCTGATGAGACTCTGTCAAAACCTAAAGACGGGATCAGGGAGGAAAAATGAACTACAAGGGGAAAGACAAAGTTTTACTTCAGCATTGTCGACTCTTCGTCAGTGTTGGTCTGGTAAGATTGTCAGCTAATTTCACACTTGAGAGGAAACTCTGAATGACTAAATTAAAGCAGCCATAAGAAATAACACACAGGTACTGTAGCCATAGAGACAGTTTCTGTCTGGCATGTATGAGCTGAGCTGTGGGAAACGGTGATGACAGGCTGCATCTGCAAGACTATTACAGTGTCTTGCAAAAGTATTCATACATTTCCCCTTGAACTTCTCCACATTTTCTCACATTATGACCACAAACATAAATATATATTTTTTGTAATTTTGTGTGAAAGACCAACACAAAGTGGCACACACTTGTGAAGTGGAAAAAAATATGCAAGAGTGCCATTTTATTTAAAAATAAAAAACTGAAAAGTGCAGTGTGCAAAAGTATTCAGCCCTCCTAAGTCAATACGAATGTGGGTCCCTCTTTACCTGCAATTCCAGCTGCAATTGCTACACTTTTCAAACATGTTGTTGTGTGTTTAAATATTTTGTGGTTATCTTAACTTGTAGCTGTTTATCTAGATGTGTTTGTCTATTAGACATATACTTGTTATTCAACTATGTAGTTCTTGAAATATTTAAGCTCACTCTTTTTTGATAGTTCTAGCACATCACCTGTCCGTCCGCGGTTGAGGATCTCTCCGTCATGTAGGAAACCCTGAGGTTTCTTAGTTTATCCCCCCAAAATAGGGTTTTTTATGAGTTTTTCCTTACCGAGAAGGAGGGTGTAAGAGATGTTTGTTCAGCTTAGTCTGTTTAACAACCAGCTATTGTTTACTTTTTTATGTTTGACTTTTTGTTCTTGCAATATACTGATGTCAGTCCAATGAGACGGCTTTAGCTGTGATATTGGGCTGTAGAAATAACACTGAATTGAATTGAAAGTCTTTAGGAGTTTGTCTCTACCAGCTTTGCACATCTAGAGACTGAAATCTTTGTTCATTTTTCCTTTTAAAACAATTCAAGCTGAGTTTCATTTTTACCATTCCATTGTAGCTTTGTCTTCATGTTTAGGGTGGTTGTCCTGTTGGAAGGTGAATCTCTGCTCCAGTCTCAAGTGTTGTTCAGACTTCAACAGGTTTTCCTCTAATATTACTCTGGATTTGGCTCCATCCATCTTCCCATCAACTCTAACCAGATTCCCTGTTCCTGCTGAAGAGAAGCAGCCCCAGAGCATGATGCTGCCACCACCATGTTTGACAGTGGGTATGGTGTGTTCAGAGTGATGTGTTAGATTTCCTCCACACACAGCGCTTTGCATTTAGACCAAAAAGTTCCATTTTGGTTTCATCTGGCCAGAGCTCCTTCTTCCACACGTTTGCTGGGTCATTCTCATGGTTTATGTCAAACTGCAAACAGGACTTCTTGTGGTTTTCTTTTAACAATGGTTTTCTTCTTGCTACTCTTCCATAAAGTCCAGATGTGTGCAGTTCATGACTGATGGTTGTTCTATGGACAGATTCCTCCACCTGATCTCTGAAGCCATGAAGTCAACATCTGATCAGTCACCAATTATCAAGTAACTTCTGAAGGTAATTGACGCAGTCAGAGAAAAGCAGGTGAATACTTTTGCACACTGCACTTTTCAGTTTTTTATTTGTGAAAAAAATTGAACTCTTGTTTAATTTTCTTTCCACTTCACAAGTGTGTGCCAATTTGTGTTGGTCTTTCACATAAATTCTAATCAAATATATTTATGTTTGTGGTCATAATGTGAGAAAATGTGGAGAAGTTCAAGGGGTGTGAATACTTTTACAAGACACTATATTAACCAGAGGTCTTTGAAACACCATTGACAAACATGCATGCCTCTTTTGAATTTTAATTCCAAAACAGTCCATACTTAATACATCACCAACGATTGTCATGTTTCCATATCAATGGATTACTTTATAATTTATACATCTTGCCTCTTGGGGGGGTCATCAGGAGACACGGTGTTGAATTTCACAGCTATGCTGATGATACACAGCTTTATATCGCCGTGTCCCCTGATGACCTTTCACCTGTAAACACTCTTTTAAATTGTATTTTGGATATAAAGTCAGAGATGGCTGAACATTTCTTACAGCTCAATCAGGACAAAACAGAAGTTTTAATCATCTGCCCTGAAGACAAGAGAGAGATGACTTTACCAAAGTTGCAGAGTTTTAAACTCTCTCAGTGTGTGAGAAACTTGGACGTTTTTTTTTTTTTTCTTTGAGCTGAATTTTATCCCTCATATTAAAAATGTCATTAAGACAGGGTTTCTTTAAAAACATTGCCAGAGTCCGTCCATTCCTCTCCCTTGCCAGCACAGAGGTGCTGATGCTTTTTAATTTTAGTCTGTTAGATTATTGTAATGTCCTGCTCTCTGGTTTACCATTAACTATAATAGGAACTCAGAGTACTGATGAGGACCAGGGGGCGGGAACACATTACACCCATTTTGAAATCTCTGCATTGGCTCCCAGTGCGTTTCAAGATTGATTTTAAAGTTCTTTTAAATGTTTATAAATGTTTTCATGGTCTTGGGTCTTCTTATTTAAGTGATCTACTTTAAAGTACGAACCCTCATGGAAACTAAGGTCCTCCGGCGCCGGCCTTTTAGTTGTTCCAAAGGTGAGGACCAAAACTTACATCAAAACTTTGTTCTGCTATTATGGTCCTCGCCTGTGCAACAGGCTGCTGGAGAACCTCAGAACCTTTTGAAGAAAGGGCTCAAGACTCACCTTTTTAATTTTACCTTTAGTTGATGTTATCTGCTTATTGATTCTATTAGTTTTTATTTACTGTACTTTATTCTATGTTTTTAAATGTATACATTTAATCTTACTTCCAATGTCATTTTTCCAATTCAGGCTTAACCTGGAGGTTTAACTCTTCTCTGTTAAAAGATCAAGAGTTCATTCAGTTATTTAAAAAAGAGTGGGCAACCTTCTTAGAATTTAATGAAACTCCTGATATTTCACCATGTGTTCTTTGGGAAACAGCAAAAGCAGTGATGAGAGGAAAAATTATTTCTTATTCAACAAACAAAAAACACAGAGAAAGCAGATTTATTAGAAATAGAAAATAAAATCAAAGATCTAGAGGCTGCTTATGCTGCTTCTGCACAAGAACACATTCTGGGAGATCTAAAAAATTTAAAGCTTCAGTTAAATGACATCATCAATAAGCAAACGCAATTCCAAATACAAAAACTTCGACTCGAAAATTTTGATAACTCAAATAAATCGGGTAAATTTTTAGCTAATCAGCTTAAAATTAATAAAGAAAAATCAACAATTACATCTATTATAGACCACACAGGAAATGTCACTCACGACCCGGTTAAAATCAATAAAACGTTTATATATTTTTTATATATAAAAACTTTTATAAAAACTTGTACACATCACAGGTCAATCCATCAGAGCAAAGTATTAACTCATTTCTTAATAATGTAACTGTACCCAGATTAAATGAGGATCAAAGCTCAAACTTAGACACTCTACTTTCATTGGCTGAACTTCATGAAGCTCTGTTGGTGATGCCCAGCAACAAAGCTCCAGGGCCTGATGGCTTTCCTGCTGAGTTTTATAAGGAATTCTGGGAACAGCTGGCACAAACCTTTTATAAAATGGTTACTTTTATCAAGGAAAGCCAATCACTGCCACCACACATGAATTCAGCTAACATAATCCTCCTTCTCAAACCAGAAAAAGATCCCACAATTCCTTCTAGCTATCGCCCCATTTCTCTAATCAATGCAGACGTAAAAATTATTTGCAAAGCACTCGCGCAGAGAATAGAAAAAATCACTCCTTATATAATTTATCATGATCAAACTGGATTTATTAAAGGTAGACACTCAAGTGATAATGTCCGCAGACTTGTAAACATAATAGATTTTGCCACTATTAAAAACCAGAAAACAACCATACTCTCGTTGGATGCTGAAAAAGCATTTGACAGAGTAAATTGGAAGTTCCTCATTGCTGTCCTCCATAAATTTGGGTTTGGGGAATCCTTCATTGATTGGATTAAAATATTATCTCATAACCCAAATGCATCAGTCAGAACCAACAAACAGACTTCTGACAGATTTTTTCTTGGTAGAGGGACCAGACAGGGTTGTCCACTCTCCCCCTCTCTTTTGCTATATTTATTGAACCTTTGGCTGCAACAATAAGACAACGTGAGAGCATTAAAGGAATTACAACAAATACAGTAATCATAAAATTGGTCTTTATGCTGATGACATATTACTTTTTCTGAACAATTCACGTTCCATTAGTGAAACAACAGCAATTATTAATGAATTTTCCTCTATCTCAGATTACTCAATTAACTTTAACAAATCAGTTTTATTGTCACTGAATGGTAATGCCGAGCAAATGACCTTAATCCCAGTCAAATCAGGAAATATCAAATATCTAGGTATTTATTTCTCCTCGAAACTGTCAGAACTGGTGCAACTAAACTACACCCCATGACTGAAAAGTATACAGGATGATCTAACCCGCTGGGTCAACCTGCCTCTGTCACTCATGGGTAAGATAGCCACAGTAAAAATGAACATTTTACCCAAAGTTAATTATCTGTTCTCAATGATCCCCACACAACCACCACTAAAATGGTTCAAAACATTAGATTCAGCCATATCCAGCTTCTTATGGAACAATAAACCTGCAAGAATTAGTCTAAAAACTTTAAAATCTAAAAAAGCTGTGGAGGCTTAGAATGACCTAACTTCCATAACTACTTTCTTGCCAACAGACTGCAGTACATCTTAAGATGGATAAAAAACAACCCAGAAACCAACCCATGGATGGATCTGGAACAGGCATTTTGTGGAAAGATTAACTTGTCAGATCTACTTTTTATAAGCCCAACAATAAAAAAACATGACTGCTACCAAAGTAGTAAGATAAGTACTACTTTAACAGCTTGGTGGGATTTTCTTAAAATGTCAAACTCTTCACTACTACCATGCAAAATGACACCCATCTTGAACAATCCAGACATCCTGATAAATAGAAAAATGTTGCACTTCCTGCTTGGCAAGCAGGGGGCTTAATACTACTTGAGCACTTAATTACAGACGGAAGATTCATAACACACCAAGAACTACAAGAAAAACATGGAATAAATAAATTCTTGGAATATCAGCAACTTAAATCTGTAATCACTAAAACATTTAAATCCAGTGACAATGACTTAAAATTACCAGAACTAGTTACCTCTATGATTAATTTTTCATTGAATAAAACTCTCTCCAAAATATACAAACTCTTATGCAACTTAGATAACGAAGTCTCAATTCCAACAACAAAATGGGATGCAGACTTAGGCAGAAGTACAGACACAAGCTTCTGGTCAGAAATTTGTCTAAATACCTTTAAATTAACAAAAAGTCCAAACCTACAACTAATCCAATTTAAAACTCTTCACAGAATTTACTATACTGGACAGAGGATGTTCAAGATGGGTCTCAAAAACATTTGTGAGCATTGTGATAGTAATTTACCCGACAATTTCATGCATGCTCTGTGGTTCTGTACACCTGTCCAGGCTCTCTGGCAACAGGTATGTATTGATTTATCAGTCTGGCTTAAGGTTTCAATCACAGCCTCACCTTCACTTTGTGTGCTGGGCGACATGAGTGCCATCGACACAGAGGGAAGTTTAGCATCTATAATCTTCATAACTCTTTGTATAGCAAAAAAGACAATCTTATTAAACTGGAAAAACAAGAAAAATAATATTAGTGTAAGTCATTACAGGAATCTGCTATTGGATCATATCAGCTTGGAAAAAATGTCAACTAAGAGCTCAAATAACTTGAAAGGAATTCGGGCTCTCTGGTCCCCCATAGCTAACTCCATAACTTAGGGGGCGGGATTCCCGGGTGTCGCTGCACCTTGACTGTCTGCCGGGGTCGGGGCCTGCCTGGTGCCTGTGGGAGGGGGGCTCTGTCGGTCGGGGGGGTCTGCTCCGGCGCCTGGGCGGGGCAGGCGCGGGGGCTGCACGGTCTCCCGGGCCGGGGCGTGGGGGGGGTGTGGATGGTGCCTTGGGTGGGGGTCTGGCTTGGCTGGGGGGGGTGGTCTTTTTGTGTGTGCTGGGGGGGCTTTTCGCGGGGCCCTGGCCCTGGTGGGTCTGCCTGCGCTGGATGGGCGGCCCGGCTGCACCTGGGGACTGGGGTCGCTCCTTCTCCGGCCCTGGGGCCCCCCTCTGGGCTCCTCTGTCTTTGTGTGGGTGCTTGGGGGGTGTGGGGCCTGGGGGGTTGGCTTTCGGGGGGTGGGGCCTCTGCCCTGGGGAGACTTGGGCCCAATGCTGGGGGGGGCGGTGGGACGGTTGTTTCATCACCGGGGGTCAGTTTGGTAGCTGTCCCCGACCCTCCCTCCTTCCTCATACGACCACTTTTTAGGTTGGAAGGGGGGAGCGTGCCTGCGGAATAGGTCGAGGGGCCGGGCCACTTGGCAGTGGTCCAGCCTCCCATGGTCTACGCACAGTTTCGCCCCCTCTCTTGGTTTTAAACGCACCTTAGACACGTAGGATCCTTGGTGGGGGGGTGCTAGGACATCACTGCCAGCAAGCAGGAGATGTCCTCAAAGTTCTCTACCCTCCAATTTTAATTGCACTGTAGACATTTAGGGCTCCTTGGTGAGAGGGCGATTGGACATCCCAGTAAGCAATCAGGAGATGTCCTCAGTGCCCTGCTCGCCAATTTTAACTGCACCCTTTATTACACACACCCTTCAACCACAAGAAACACACCTCAACGCACACACAAATACATTACACAAGGAAGGTGGACCAACTGATCTTCTGTCCCCTACCCCATCCCTGGTGGGGGGAGCAGGGTCTTCAGCGGCGGCCTTGTCTCTTGGGTGTCGGTCTCCTGGGCCCGGCGGCCCCCTCCCCGCGCAGGGAGAGGGATCCCTTAGTCCTCTGGCAAGTCCATGAGTGGAGGATCATATTCCATCTGAGCCTGGAGGGAGTCTGTGTCCTTGTGGTGCGGGTTCTGGTCCTTACCCTCGGGACCCCTTCTGGGTCACAATATTAGGAGAGCCTGGTCAGGCAATGTACACCTTCGGGGACCCCCACTTCTCTTGGTCATCCCTCCTCTGGATGGGGGTAGCTGACCCCCCAGCGTGCTCTCTTCTGGATCTCCTCAGCTGCCTGGGGCTTTGAGCGGGTCTCCCGTGGGGGGCCCCGGCTCGTACCCGGGGCTGGGGTGGGGGGGTGCTCGGGGCTCCTGGGTGGTGGTGGGCGGCTTGTCTGGGGTGGGGGGGCTCTGGGGGGTGGGGCCCCGCGCTGGGCCACCTGGTGCGGTGGGAGGGCTGCTCTCCTGGCTGGGCTGGGCCTTGCGCTCTGCGCTTCCGTATCTCACTGCGCTCGGGTGTTGGGGGCCCATGTGGCTGTCCTGCGGGCCCTGGTCTGGGTGCTTGGCTGGGCTGCCGGGCGGGTGGATCTCCTCCGTTGACCCCACCATATGGGTGCGGGTGTGGGCCCTGGTCGGTGCTGCCGCCTCGGCGGGGGTCTTGGTGTGGGGATGGCGGCAGGTTCTTCCTCCTTTTTTGTGCATTCCATCATCCACTTCATCTTAATATAACATTCACCTGAGCACAGGCGTCGGCTCACCTTTGCACCCTCAAATAGTGTGCGTGATAGAATGTAATGCTTTACATGTGTTGGTTGGAATGCACAAGTGTGCGTGCGAACTGGATGTGGACAAGTTTGTGAACACTCTTGGAGCCGGCAGGTATGTAACAGCTGAGTGTGTGGACAGGCCCGGCCCATTGTAGACCAACACTATTGCAATGGGTATACGATCCAGCATTTTGTTGCCAGTAGATTAACAACTCTACCTTCCCTTCCCAGTAGTCCTTCTCTGACTTCTATAATCCATTATCTATCAACCCCAAATCCCCCCCCCCCCCCCCCCAACTCTCTCCTTTTCCCCCTTTCCTTTTCCGTCCGGGTCCAACAAAAGGAACACAAAAAAATAAATAAAATAAATCAATATTAATAAAGTATTGTTTAGATTACAAAAGGGGCTTATACCAACATACATTTTGTGTTCGCTATGATTTATAACCCCCGATTGTAAGAGTAAAATCTGTCAAACACAAGAGGCTCTCAGCTCATATCTGTTTGCTCAGCTGTTGGGCAGGACAAGTAAAAAAAAAAAACACATCCACTGCCACCTGGTCTAATTACCCTTTGAGACCGAGTTACAGCTGTCAAGAGGCAGCGCTCTGTCTCCCCCTCTTTGGCGAGAGCCTTCACCTGAACACTGACTGCAGTCATCTCCACACCTGGTCCTCCTCATGTCATCAGCCACCAAGACATTTAAGAACACCTCAGATACACACTCGGTGTGAAGTGTTGCTGGTGTAATTCTACCAGCATACCAAGCATTCTACTCTATTCTGACCACCTGTTTCCTGACCCTGCTCCTCGCCCCCTGCCCTGACCTTCTGCCTGATCCTGGACTCTGACTTTGCTCTGTGGACTTTAAGTGCAGCCTGGCTGCTTCCTGCCTGACTTTGTTTATTAAACCTGCTGCAAGTGGAACCCACTGTCTGCCCGTTTTTGTGACAACAGCTCTGCTTTCAATCACAGAATAAACCCTCCTTAGACCCTCCTTCTCTGTGAGGCAAAACTCATAAAACCCCATTTTGGGAGAAAAAAAGAAGAAATCTGGTTTGTATGTTCTTTTAGACTTGAACTGAACTTGTGTTTAAATGACTGAATATTAATTATTTCATGAATGTTTTTCACATGAATAAAAAGTTTTATTGAAACAAACTGTTTCTGATTTTTGGTTTTGCTGGGTTAGCATGAAGTATTTAAATTTTAAGAAGTTCATTCTTTTTCGAAACTACTTCAGCCCTTTCGGTGTCACGGGGCTGCCGGAGCCTAACCTGGGCTACTCATGGGTGAAGGCGGGGGACACCCCTGGACTGGTTGCCAGTCTGTCACAGGGGCCACAGTAAAACACACCCATGCACACTCACATCCATACCTAGGGACAATTTAGAATGACCAATTAACCATGTTTTAATCCATGTTTTTGGATGGTGGGAGGAAGCCGGAGTCCCCGGAGAAAACCTACGCATGCACGGGGAGAACATGCACACTCCACACAGGAAGGTTCCCCAGCTGGGACTTGAACTGAGAACCTTCTTGCTGTGAGGCAAGAGCGCTAACCACTGCTCCACCGTGCAGCCCTTTGAGAAGTACCCTATAGAATGAAGTAACACCCAACTCAATTCAATTCAAGTTAGATAACTCATGTCAGATTATATGTAGCTTTGTTACCATAACTTCTACAAATCTAGTTAAACTGCACCTTGATCAGCATGTTACAGAACATTAATAAATTCTGTTGCACCAACATATTCATGTCTCCAGACACAAATGTTTATTTATTTTATAAAACATTTCATTTAGATGGAAATACTTTCCAAAATTGTATTATGTTCACCCAAAGAAATCTTAGGGGGGCTTCAGAAAAAGTAAATGTAAATATGCTGAAGTAAATAATATTATAAAGCTGTCAGTATATGATAATAAATCATATGCTAACAGTCAAAGTGTTTCCCATTTTGACTTTGGGGTTTCCAGTCCATATTCTGCACACATGTTCCTGTATTCTATTCCAGCCACTTGGTGGTGGCGCTCCATGTATGCTTTGTGAGGAAGAAACAAAATCAATACTTTTTTTTTATTTTGTGTTTTTTTTTTATTACCTTTCAAACATTTTAACTGATCACACGTTATTTAGTGAGTGAATATGTGCTCTTATATTTTTATAGTAGAATTCAAACTGGGGTCAGTAAAAGAACGGCGCTGGTCATTTGAGGTCAGAACAAGCGTCAAACTTACCTGAGATCAAAGAAAGACTGATTTCATTTGAATTTGTATTTACATGTGCATTGTCAGCACATATTTTAAGGGCTGCTTTATACTTCCAAGTGACTCCCGTCGCAGTGGTCTCATGGCCATCAGAACAGAATCACTAGTTGCACGTCACCCTCCACTGTAATTTAACAGGCATATAACAGGCAAATCGCCTGTGAATCACAGGCAAATCGTGTCTGTAACTTTAATTTATTTCAGCGAAAAAAGTACGCTACTATGGAGGAAACTCTGTCCAGAAACATGTCTTTTAAACACTGAAAATGATGAAAACTTATTGAAGAAGTTTGGAAAACCCGAACCACACAAAGAGAAACAGAGACAGAGAGCAGACAGATAGAAAATAGAACAAGTTACTGGAAAGAGATGTCTAATATATCATATCTTACAGCAATCCAGAATGCAATTCACCCTTTTTTATTTTTATTGTTTTGCCTTTGTATTCCCTCCTCTGTTCAGTGGAGGAACACATCACTCCTCCTCTACGCATTCTGCACAGAAGAGGAAGATGTTCATCCATGTACTGCTTCAAAATACTTGCAGACCGGCATGTGCGCTGGTGCCCTGCTGTGCTGAGTCTGTCAAGTTCAGGATCAAGGACCAAGTTGAGGTCTCCTCCTATAATTATTGTGGAGTCAGAGTGAACCGAGAGTGAGGTGAAGAATCTGTGAAAGAAGGAGGATTCATCAGCATTGGGACCATAGATACTAGAGATACAGAAGTCTTTATTCTGAACTGATATGTTAATAATTAAAAATCTGCCCTCTGGATTAACAATTATGTCCTTATTTGAGTAAATGTCATATTTTTATTAATAAAAATAGCAACTCCTCTTTCTTTGGAGTTGTAACTAGCTGAGTAGATGAATGGGAATTGTGAGCAGCACAGGAGATGATCAGCTGATTTAGATAAGTGGGTCTCCTGCAGTAAAACTAGATCTGCTTTTAGATCATTCAGATGGTTGAAAACTTTCAGCCTCTTTGGCCCAGAGCCAAGTCCACGCACATTCCAGCTAAAGATGTTCAGACTGGACATGACTACACTGACTGAGAGCGTGTTAGGCTAAGTAAAGCGCGTGCGTCTGTTCGTGTCTGTGATTCCTGTGCGCGTGCCCGCTGACCAGTGCGCGTGAATGTTTCCTGGCTGTGTGAGTTACTTGTGTGTGTCCTATAGGAGCCTATGTGAGGTGTTTGCGGGATGTCGCCGAGTGTGTGCAGGATCGCATGTATGTGTGTGCCTGTCTCGTGCATGAGTAAATAGTTACTTACCGGGGATGTGTTGCCTTTATTCATTCATTCATTTTTCGAACCACTTTATCCCTTTCGGGGTCACTGGGCTGTAGCCGGGTTAGGCTCCGGCTACTCATGGGCGAATGCAGGGGACACCCCTGGACTGGTCGCCAGTCTGTCTCAGGGGCCACAGTCACACACTCATGCACACTCACATCCACACCTAGGGACAATTTAGAGTAACTAAATTAAATTTATGAAGCATGTTTTTGGATGGTGGGAGGAAGCCGGAGTCCCCGGAGAAAACCCACGCATGCACGGGGAGAACATGCAAACTCCACACAGAAAGGGACTTGAACCGGGAACCTTCTTGCTGTGAGGCAAGAGCGCTAACCACTGCACCACCGTGCAGCCCACTGTGTTGCCTTACTTGATTTAAATATGAGGTGGGAGATAAAAAGAGGAAAAAAGAAAAGAAAAACAAGAAAAAACAAACGCAACAAAACAACAGAAACATGAGAAGGGAGAGAAATAAACTGCTTTGACAAGATGGAGGTGTGGATGGTTGATGAGCTGATTTTCCTTTAGTTTAAATCAGTTTAGTCAGGTTTCATCAGCGCATTATGGAGGTCCTGATCGCAGCATCTGGGGGTCTTCAGCTCAGCCACGGGGTGATCTCGGGGTCCCGAAACAGCCGTCCATCAACATAGAGTCTGTCAACTGAAACAACAGCTCGAGACCCGGCGGTGAGGTGCTTCCTCCTCAGCGGGAAAAGGATCGTCCTGTGCCGGAGGATCTCTGCTGGGAACTGGTCGTTGACACTGAAGTGTGTTCCCTTCAGCTCCCAGCCGCGGCTCCTCACCAGCTCCTTCTGTTTACCATCAACCTAAAGAAAGACAGCCGTGGATCTGACCTGAAAACAGAACTGAAATGAAAATAATGGTTAACTCACATCCACAATCATCCCTGTTTGTGTTGATTGTGACTGAATGACCTGCCTTGTTTCTGGATTCATTGATGTATTTACAGAAACCATTGCTGAGGTGTGGGCATGCCAGTAGTGGCCTCTGGAATGCTTTCAAGATCCACCGAGCATGTGCTTGTACAGTACAGGGTGGCACAGGTTACCACCATCACCATGCCTTATGACAACACCTTCATGGAGCAACAGCCAGTAGGGCTCCCACAAGCTGCTGCAATCACATGATTCCAGGTAGAAAACTCTGGCGTTCATAGAAGCAGCTCATGAAATGTTTTTAAAACTGATATTTCTGAAAGAAGTTGCATCATCACACCGCGCCACACTGTGCCGCACGTCCGAACAGGTCTACCTGATAAGCGGCATTGATGGGTGGAACTCTGACAAGAGTGCAGATGCCGTGTTTGGAGGCAGAGGGCAGAGACACAGGACGTACTCTGTTCCACTGATTGAGAGGCTCAACAAATTCCAACAGCAGCTGGAGAGACTCTCGAGGAAAACTTCCAAACACCTGCTGATGTGGCCTCAGATGAGCTGCTGGGTTTGGAGTACCAGTTCAGCCAGAGCACAGGGGAATCTGGACCTGGTCCAGATGAGGAGGTGCTTCCATCCGACCAGCTCGATCCAGAAGTGGAAGATGAGGCATACCACAGCGAAAGCGAAGAGCAGAGGGACATTTTGCATGCCGTCCCAGCCCACGTCACGTTCACCAGCCACCATCACTTCTCACCCTCCAGTCCTTGTGAGTAGCTTTATAAATATTAAAAATGGCACAGACCGTCTGCTGCATTTTTCAGTCTTTTTATTCTCTCAAAAATTTGTACTTTTCTTTTTTTAAGCAGGAGGCCGCCTGCAGGGCGAATCCTCTGCCTGATTTCCAGAAGTTGGAGAGATCCCGCTCCCTGCTAGTAGAGATTGGCCTAACGGAGAACAAGCTGTCCCTGTCCACAGAGCAAGTTTCTGGAAGCCTGGAATGCAGTGGAAGAACATGACAAGCAGCCACAGAAATCTCACCAGCTGTATGCAACACAACCCCCTGCAGCTGCTGCCTCATCCACCACAAGCATCTCTGTCATTGCCACTTTACCTGCCCCTGACAACACCAGCACTGCCCCAGCATCAACCCCGCTTCCAGCAACAGCACACACTCCTGGGCTAAAGCCACCATACACAAAAGAAAGCTCAAAGAACACAGCTCAGGGGGAGAAGCAAAACACCCAAGGGTGCAAAATCTCCCCGTCTGTAGCGAACCCCTCCAAGGACACAAAAAATACAAAAAAAAACTTTCTGCACAGCGACTATGAAGTCAACATCAAGAGGACTGTTTATGACAGCTTTGAACACTTTACCTCTGTTGATGACGGCATGCAAACGAGCTCACGTTTAAAACAACAATGTGCATGTTTATTTAGGTGACACTATTATGTCGTTGTCATACTTTCTTATACAACTTTGCATCCATCCGTTTTCTCCAGCCATCAGCACACAGGCAGCAGCTTAAGCAAAGATGGCCCAATTTTCATCTCCAAAGGCCACTTCCTCTGGCGGGGAATCCCAAGGCATTTCTGACAGTCTCTGAGCCAGGATTCACACTGAATCCTGATGTGTTGTTCTAGTTTGTAAGCACTAAACAGACATATCAGCTTTTTACAAAAAGGAGACAGAAATGGAAATGAAAATAGTAAATGAAACACAAAAACTCAGGTTTTTCCTGAAAGTTGTTTTAAAATGATCTCAAATAATTTTTTGAACATTTAAAAGATGGAACATGAACAGAGTTGGGAATATTAGCAAACAATGATGGAACAACATCATTCGTTTCTGTAAATTCTACTGGCATACGTTCTTGTTGCACACGTGGAAATCTGTACAACTTAGTGTTTGACTTCTTTCCATCTTTCAACATGGAAACAAGAACCGAAAAAGAATAAAAGTTAAGGGTTAGCGAAGTCTTTAGCAATTTGTCACCTTGTCGTTTAGTGGGAGTTCCTCCAGTGTAAGGAAGCAGATGCTGGTCAACTCCATGACCACATTACTGTCCATCAGGAGTATTATCCTCTGTAACTAAAGGAATATATCCAAATACTTTCTATAAAAAAAAGAACTCGGTACTGTGTGCAGTCATTCTTACACACATTCAAGAGTCTTGAGTATTTATAAGCGGCTCTGAAGTTCACTTTTCAGGTCAGATCATCTGGGTCATCTGGTACAGCTTCCAGGATGACTCTGTGGTAAAAAGACAAGAATTGTGTCAGTGGACGTTCCCATTCATTCAAATCAACTTCAAAAATTAACTTGCAAATGAGCCATCATCAAAGGACAAAATGCTTATAAACTAGAGCTTAACTGTAATGTTTTGTTCTAGTTAAGAAACACAATCAATCATTTTATCAGATTTACTCTGGATGGAACCAAATCATGACATGTTGGAACCAGAACAGTTCATAACCTATGCTGCAGGGGGAGTAGGGGCTTCATTTTTTTCAAGGTAGATTCCTAACCAATTCAATTCAATCACAACTGCACTACTGTCCAGCTCATCGCCCTGTACAGGAGACAAAGCACAGAAGATATTGATTGACAGCCAATCTGGACACAAAACACAATGTTTGTGAAAAAAAAAAAAAAAACATTTAAAACTGCTCAAAAAAACATCTGCAAGACTGCAGAAGATAAATATTTCTGCCTTGTGAAAAGTTTCTTTCCTTATGCCTCCCTCCAATGCATTTCTCCTTTGGTCTTATAAATGAAGCTTTGGCGCAATTTCAATGAGGAAGATAAAACTCATCTCAGGCATGCTAGGTGTTTAGTCAACTGTCGCCAATCATGCCTTACCCTCAGGAAACTATTTGTTTTGTAGATCTGCCATTTGAAAAATAAGAGTCTGTCTATGTTATGTCTGTCAATTCAGTAAGAAAACTCAATCTACTATAATGGAGATCGAAAGTTTGGGCATCCTAGATAAAATGTTATATTCCTGTGCATAAAGAACTCAAGGAAAGATTGAAAAATCTAAAGGTACCAGTTATAGATGTTATAGATTCTAATAGATTTTTACAGATGAGACATTCTTTTAAAAAATGTCTTTCTTTACATAATTTAACAAAATAATGGCATGTGCAAAAGTTTGAGCACCCTGCAGACTTTATTGTATGCTCCGCCCCCTCTGGAAAAGCTGAGACCTGACAGTGTCATGGATTGTTCACAATCATAGTTTGCAAAGACCAGGCGAATTCAATCTCAAAGATTGTAAATAATCTGAGTCATTTGACCTTTCCCCAACAATCAGGTTCATGGGTTCTTCCAGCAGTTGTCCAGAACAAAGAAACTGAAAATAGTTGATGCTCACAAAGCAGGAGAAGCTGTAAGAAGATAGCAAAGCCTTTTCAGATGCTGATATCCTCTGTTAAGAATGTCATTAAGAAATGGCAGTCAAGAAGAACAGAGGAAGTTAACGCAAGATCTGGATGAGCAAAGATGATGCATTTTGGAAACAAGTTCTGTGGACCGACCAGGTTCAGATGGAACCTTTTGGCTGCAATGAGCAAAGGTACGTTTGGAGAAGAAAGGGTCCAGAGTTTCATGAAAAGAACCTCTGTCCAACTGTTAAGCATGGGGGTGGATCAATCATGCGTTGAGCTTGTATTGCAGCCAGCAACACAGGAAGCATTTCACCAGTAAAAGAAGAATGGATTCCACCAAATTTCAGCTAATTTTGGACACTAACTTGATGGCATTTGTGAAAAAGTTAAAGTTGAAGAGAGGATGACTTCTACAAATGATAATGATCCTAAACACACGTCCAAATCCACACTGTCTTACATTAAGAGGCAGAAACTGAAGGTTTTGCAGAGACCTTTCCAATAACCTGCCGTCAACATCATTGAAAATCTATGGATAGACCTGAAAAGAGCAGTGAGGAACAGACATCCCAGAAATCTGAAAGAACTGGAAGACTTTTGGAAAAAAGAATGAAGAAACCTCAAACAAGAACTGAGAGACTCCTGGCTGATACAAAAAGCTTTTACAAGCTGTGATACTTGCCACAAGGTACTAACTCTGCAGGGTGTCCAAACTTTTGCACACACCATTATTTTATTTCTGTTATGTTGAAAAGGGTAAATGATGGAAATAAAGCTTCATTTTTTGACATTAAAAGGATGTCTCATCTGGAAACTGATGCCTTTAGGAGATTTTTCAATCTTCTCTTGGGATCTTTATGCAAAATAATAGAACATTTTACCTAGGGTTCCCAAACTTTCAAACCCACTGTATCTATTGAAAACTGATATTAATTAATGTTGTTTGCTTTTAAAAACTTGTTTTTCAGTTATGTTAAGGTTTAGACTATTAGCGAGAGAAAAGTGTTATGACACATTGTCAAATCACCTATGAGTTCCACTATCTTGTCATCTTCCTTTCTCAGTTATTGAGTGACTTTTTCATATCCTTGTATTTGCACTTGTTTAAAAAAAAAAACTAATGATATGTCAGAATTGGTGTACGCAACCCTCAAAATATTTTTTGTAATAATAAATGTTAGAAACTAAAGCTGAACAATGTCATTTGAAGATAAATTGATCTAAAACATGCCACAGGATCTAATGCAACGCAATCAGTGTCCTAGCTCTCAAATTTTCTGTACACTGCACTGACATTATATATATATATATTTATGTATATATATATATATATATATATATATATATATATATATATATATATATATATATATATATATATATATATATATGTATATCGTCATTTGTTTTTATAATTGAGTTCTTCCAACCATGTCAAACATGGATTCTTTAATCAGACCACACGTCAGAATTCATCATTTGAGAATATGTTTCTGCAAACATCTTTGGCATCAGCACTCACAGCATTCCTTATGTTTGTCTTGTTAAAAAATTCTGACTGGTGAGTCAAACATTCATGCACAGGCCTTTTTTCCTCAAATTTCAGTGTAAAGCTCTTTCCACAGTCACACAGGTCAGCTCAAAAGCCTGACAGCAAAGCTCCTCTTATCTCACATCACATGCCTCCCCACCTCCCTCCTCCATCATTTCAATTTTGCTTTGCCTCTTTTCATTTGTATTCCCTGTGACCCATCAAGTCACTCTGTGTGTCCAGGGCAACTTGCCCTACATCTGTAAATTCTGCTTCCAAGTTGTGATTGCGTTTGGGTGCTGTGTATGTGTGTGTACTGGACCCAGATAGCACTGAGATGAATTCCTGGACTTCCCTATCTCTACAAAACAGGCACAGGCAGACTCTAGTATCACTCTGTAACTCACAATAGACCCAAAACGTGTAAAAACATGACAATTATGCTGACTTCATGATTTAATATAAACTTGTGCCATAGAGAACATAAAAACGTTTGTCTTACATACCCACTCTAATGAAAACTGTGTTTTTAACATGTTCTTGTAGCATTTATCTCATGATGAGGGATATATATAAAAGGATTGAAGATTAAAACTGTGTTTCTGAGTAGTTCTTTATTCAAATCATGGTGACCAGAAGCAGACAAAAAAATGTGGTTTGAAAAAGCTTTCTTTTGTGATGCAGCAACTGAAATGGATGGGCCAAAGTCTCCTGCTGTTCTCCATTCTTACACACGTGGACAAAATTGTTGGTACCCCTCAGTTAAAGAAGGAAAAACCCACAATTCTCACTGAAATCTCTTGAAACTTACAAAAGTAACAATAAATAAAAATTTATTGAAAATTAAATAATCAAAATCAGCCATCACTTTTGAATTGCTGATTAACATAATTATTTAAAAAAACAAACTAATGAAACAGGCCTGGACAAAAATGATGGTACCCATAACTTGATATTTTGTTGCACAACCTTTTGAGGCAATCACTGCAATGAAGCGATTTCTGCATTTGTCAATGAGCGTTCTGCAGCTGTCAACAGGTATTTTGGCCCACTCCTCATGAGCAAACTGCTCCAGTTGTCTCAGGTTTGATGGGTGTCTTCTCCAAATGGCATGTTTCAGCTCCTTCCACAGATGTTCAATGGGATTCAGATCTGGGCTCATGGAAGGCCACTTTAGAATAGTCCAACGCTTTTCTCTCAGCCATTCTTGGGTGTTTTTGGCTGTGTGTTTTGGATCGTTGTCCTGTTGGAAGACCCATGACCTGCGACTGAGACCAAGCTTTCTGACACAAGGCAGCACATTTCTCTCCAGAATGCCTTGATAGTCTACAGATTTCATTGTACCTTGCACACATTCAAGACACCCTGTGCCAGATGCAGCAAAGCAGCCCCAAAACATGACTGAGCCTCCTCCATGTTTCACCGTAGGGACAGTGTTCTTTTCTTCGTATGCTTGGTTTTTGAGTCTATGAACATAGAGTTGATGTGCCTTACCAAAAAGCTCCAATTTGGTCTCATCTGTCCAAAGGACATTCTCCCAGAAGCTTTGGGGCTTGTCAACATGCATTTTTGCAAATTCCAGTCTGGCTTTTTTATGATTGTTTTTCAGCAGTGGTGTCCTCCTTGGTCATCTCCCATGAAGTCCACTTTGGCTCAAACAACGACGAATGGTGCGATCTGACACTGATGTACCTTGGCCTTGGAGTTCACCTTTAATTTCTTTGGAGGTTGTTCTGGGCTCTTTGGATACAATTCCAACGATCCGTCTCTTCAATTTGTCATCAATTTTCCTCTTGCGGCCACGTCCAGAGAGGTTGGCTACTGTCCCGTGGGTCTTGAACTTCTGAATAATATGAGCCACTGTTGTCACAGGAAGTTCAAGCTGTTTAGAGATGGTCTTATAGCCTTTACCTTTAAGATGTTTATCTATAATTGTTTTTCGGATGTCCTGGGACAATTCTCTCCTTCGCTTTCTGTTGTCCATGTTCAGTGTGGTACACACCTTTTCACCAAACAGCAGAGTGACTACTTGTCTCCCTTTAAATAGGCAGACTGACTGATTATGAGTTTGGTAACACCTGTGATGTCAATTAAAGGACACACCTGAGTTAATCATGTCAGTATGGTCAAATAGTTTTCAATCTTTTATAGAGGTACCATCATTTTTGTCCAGGCCTGTTTCATTAGTTTGTTTTTTTTTAATAATTATGTTAATCAGCAATTCAAAAGTGATGGCTGATTTTAATTATTTAATTTTCAATAATTTTTATTTATTGTTACTTTTGTAAGTTTCAAGTGATTTCAGTGAGAATTGTGGGTTTTTCCTTCTTTAACTGAGGGTTACCAACAATTTTGGCCACGTGTGTATGCATCTACCTGCAGACAAGAGATGTATGTCTTGGTTTTTATCATCTGAGCTGGCACATGGCTCAAAACTGTACGGCTGGATAACTCCAACATTGCTCACTATTATTGATTGACAGCTAATGCTTTGACATTCAACTGCATGGAAATCCCCCCACCCCCCCAAAAAAAATAAAAAATTCGGTCGAAAAATACTTTTGTTCTTGGTTGAAGAATATGAAATACCTTGTGATCAACTTTTTTTCTATCTTTAAACGTTTAACAACTGAGATTTTGAAACCATTAACACTGGAGATGCCTCTTTTAAAACCCACCATGCTGCATATTGCAACTCATGTGGTGGGGCAGTGATTAGCACTTACACCACTCAAAACGAATTCTGCCAGATCAACTGCCTCTTGGCGAGCTTTTTCTTTAATATAACCACCCCACAGCACATTGTGCTAAGGGAGTTGATTAGGTCAAAACACCCACAGTCGGTTTGATACCCGGGTGAAAAGGACATTGCAGTTTAACACAACAAAAAAACACACCAGTTAAATAATTTAATTTTCATAAGAATGGAAAAAAAAACTCAACACAGGATTTTTAGGTTTTTTCATTTGTAATAATAACTTTAGAATACAAGAAAACAACAACAAAACTAGGCTCTGAGATCAATAACACACATTGTCCAGGTTAAGGGGGGGGCACTGTTGTGGACAGGTCCCTAAAATATTGTTTCCCCACTTCAGTTCAAAGACAGATGTATGTATGTAGATGTGTGTGTGTGCGTGCGTACGTATACGTTTGTGTGTGTGCGCGCGTGTGTATATGTTTGTGTGTGTGTGCGTATACCTTTGTATGTGTGTGTGTGTGCGTGCGTATATGTTTGTGTGTGTGTGCATGCGTGTGTACGCGTTTGTGTGGATGTGTGTGTGTGCGTGTGTATACGTTTGTGTGTGTGCGTGCGTGTGTATACGTTTGTATGTGTGTGTGTGTATACGTTTGTGTGTGTGTGCGTGCGTGTGTATGCATTTGTGTGTGTGTGGATGTGTGTGTGTATACGTTTGTGTGTGTGTGTGCGTGCGTGTGTATACGTTTGTATGTGTGTGTACACGTTTGTGTGTGTGTGCGTGCGTGTGTATGCGTTTGTGTGTGTCTGGATGTGTGTGCGTGCGTGTGTATACATTTGTGTGCGTGCGTGCGTGTGTACACGTTTGTGTGTGTGTACACGTGTGTGCTGTATGTGTGTATACGTTGTGTGTGTGTGTGTGTATACGTTTGTGTGTGTGTGGATGTGTGTGCGTGCGTGTGTATACGTTTGTGTGTGTGTGTGTGCGTGCGTACACGTTTGTGTGTACGATTTTTGGATCTCACTAGTTATCTAGTGACACAATTGTATCGTCACTTGTTCACTAGAAGGGTTTTTAGCTCTTACTAAATGATTTGGGGCAATTTTTAGGGATAGCTAGTATACTATCTGCCAATTTGGCTCATTCATGTTCACTAGTGAGCATTTTAGAAGTCAGCTAATTAGCTTGTAGCAATTTAAAAACCGAACAAGTTAACTAGCACACATTATGCCAACTAGTAAGTCAGTGATACTTTTTATGCAAATTAAGGGGAAGAACTGGAACTGTGTGTCATCTGCATAGCTATGGTAACTAGTGTTGTTGTTCTTTATAACCTGGGCCAGTGGGAGCATAGACATTAAATAGACGTGGCCCCAGGATGGAGCCTTGGGGAACTCCACATGTAATTTCTGTCGGCTCTGATGTGAAGTTACCAACTGACACAAAATATTTCCTGTTTTCCAAGTACGTTTTGAATCAGTAAAGTACTGGCCCAGTGAGACCCACCCAGTTTTCCAGTCGTTTGATTAATATATCGGGGTCGACTGTATCAAATGCTGCACTGAGATTCAATAAAACTAGCACTGACATATTTCCACTGTCTGTATTTAAACATAGATCATAAGTCACTTTGGTCAGAGCCGTCTCAGTGCTGTGGTACTGTCTGAAGCCTGACTGGAGCAGTTGTTTTTCATAAAAAACTGCGTTTTCAATTATCTTACCTAAAAGTGGCAGATTTGATATTGGTCTGTAGTTGCTCATTAGTGTTTTGTCCAAACTGTCCATTTTTAGGAGGGGTTTGATTACAGCTGTTTTCAGTGGATCTGGGAAAACACCAGATGTTAAACACAAGTTCACAATCTGGAGCAGAACCGACTCCAGGATCTTTGAAACTTGTGGGTAGAATATCCAGACAGCAGGAGGAGATCAGTTTCTCAAGATCTTTACTGTTATGGGTGGAAACTGAGCCATGGGGTTTATATTGGTTTTCAGGGGATAAAGGTCCTATTCCTTCTGTGCCACTGGCACAGGGGGGTGTTTGTCAGCCTGTCTACTGTAGCGAATAATGCCCGAGAATTATGATAGTTTTTGGTAATGAGGTCAAAGAAATAGGAGTGCCTTGTATTGCTTAGTTGTAAATTATAAAAGTGAAGGTACTTTATTGATGTCGTAATCAACCTGCAGTTTAGTCTTTCTCCATTTGCGTTCAGATTTCCGATCTTCCCTTTTTCATTTTTTATGAGTATGGAATTTCATCATGGAGATTTATTTTTCTGCCATAGATCACATTCACCCTATTGGGAGCAATAATATCCATGATACTTAACATATTGGCATTAAAGCCAAGTTCATTCACTGAGTCCCCTGAGAAGGAGGTATTAGAGAGAAAATCTGGTTGAACATCTCGCTAGTATTTTCACTTGTATGCCTTTTTGTGATCCCCATCAAAACATTTGTGTGTACGGAATTATTCTTTCAAAGAAAACACAGCAGTGATCAGACAAACCTAAATCGCATGCAGTAATCTTGAAGTTTAGACCTTTGGAAATCAATAAATCAAGAATATGCCCTCTTGTGTGTGGGCTCTGTTACATGTTGGGACAACCCACAATTTTCAGGTCTTTAGTCCCTTTGTTCTTAGAGTTGTCAACATGGATGTTAAAATCGCCAACAATACTTATGCAGTCAAAATCAACACAGATCATTGACAGAAGTTCACTAAACTCATGGTTAAAATCTGCACAGTATCTGGGGGGCCGGTAGATATTTCTAAATATAGTTTTACATGAGGCCTTCAGCTGTAGGGCCACGTATTCAAACCATGGAAAGCTTCCAAAAGAAAACTTCTTACACTGAAATAGTTCATTGAACAAAACTGCACCCCCTACCCCATTCGCCCCTTCTACCTGTTCTTTCCTCACTGATAACACCATATTGGGAGAGGCGGAGGCATTGGGATACATATGCAGACAGGTTGTTAATAAGGCAAGGGCAAAGTCAAAAAGGAGGTCAAGGCCAGGCAGGAGTCAGGGACAAGGAGAGAGACAGGAAAACAAGTAAACAGGCTAAGGTCAAAATCACTAGACAGCAAAAAAGATTACGCTCCGAAGTGAATGTAAGGCAAAACAATACAAAAGTCCAGATGGTGTTTATAAGGAGTGGAGTTGATGTGGAGATGGAAAACAGCTGGAGTGATGTGGGGGAGAGTGTGGAGAGAGGTAATATTCAGGAGAGGACTCCCTCTGGTGGTCAGAGGTGGAGCTGGAGGTCAGATTTCTGACAATAATGAATAATTACACAATCTTAAGAATATTGTAAAACAAAACTTGTTTGTAAACGTAACTAGATTATTTAGTTACCTGTTAAGAGTAGTCACTTTTTATATATAAATTAACAGAAATATATTTCAGTTAACTTAGAAGAAACACTGTGTTCACTTACATGAGGTAGTCTCTCAGAAGTTTACTGAGTTACAAATTAACAGAAATATATTTCAGTTAACTTAGAAGAAACACTGTGTTCACTTACATGAGGTAGTCTCTCAGAAGTTTACTGAGTTACATTTACAAGAGTAAATTGTGAGAAATTCAAAAATTGCATTTTTCTGAACAATTTTGGATACTCTACAAACCCATGAATTTACAGTAGTTTGCAATTAAGTTACTAAAAAATATCCATAAAACCATCTAAAACTAATATGTCATCTCCAAGAGCTTTTCTTAAGAGCTTGTAAGCAGTACCTGCAAATCGTTATGTCTCATCCTGAGTATGACTGCGATTAAAAGATTAAAAGATTAAAAACACTAACAAGCAAAATACTAACAGAATCCCGAGCTCCATGGTACGCGCTTTGCTTCTCTGTTTGGGACAGACATTATTACATTACATTATTAAATGCTTATTACATGTATTAGGAGCACTGTTCAGTTTGTTGTTGCTGATAATCTGGGAGCACACAGGTTTGCTGGTTTTCTTAGGAAAATATTTTTGTTGTTTTTGTACAGCTGAGCTTTGTGAGATTCAGGATCAAGAGATGAAATCAGGACCTTTGGTGACTAGAACCAGAACTCTCACAGACTTCATGTTAAAACAGCACTTGAAAAAGGGGTAAGCTGGTTTGGTGTTAGATCACATTGTGCTCTGACTCATAGTCTTTCTCATTTTAATATTACAAGTGGTTATCCTCCTGAAATAGTCCACGATCTGTTTGAAGGCATAGTTCCTGTGGAGCTATCACAGTGCATTCAAGTGCTTATATCTGAAAGGTTATTTACTCTTGAACATCTGAATAATCCTATTCAGTCTTTTCCATACAAAAGAGCAGATAAAACTAATCAGCCTCACTTGTTGGCTAAAACTCTGGTGAAAAAAACATACATTAGGTAGGAATGCCCATAAAAATTGATGTCTTCACCAGTAACTCCCTTTAACCTTTAAAAAACTAGTTCCTGAGAGAGCCTGCTTGACAAGTTATTGTGGTTTTAAAAGACATGACTGAATTGGCGGTTGCACCTGTTCAGTCTCTGGAGTCAAATGCATATCTGGAATGTAAAATGTCTGAGCATCAAAGACATTAACAAGAACCTTTTACAGGTTAAAAGTTGTTGCCAAAGCACCACTTTTTGGAGCACAATCCAGAGATTATTAAATGCTTTGGCACCCTTGTGTCATTATGTGCTTCTAGGCTAGGACTATGTGCTTCAAGCACTACAAATAGTAGTTAGGCATCCAAAAACTTCACGAACATCACACTGTCACTTGCAGCTAAGCACCAGTAAGAAGTTTCATATACTTTTGTCATGTGTTGTGTTCTGAGCCAAAATGTTTGTTTGCTTTTTGTCTATATTATCTTTGGTTTCACCCTTTTCTCTCTTTTACAGTGTCTTGTCTTTCTCCTGGGTGTTTTCTTCCCCAGGCTGATCACCACTCCTCCCTGATGTGTTTCACCTGTGCCCCATTGTCAGTTCTTTTCCCCTTTCAGTATTTAATGAGTTTCCTCTCCTCACTTCCCTGCAGGTTTGTTTCATTTCTTTGGATCTCCAGCAGCTCTTCTCTGGCTAGGATTTTGGGTCATGTGTGATTTTTGGACTTTTGCTTTGTGACTGCAACTTTTTTCAGCTATTGACTCTTCCCTAGTTTTTTTGTAAATTTTTTGTTAATGAAAACTCTTTGTGTTTTTTTTTTTTTTTTTTTCGTGGAGCTGCCGGCTGTCCTGCATTTGTGTCTGCACACCGAATCTTGACAAGTTTGCTTTCTCCTAAGTTGGACATGTCTCAAATCCCAGTTTCCTAATGAAAGTGTTGTGAATACACTTCCTCACAAGTATAATGAAATCTCTACTGTGGACCTTGCTCAAAGTTCCCCAGTCAATGGCATAAAATACAAGGCAGGCATGATAGTTGTCCATGGATCATTTGGTGGTATGCCAGATTTTTGGAGAGTAATCCAGTTGTTAGTTAAAAGAAATGAACTGATTATGGTTACTAAAAAAACAGACTTGTGGTATGAAGGGCACTATTGAGCATTTGACTTGCATCCCACAAATGAACTTGCAACAGTTGCTCTGAAGAAACTTGATGAACTTGAAGACTTTGTTGGAATCCAATAAATGGTCACCCTTAAAAGATTACTGCATGTAATGGGTAATTAAAAAAATACTAGTTAGAAAATGTAATAAAAAATGATTTGTAAAACATTACATGTGCTCCTGTTATAACATGAAGTGACAAGTAACATTCTTAAGGTTTGTTCAGATTGATGCGATCGACGTCAGCCTTGGTGTTTTGATGCTGGTCGTTTAAATAAAACCTGCAATGGAATGTTCTTCAGGCTTTGTGCCATAATTCTGCCCATGGCGCAGTGTGGTAGTCAATTGGCACATGGCACACGATGTCCAAGAAAAAATGTAAAAAAAAATGACTGCATCTGAAAGCTTGAAAACACATGTTAATTACATAGGCTCTTTGTAGTAAAAAGGACATAATATTATTGTTAAAAAGGAAAGTGCTCTTTTTTTTCACTACTAACAGTCCATATTCCTCAAGTGGCTGAGTAAGGTCTAAATCTCTTGTTCTTTTCTGTTTTGATTTTTTTGGTGTACTTTTTCCATTATTAGGTGAATGCAGAGTTCACTCACATAGCCACAGTCTCTTGTCAACGTTTATGTAAAAAACAGGATCACTAATCCACTCCACTGGTGAGGGTGTGCATAAAGAACGGGGGCACTGCTGGTCACATCATCTGCCTAATACTGACAGCCATCAACAATGTGAGATGTGTTTTTTTTAAACAGAGTTTTAATGTTTGAACATACGTTGCTGACTTTTAAGTTCATATTCAAATAATTCCCATTTAATATCAAAGCATCATATTTTTCCTGAGAAAAGTATGATTTCCGCCTCTAACTTTCATTTGGTTGTCATATGGACAGATTCCTCCACCTGAGCTGTAGATCTCTGCAGTTCATCCAGAGTCATCATGGACTCCTGGCTGCATCTCTGATCAGTGTCTCCTTGTTCAGTCTGTTAGTTTAGATGGACGACCATGTCTAGGTAGGTTTGCAGTTGTGTCAAAATCTTTCCATTTGTGGATGATGGACTGAACAGCAGTTCATAGGATGTTCAAAGTTTGGGAAATCTTTTTCTATCCTAACCCTGCTTTCAATTTCTCCACAACTTTCTCCCTGACCTGTCTGGTGTGTTCCTTACACTTCATGATGCTGTTTTCTCCTCAATATTCTCTTGAAAAACCACAGAGACAGTTACAAAACAGGTGGATTAAATGACACACAGGTGGACTCTATGAAGTCATGAAGTCAACATTTGATCAGTCACCAATCATCAAGTAACTCCTGAAGGTAATTGGATGAACTCAGAGAAAAGGCGGCTGAATATTTTGTGCGTACTGCACTTTTGAGTTTTTTTATTTAAAAATTGAACTCTTTTCTTTCCACTATACAAGTGTGTGCACAAGAATATGTTGCAGAATATGGACTGGAAGCCCCAAAGTCAAAATGGGAAACACCTCTAAAAGTGGTAGAGAATGAGAGAGCAGTCAGTTCTCAGTCATCCAACTCCGACCGCCAGAGGGAGCCCTCTCCTGAGTTTTGACTGCCTCTGCTGCCTCTTCACTCCGTCTCCCTGCATGCACTGCATCCAGTTCCCTTTCTGTCCAACTGATTTTCATTCATGTCATTAACCATGCTATTTAAGCCTGTTCAACTCCTTCAATGATGTGTAGTCTTGAACTTATCTCCTTGTTGTTCGGTCTAAGCAGTTTCTCTTTGACTGCCTGTGTTTTTAACTAATACCTGGTTATTAGCCTCCTGCCTCGCTCCTGTACTTTTACCCTGTCCTGTTCCCTGACTTCGTCATTCTTTTTTCATTAAACTGTTGCAAATGGATCCACACGCCTCTGCGCCTTTGTTACAAAAATAAACTAATCCTCCCAGTAGCAGCGAGCAAAGACCAGTCTCTCAGGACTCTCTCCTGTCCGTGGAAAGGACAGCGTGACTATTGACCGGGATGCGCTGTTCCTGGTGTGCTTCGACTGCGTCATGCTGCAGGACCGCTCACATACATCAGGGTCTGCAGCGATATCGGTTACCCACTCGACCCGTCTTGGACCACGGACCATTGCGTCTAACAGTTTGTGTAAATCTTTGTATGTGTGCCGATTTTAGTATAATCGCAACCAAGCTTCAGGTGTGCATTGTGTTTCCTATATAAGAGCATATTTATTTAGAGAAAAGTTTGAAACGTCTGTTGCACTTTGTATGAAAACATTAATACCATGGCCTGGAACTTATTTTTGGGATGATCAAACTTTTTTTTCTTTTTAAAACTGAACTAAATCTAAGCATGTTGAGGTCATTTTATTATGTCTGCTAAGCCATGACTCATTGTTTACTGCTCTGTCCGATATAGCATCACTCTTTACGTACATTGAACAATGGCAACAGGCTAGCGTAACATCTCTAGTCTATATAATTCATTGTAACAATCTAAATATTGTCATCACTGTTTGCCTCTTAGTATCATTAGACAAGTAAAATACTTTGTTATTCTGTGGATGTTATTGGAGGCGGAGCCTCAGAGGTGTACAAACACACACACAAACCCACACAATAAAAATCACTGCATCTTCTGTCTGACTGATCCATTTCATTTCTGAATAGCTGTTGGTTCCCACAAAAGGTCATCGAGTGACCTTTAGCTCCACTTTCAGGTACCACAAATCTCAGCTGAAATAGCTGGATGTGGATATGTGTGTGTTTGTGTCTTTCGTTGGGCTTACTGGCTTTATTTGTACGATCCAGCCCTTCAGCAGAATGAAGCTGGCAGGCTCATTATCATCGAACTCCTCAGAAGCAGATAAGGCAGGGATCTATCGGCCTGAAATGATGGGACCTGAGTGGGCCTCTAATGGCAGTGGCGTATGCTAGACTGCCCCTGTAAGTGGATTTCTACGGCGATCTGCTGTTTGTTTATTTGAGTGTCTCTTGTTCTGGATGCACTCCATAGAGGATACAAATTACATTATTCACGGCAGGCAGGCTGGTAATGGCATGGATGAATGATGGTCCCTATTTCTCTCCTGACAGAGAAGGTCGAGAGAGGAGCTCTATACAATTACACACAAGTTTGTGTTCGATCTGCAGATAGCTACGGGTGAAGTGGTCGCTGCATGCAGGAAGCCTGGAAGAATGGCGTTTGGGGAAAGGTGGGCTTTGCTCTCTCATTCCATATGAAGTGCAGTGTTACTAAATGAATTTGCCTTTGCTAAATTACATTCTGAACTCAGATCTCAGGGGAAATGTGCTGTTTTTTTAAGCTGCGCCAAGATTGTTCCTTCTAAGTTCATTTGGATTCCACAAACAGCTTCTAAATTCAAATGTTTCGTGGTTCTCTTTTCTTCCTCTTTTGAACTATTTTTGTCTTCATCTTTCTTGTTATTAAAAAAAAAAAACATTTTAGTTTCGATTAGAACTGAGTTGTTTTGCAACAATAAGCCAACAACTATTGTAAAAATATTTAGATTTAATCTAGCCTGACGTCCACTTTTGACTTTATGGATGCTCAGTCAGTTGACACTGATGTCAACTTTAGCTTTTTCCGCTTCAGTGGAGGTCATGCTTATCAGCACTCGTAACCCTCTGTACCACACACTAAGAAATAGGGTCTGTCGTTAAAGTTTGGCACTCTCCATTTTAAAGTAAAGGACCCTCAGACTTTGCAGTCGGGCTTCCTGGGTCTGGCCTGTGGGTGCACTTGCTTCAGATAAACGATCTAACCACGAGGAGAACAAGAAATTATGTAACTTAATTGAATGCATGTTAAAAATACTTCAAATGCAAGTAATGCGAGGTTACACTCAGTCATTTTTTTTCTGATTCTCCAGAGTGTCATTGTAAGTGGTCAAAGCTGTGGGCAGTAAAGATCAATGTGAGAGAAAGTGCTAGAGAGGCCTCGAACTGTTGTAAAATTACCCAAGTTTTTGACTTGAAGAAATGGGGAGACGGAGGCAAAGATGTTGATTGAAAAAAAAAAGATTACATTCGTTGTATTTGCTTATGCCCTGCTCTATATATAGTGCACAGTCGCAGACTATCATGTTGCTAGTTCATTGCAGGTCTTCTGCACATTCCAGCTGACATGTCAGTCCAAACCCACATCAAGTTCTCACTACTTTACACTATTTTTGCTCTCAACTAAGTTTCTGCCTCTGGTGCTCTTTGATTCCATGTACTTTATTCCTTTCAAATGTCTTTCATTCCTTAATATTTTAGAAAATATATAGAAAAATATAAATTATAATAGACTTATCATACAAAATATATCAAGATTTAGGTAAAAACTAAGGGTTTAGCAATTTGTTTTTTCGATTTGATTTATCTCATAATTTGTGCTCACCAAACCGATTTATAGTTGACATTGGTTCCTTTTTAAAAATCTCATTGTCAGGATTCTGGTCACCTCCCCACACACCTGGCTTCGATCTGCTCACCTGCAGCCTGGAGCCTTTCAATGGACCTCCATGCCCTTCAGTCCGTCAGTCAGTATGTCTGCTTCATGCGGTAGAGTCTACTGGTCCCTGCTACGCCTCAAGCTATAGTTCATGTCTTGTTTCTGTATGAACATTCGCAAACTGACCTATCCTGTTTTGCATTTTCAAGGAATTCTACTCCTCCACAACCTTCCACGGCAAACCAACCCGGACTCGAGATCATGCCTGTCACCTCCACTTTCCTTCAGACCAGCGGCTCACCCTCCACCCAAGCAGAGCAGCCAACTGTCCCGAACTCTCCACCAGGACTGGCACATAATAAACTACTTTTCAAACTTACTTCAGTCTCTAGCCTGCTATTGGGTCCAGCCCCCCTCACCCCTGACACTCATTTGCCTCACTGACCGGAAATGGATCAGAACACCTTTCTCCAAAACTTCAACAGTGTGAATCAGAGATCAATACCTGCTACTGAACAGTGAAGTTTTCCAGATTCTTGTGTTTCTTCAAGATAATCAAGAGTAAATTTAAATATGTGTACAAACAAACAAGTAAACAAGAATAAATGTAAAATCCATTCACATTTGAGTTTGATAAAGTTCAGCCCACTGTTGTTTTTCCACATCAGAACAACCCAACGGATCACTATTAGAACATTCTAGCAACACTGTATGGTCACATGACTTTGTAAATTCAAGTGTTTCCACACATTGGACTGGAATGGTGGTTGATCAGTTTTTGCTGCATCACGTGTGTTGTGCACTGTGATGCACTTATTTGTTTTTATGTTATAGTAAAAAAAAAAAAAAAAAAAAAAAAAAAGCTACTATGTCTAAATTGCATGGTGTTTTCCAAGATTGATATAAATTATATCATTTTGAAAGGATTTTTTTTTTTTTTTTTTTTGTAGTTGAAAAAATGAGACTAGAGACCAGTTTACTGGCAAAAGCTCTGAAAAAACAAATATGCTGTAACACTAGAGCTTTAGCTCCAATGTTTACATTTTTTGTTTCCGGTTACTCTTCAACTATTGACAGAATTAACATAATTCCAGTGGATTTGGAAGGTGGAGAAAAGCAGACTCGTGGTGATATACAGCGCTGCACAGCAGTGGAGCTGTAATCACTGTGAATCAGCTGTTTCTGCAGTGGAGAAAAAAACAGCTTTTCATATCAGCTTTCCACCAAAATGGGATGCTTTAGAACGTGAAATGTTGCAGAACTCAGAGGATGGAAAATCTGTGGAGAATTGTTCTTCAATGATCCAAAACTATAGTGATGTTTGTTTTTTTACATCACTGCTAAACTTAACCAGAATGTTAACGAAATAAAAAAAAGCTTGTTTAAAGTAGCAAACGTCATTTCTTTCTATCTAAATCTTTTATCAGTTTTGTTGATTCTTGATTTCTTGTTCTAAATAAAGCTATAAATGATGGTGATTTAATACATAGAATTTTAATTGAATACATCCAGTATAGGGGCATACATATAGCAACTGTACAACCATATTATATTAAAAAGTAAGAATCGTGGTTTGTGGTCTGTGAATCCTTGAGCTTGATTCGTGATTCGAAAAGCCACCTAAGAAGCGATCCACAGCCCTACATTTGATATGCTATGATCACACAGTAATAACAATAAATAATCAAGTCACACACACACACACTCCAAGTTGACATGAACAATATTCCTTATCTCACCTACCACTACTCCAGTCAGCAGTATTGTCTCTTTCCTAGTGTGGATTTCAGGGATTTCATCAGTATTTATTTCCACCTTTGCTGCACTAAGGCTATGAAGCACGTAATAAAAAAGTACATGTCACTAAAAGCATGTATGTACATATAAATACTTAAAAAATGTATTTCTACTAACAATGTCATTTTAATTAATTTTGGCGTGTTTTTTGTTTTACATGGTCTTTTTTTTCCATTTACCAAATCCTCTTCTGGATCTGTTTGCTGTTCGTTTCTTTAAAACAAGTCAGTTAGCTTGGCACATTTTGCAGCATCCTATCCTACCCCAGCACCTTCCTTCTTTTTCATCTCTTTTTTTTCAGCCTGATCTTTTTCTTAACTTTTCTATTGGGCGGCCATTCCTCCACTGTGAGGATTAAAATTAAAACCGCTAGCTTCCGGGGAAGCTTTGAACTGAACCAACTAAGAAGGGGTGTTTTCCGCACATGAAATCCAGCAGCCCACAGTGGCCGCACAATGACAAGCTAATCCGTTATTTGATGACACAAATTTTCTACTTCTATTATCCCAACTCTATTTGACGGTTTAAATTAAGTTGAGGTTTAATAAATATTTATTATCTGGACAATAATGACACCCCTCCATGAACCTCTACCTTAACGTGGTGGAGGGGTTTGAGTGCTCGAGGGATTCCAGGAGCTAAGCTGTCTGGTGCTTCGGCTCCTGTAGGGTCTCCCATAGCAGACAGGTTCTGGGTGACGAGCCAGACAAAGAGCGGTTCACAAATTCCTTCATGAAAAGACACATCACAGATCCAGTTACCGTCACCCGCATTGGCGTTACCAGGGCCTCACCCTGGAGCCTGGCCTGGGGTTAGGGCTCGCAGGCGAGCGCCTCGTGGCCCGGGTCAGGTAAAACCCGAACGATCGACGTGGGATCACTCCCCAATGGGCCCACCACCTGCAGGAGAGCTCAGAAGGGACCGGTGCAATGTGGTTTGGGTGGCAGTCAAGGGCGAGTGCCTCGGCGGCCTAAACCCCGGACATGGAACTTGGCTTTTGGGACATGGAACGTCACCTCTCTGGGAGGGAAGGAGCCTGAGCTTGTGCGAGAGGTACCGGCTAGATATAGTTGGGCTCACCTCTACGCAGAGTCTGGGCTCTGAAACTCAGTCACTCGAGAGGGGTTGGAATCTCTACTCTCTAGCCGCCAAGTGTTGGAGTTCACCCTGGTGGACGAGAGAGTTGCGTCCCTCCGCCTTCGGGTGGGGGATAGGTCTCTGAATGTGGTTTCAGCAGTTAGGAGTACACAGCTTTCTTGGTGTCTCTCGGAGGGGTGCTGGAAAGCACCCCAACGGGGGACTCCATTGTCCTCCTGGGTGAGTTCAATGCCCACGTGGGCAATGACAGTAGCACCGAAAGGGGTGTGATTGGTAGGAACGGCTTCCCTGATCTGAACCCGAGCGGTGTTTTGCTGTTGGACTTCTGTACTTGTCATAGTTTGTCCATAACAAACACCATGTTCCAGCACAAGGGTGTCCATCAATACACGTGGCATCAGGACACCCTCGGCAGGAGATCAATTATCGACTTTGTAGTCGTTTCAGGCGACCTTCGGCCGTGTGTTTTGGACACTCGGGTAAAGAGAGAAGCAGAGCTGTCCACTGATCACTACCTGGTGGTGAGTGGATTCATTGGCGGGGAAGGAGGCCGGAAAGACATGGCAGACCCAAACGTACTGCGAGGGTCTGCTGGGAACGTCTGGCTGAGCCCTCCATCAGGGAAATCTTTAACTCCCACATCCTAGAGAGCTTCAAACAGGTACACAGGGTGTCAGGGTTGGCGTGTGGACACAAACGCAGACGGTACTCGAAAATGGAAAAAGTCATTCATTTAATTTCTCGAATAGAGGTAATCAGTCCAAGTAGTAACCAAAACCACCCGACCACCCGTGCAAGGGAGAAGAGGGTATATAACGGGGAGAGAGGATTAATTAATGACACACAGGTGTGTCAGGAGGGAGGGAACACAAAGGAAGGAAGCGACAAGTGACCTGCGAAGAACGGTGAGCACAGGAAGTACAACAAAATAAAACAGGAAATGACTACAACCGAAAACAACAAATCGACCTGGTTCCAAAAACCCTACAGTGGGAGGCTGGTAACATTGAGTCTGAATGGGCCATGTTCTCCACCTCCATTGTCTCTGCTGCTGTTTGGATCTGTGGTTGCAAGGTCTCTGGTGCCTGGTGTCTTGTGATAATAACAGACTGAAAAGGTTTTTTTTTTTCCTAAATGTGCAGCTCAAAAATGGAGCGGTCCACCAGGAATTGTCCCGAATCTTACGATTACCCATTGTCTAGCATATACACCTGTTAAAACAATGGCGGCACTAGACATCTCATTTGGACGGTCAAATGCTGCGCAACTTTCCGCTGGAATTTGGTGTATTTTAGCACAGTGTTTGGACAGGTGACTGGTGTTACCATCCTCACAGCCATGTTTTTGCTACATTTGAAACAGTGCGTTCTGTCTGTATTTACTTTGGATAAATACACCTTTTTTGCTCGCAGCCGCTCTGCCTTCTGCGTTTGTTTGTTGTGACTGTCAGCAGAGGAATAAGAGAGGGCGTGCCACATTAGCAGCACCTCCCCTTTCCACTACAGCAGAAAACGCAGTGAGGAAAGACAGAGTAGTGCACACATTGCCAGTACCTTGCCAGTATCGATAACAACATTGATAAGGCTGAAACGTATTGGTCCGGTAAAAACTGATGACGTGGAACTGGTACTGCATCCCTATTCTTAGCAGTTCAAAATGTGAGGATTTGCAGTCCACTTCACTAATAAGACAAATAATACAAGATTTAAAATCAACCAATGACCACTACCCCTTGGCTTGTGAAAACATGCAAGAGTTTTGCCTTGATTGATGCTACAAAACTTCAGAAAGGGATTTCCAACTTAAAACTAAAACCAGTTTTTCTGATCCCATCCTCACCTCACTTTTTATGTCAGTGTGTTCATCCTGTGAGGAGGAGCCTCTGAACATTGTTAATTGCTCTCTTCAGGCTAGGATCTTCTCTACGTCTGTATAGACTGTTATGGTGAGACCCAAACTGAAGAAAAGCGGTTTAAATGCTTTTAATCTAATTACCTACCAGTGTCAAACCTGCCACGTTAGGTACAATTTTATAAAAACTAGTTTTTATTCAATTAAATAATTGTATAAATAAAAATGATATTTTAGAAAAAATTCAGTCTGATTTCAGACCCCATCACTCCACAGAGATGGCTCTAGTCCAGGTTATAAATTATCATAGGTCCAACACTGACACATAAAAAAACAATGTTTCCCTTTTTTTGGACCTGAGTGCAGCCTTTGACACAGTTTATCAGTCCATTCTTTTCAAAAGACTGCATGACATGGTTGGAACTAATAGAATGGTCCTCAGCTGGTTTGATGGAGGAAACTTTATTCTCATTATAAATGATTTGTCAAAGATTGACATATAGTCATAGATTGACATATAGTATGCTACAAGGTTCCGCCCTTGGTCCCACATTTTTTAACCTTGTATATGCTTTCGTTTGGTGATGTCTTAAGTTTCTCTCAGTCTCTGCTCTAATTCATCCCAAAGGGGCCAAGCCCAAGTCCTGAAAAACAAGCCCACACCATCAGTCCTTCTCCACCAAATTTCACACTCGACACAGTGCAGTCTGAAATGTAGCGTCCTCCATTTGCCATCTGCTACCTCCAAACCCAGACTGGTCCATCAGATTTCCAGATAGAAAAGTGTGATTCATCACTCCAGAGATGGCGTCTCCACTGCTCTAGACTCCAGTGGGGGCGTGCTTTACACCACTGCATTCAATGCTTTGCATTGCACTTGGATGCAGCTGCTCGGCCATGGAAACCTATTCCATCCAGAACAAATCTTTTTGCAAATGCAAATGTATTGTTTCAGTTTTCCCTAGTTTTAGTCAGAAAAGTGTTCTGGCATTTCTTGGTCTTAACTGTGAAAGCTGAAACGTGTCATTAAAAACCAAGCTACTTCCTGTTCACATTCAATCTGCAGTATTCATTGGGTATTGCTCTTACAAGAGAAGAGAAAACAGAGTTATAAACAGAAAAAAGCCCAGTAATACCAAGAAGAAATCAACTATATTAGTAAAGCATATCAGCCTTTTTGTTTTACTCAAAACGTTATTGACTCAGCAGTATCTTAGTGATGCTTACATATTCTCAATGAACATTCAATCCCTTCTTCTCTGCAGAACTAGCATCACCATCATACTGTCAAACCAGGATAGATGACAGCATGCTAAAATCTTTCGACATGTCTGCTCCTCTGTTGGAGGTTGAATGTAGCAATAGTGGCAATGTTCCCTTCTTCTTTCACAGACATAGTCTGATTTATGTAGCTCATAATCTGCAGTGGCACTGAGGGTGGAGACCTGGCTCATTCCAGCTTTGGAGACGTGCACGTTAATGAAGTCATTTATCTCTGATTTAAGCCTCTGCTATCAGGCCTTTCACCCACACAAAGCCCCCACCCCCCACCCCTTCCACTTGTAGTTTGATTACACTGATTCTGACAATGAGCACACACTCAGCAGTAGAATTTTAAACTCAATTCTAAATTTAACTGGGAGCCAGTGCAAAGAGGAGAGTAGTGGAGTTATGTGAGCTCGTTTCTTGGCTCCTGTTAAAAGCCTCGCCGCAGAGTTTTGGACAAGCTTGCAGACGTTTTAAAGAGCTTTTGCTAAAACAGGTAAAAAGTGAATTACAATAGTCTAAACGTGAGGAAATAAAAGCATGGATAATCATCTCCAGGTCAGGTCTAGATAAGATGTGTTTGACTTTTGCCACATTCCTCAGGTGATACATGCAATTTTTGACCGTTTGTTTTGCATGTCCTTCCAAAGATAGACATTTGTCAAACACCACCCCAAGATTCCTGACACTCGACTGGACAGAGGAGCTCAGGGAACCGAGGTGATGTTTGATGGCAGGGATTTTGTTGTCCGGGGCAAAAATCACTGTCTCTGTCTTCTGTGCATTCAGGTGTAGATGGTTATTAGATAACCATGACTTAATCTCAGATAGACAGTCCAGTAAGCACAACCGCACCAATGGGAGGTCAGATGCTCCGGTGCTTCCTGCTGTCTGTACATTAGAATCTACAAGGTCTATATTTTGCTTCGTGACCTGAGTTTTACCCATTTTATATAAACTTGAGGTCTTCAGCAGGTTTTCTGTTTTATACATTGATTTCCATTGTGTTGCATGCTACAATGTCATCTGGTTCGTTTGGTCTTTCAAACCATGGAAAATTAAGAAAGAAGTGAGTCAATTTACCAGTAATACATTCTAAGACTATCAAGCAATTATAATATCCTTGGAGATCTGGTCAACAAAGCTAGGTATCTGCTTTCACTTAGGATGGTATAAGTGCTTTTGTAACCTAAATCCTCCCAAAGGTCTGATACTTCCTAAAACCTAGTTCCTAAAAAGTAAAACACAAGATGACTACAATGAAGGATTAACAAAAACAGGAATTTACTGAAAGGTTTTCAAAGAAAACCCCCTGTTACCCATCCCTGAAAGAATCACTGCAAACTTTTCTAGCAACCCAGTCTCAGTCAAATGCCAATGTATTCCACGACATTACACTCTGAAATACAGTTTGTAATATATGCCAAACACATTTTTGCATGTGTTACGCATTCTGCTTCAATGGTAATAACGGCGTTCATATGCATGATTTTCTGTTTTGTTCTCTTGGCTTGATCACATGATCAGACCTCATCAGCTCCTTTAAACTGGGTCAGAGCTATTCTAACACGAAGCTTAACAAAACATGGTAAGTTCAATTTATATTATGAGATTTATATCTTGATAAATAGTTTACTTATTTACATAATAACTAGTTTGTTTCTCAAGGAGTTTGATCTGCAGTTTGTACAATTATTTTTAAGGAAACAAAACCTCAAGTTTTTAACTCTGCTAATGTCTTTTAGCTTCTTTTTGATGTAAACCATGCTTAATGCATGTAGGCTATGTTCAAATGTACTTTTAGAAACTGACACAAAGTTCTAAATATGCACAGCGAATGCAGAATTTTATTCTTGGCTGCATGGGTTAGGTTGACACAAGCGACCAACAACAACATAAGCCTTGAACGCTTGTTCCATCAGTTTTTGTATTGGTCGTATGTAAATATGTGCAAATGACAGCAACCTTAAATTAATACCACAAGCATTTTATGTCGGTAGTTTTGTAAATCTATACACATCAATTAAACAGTTTTTGTCCAAGCAAAATGTATTTTCATATTTTAAATATAGAATTGTTTCTTTTAAGTTAAAAAAACTATCATTAAGAAATGTTTTTTTAAACTGTATTACAGTTTGAAATGTTTAAAATTTAGTGTGGGATTTTCTTTGATGCGGTGACTTTTCTTTTGAAACTTGATTTTTAGAGAACATGTCCGGATCAACAACACATCAGTGCCCTCACTGCATGGCTCGGATTAACTGCACAAATGTAAAGAATTCAATTTTTTAAATGGTAAATACTTATATGGCGCTTTTCTACCTTCAGTGAAGGCCCAAACTGCTTTACAGTCACGGACCCATTCACACACACATTCACACACTGATGGTGGCTCCACTGCTGAACACTGGCGCCAACCTTCCATCAGAGGCAATGTGGGTTCCAGTGTCTTGCCCAAGGACACTTCGACACATGGGCGGGCAAGGTGGGAATCAAACCTGCAATCCTTCAATCACACCCTTTCCACTGCACCACGCCCGCCCCACCATTTCTAATGGTGGCAATATCAGGGTTATCCATTCGTACAGTTTTGAAACAGGTTCCAGCTGAGGAAAGGAAAAAGTTCCTGGATCCATTTGTCTGCATGTAGATGATTTAGAATTAGAGTGGAGAAGGGAGACTTTGGCATGCTCATAGCAGTTGCACTTTTGTGTAAAGCAATTTATTAGTCAGGTTTTATGTCAGTTGTAGATATTTTTTTCCTTATTATGTTCTCCAGTGTGGAAAACTGTTGAGTTTCAACACTAGGTAAACAGCTCGTCTAAAGAAATTGCAAGCCAGTGCAGCAGAGTTGGCTCAAAAAGCAAAATCCTCAAGAAATGAAGCCTAAGTTTTTACATCTTTGCAGTAATAGTCTAAATACTGTAAGAAAAGAGATCTGTATTTGAAGCTGTCAAAATACAGTTACCTCAGACCCGCCTGCAGCAGTCTAAGGACACATGCTCAACAGTATGGCATCACATCTCTGCCATTATTGAAGGGCGCGTATTTGATAACTGAGCGCGCAGAGCTGTCACCGCGCGCGCTCAGTTTTTTTTCGCCCTAACTGACATTTTTCATATAGTATGTATGGGGCGCCGTTTGTAAACCAGTGTAGTAACATTTTAACAGCAATATTTTTGATTATTTAGCCTCTTTTATGAGAAAAAATATAGGTTTGGTTTTTCAAATGTGTTTTTTCCCCTTTTAATTCATGTTTTTATAAATATTACATTTACTTGCTAAATATTTCATTTTTAAGTTAAATATTTCTTTCATAATTATATATTTAACTTGCAAACTAAATATTTAGATCTGACCTAAATATTTAGTTTTTCCAAAATTTATATATTTAAGTTTTGTAACTAAATCTTTGTTTGATAAATATTAAAGTCTAATTTAAATATGTGGGTTAGAGCTAAATATTCAGAATTTTACCTAAATATTTAGTTTGGAGCTAAAAATTTAGTTTGGAGCTAAATATTTAGTTTGGAGCTAAATGTTTAGTTTGGAGCTAAATGTTTAGTTTATTTGCAAATTAACTTGCTGATAAGCAGAAGTGGCCTGCCAAAATAAAAGCTGGATATTTTTTCCATCTCTGAACTGATTTGTGCCAGAGTTGTCGCCCGTGTCTTTTTACTGGTCCAAGGCATGTCCCACTTTCTGGCTAAAAATATTGGATGAGATGTTCTCATGGCTATCCAGACATTTGAGTTTGGATCATCAGCAACAGCCTCCGCCACAGGCAAGAGTTTGATGGCACAGTCGTGTACGATGAGGAGGCAGTGTAGTGTTGTGCTTCTCATTTAAAGTCTCCTCGAGATTCCTGTACTGAGTAAGCAGGGTGGAAACCGGGTCCTCCATGGTCAGCTTGGAGAGAGCTAGTTGACACTTAGGTTGAGATGTCGGAGCAACAGTCAGCAGGTGCTGACGACAGATGAATCGAATGTGAGAGACTTAGTGGACCACACTATGGTGGGGTCGTGGGTTTCAAGCCATGGTAGCCCCAAGATGAGGGTGCAGTGAGGAGAGTCAATGGCGAAAAAATGGACTTGCTCCTGATGCTGATGTTGCGTGATGACTTGGAGATCAGGAGTCAGGTACTGGATGCATCTGGAAACCAGGCGATGGCCATCTAAAGTAGACACTGTCACCCGTGAATCACAGGGAAGCAGAGGGATGGAATTAGCATGAGCAAATGCTAAGCCAAAGAAACTTCCTGCAGCCCCTGAATCTACCATAGCAGTAGTAGTGATTAGCTTATTGGCTCGCTGTATGGGAACAGGAACGTCAAAAGTGAGTGGAGAGTCACCGGTCTGCCCGATCATCTCCACGGTGGATCAGGACAGGAAGCTCACAGGTGGCCAGCACATCGGCAGTAGAGGCATAGGTTGTCGCGCATGCGCCTGTTTCTTTCCTCCAGCGTCAAGCGCGTGAATCCCAGTTGCATCAGTTCTCCTGAGAAGACACTCTCGGTGCGAGCGTGTGCATATGCGTGCAGCAATGGCTCAGTTAAAGCGTCCTTTGGTCCCTGGGCTCGCAAAAGATTGTCAAGGCAAATGGTAACCGAAATAAGCTGATCCAGATTCATGTCCTCGTCTCTGTAGGTGATCTCACGTTGGAGGTCCATGTTTAATCCTTTACAAAACACTGTCTTCAGGGCAGCTGGAGTGCAGTCAGTCTATGTAGCAAGGGTCCTAAAACGTAGTGAATAGGCGGCAGCAGTCTTTTTACCCTGTTTGAAGTCCATGAGCTGCTCCCCTGATTCACCTTCCAACAGGACAACCACCCTAAACATGAAGACAAAGCTACAATGGAATGATAAAAATGAAACGGATTCATGTGTTGGAATGATCCAGTCAAAGTCCAGACCTAAATCCAATCCAGAATCTGTGGTAAAATCTGTAATCTGCTGTTCACAAACGCTCTCCATCTAATCTGACTCAGATTGAACTGTTTTGCAGGAAGAATGGACATTTAGTCTCTAGATGTGCAAAGCGGATAACGTGAATACTTTTGCAGACTGCACTTGTCATTTTTTTTGTGTGTGTGTCCTACTTTGTGTTGGTCTTTCACATAAATTCCTACAACATATATTTATGTTTGTGGTCATAATGTGAGAAAATGTGGAGAAGGGGATAAATACTTTTACAAGCCACTGTATGTGAACGGAGGTCTGAAGAAGTTAAACATGACTGATGATCTTCCGCTGACAATCCAAAGAAAAGTAAATACTGTTATTTCTAAGACAAAGTAATTTTTTTTACAGATTTTGTCAAGAGATATTGGCCATCAACTTTAGCATAAACAATACTAAATATTTTCCATAATGCATTTTATAACATCTTTGGAGCACATGAACAGATATTTATTGAGTAAAACGTATTTTCTTTTTCTTACAATTACAGTTTGGATTATCGTGATGGTCATGTCCATTTGGCATCAGAAAGAACATTTCAACATAACCATCAGAGCGCCTTGTGCCCGGCAGAGATCCACGTCTTCTGGTTCAGCTGAGGCAGATGGCGATGGAGCAGTCTTCTACTTTTCTTAGTTTCAAGTCTACAAGGAAGAGCAGCTTCTGATTTTATCATCTCTTTGGAGGAAGTGAATCGGTGACGTCGGGAGTCTCTGATAAAACTATGATTTGTAATAATGACAATGTTTACAAAAACTTTTTCCTCTGTTGTTCATGTTAAAGTTGATTTATTTTTTTCTTGACACGATTGAAAAACAATATCATCACTCTTTCTCTGTAGCAGACAGCCATCATGTCAGGTGATTGTGTAAAGGAGTCTTTACTTTCTTTAAATGATGGACAAAATGCACAGAATTGTCAGTGGCTAATGCTTGTGATATTTTAAATAATTTGATCCGGTTCAAAAATAATTCCATATTTTACAGATCTGACTGACCCATGTTTCCTTTGTTTTACTTGCATATTAAAATATCAACAGAAGAGTCCAGTCACTCAAATATGGTAACATTTATTTTTTATTGAAAAGCACTTCAGCAGAAGTCATCTACAAATGTCATATTTAGACATTTTCTGCCGTAACATTTTGAATGTTGGAATGTCTTGATTAATAAGTCCACTCTACTTCAAGTCCAGACTACTTCAAGGCACTGCAAAAAAAACAGCTTTGTCAATTGTGATTTTTAAATTTAAATCTGATCAGAATTAAAGAATATGTCTATCAAATTAGTTTCAATTATTAAAAGTACTTCTCATTGGTTTTTTCAATTTTCAATTCTTTTATATTTTGTTAAAATCCACTCTGATCATGTTTTAATCTTTTGTAAAATCATTCCTAGTGGTATTTTTAAAATGATTGCTTTTTTTAACCAAAAAGTAAAGTGTTGTTTTCTAGGACAGTTTCTGCAGAGCGGAAGGAGTTCATCAGAAATTTATCTGAGTTGTGGAAGAGACCATTAGCACAAGGTAAGCACTCCACCTTCCCATCTTTCGTTTGTTTGGCTCTCCCACTAGCTTACAGCCCCTCACAACTCCAACCTCATCAACATAAATAGCGAGCAGTATTGGACCTATGTACCCAGATTCCAGATTCTAGCTCGGACGAGGAAATGATAATCTACATGGATCTATTTATCTGTAAGAGGATGCACTTGAATGGAATGCAGCAGGGCCCTTTGGCCTGCCATTGCATGTTCTACGTCAAAACAAAAGCTTTTTGCAAAAGTAATTTAACGTCTGCTCCTAAATCAGTCTGGTTTGAATTAAGAATGACTCAGAAATGCAATTTTAGGCTTAGTTTTCTTAAAATGTGTTTTCCACCTTTAAAAACTACTACAATAACATGTTAAAGACATCATTTTCATCGGGGTGAAGGAAAATTGGGTTTTTGGTGTTTTTAACATGTTAAGACAGCATTTTTCTCATTATGTAGGATATTTATATATAATCAGATATCAAAACTGTTTCTGAATTATTTTTTTATTAAAATCGTGTTGGGTTAGGAACAGATCAAAACCTGTAATTTGAAAAATCTTTTTTGACACAGCAAGTCAAATGGGCGGGGCCAAAGTCTTCCTGCTCCGCTCCATTTTAAAATCATGCAAATGTACGCAGTTATTTCCATTGAAGCAGAATGCGTATTATATGCATGCAAAAACTTTGTTTAGCATAGATTATACACAATATTTAGGGTTGCAATGTCGTGGAATACATACGTATTTGACTGAGAATGGGTTGTCTCTGGAATGTGATGGTTTATGATTTTATGAGCTGCTGTCATGGCAAAATCGAAGAGTATCACTCAAAAATGAGACAAACATTTGATTTAAATTACATTCTTCCATTTACAAATGTCATAAACATTCATTCATATTTTACGTTAAATGTGATTAAAACTGATGTGAAAATGACAATTTCACCACAGATTTCAACAAAAGGTTTGTGAAATTTTCCATCGTAATCTTTGTGATTTATACTACTGGTATTTTCATTTCAAATTAGAATATGACTGGACAACATTTAATTATGTATTGATAGACTGCATGTTAAAAAACGATTGCATTTCGTTTCATTACAATTTGGACTCAGTCTTCTTTATTCATCATCTTTACTTTTTTGACATTTAAGAACCTGCAAATTGGAATTCTTTTGCCACTTCTTAGCTTTTCGTAAATGTTACCAGTTGGGGTTTAGCAACGTGTTTGGCTCCATTTAAGTACTTTGAGTCAGAAGCCAGTTTTAGGGTATGCCAATGAAAAGACTTGATGCTACTCACAGCTTTAAAAGTGATTTCAACATAATACAGTATATGTACTTTTTTTTCCAAATAAATGATTAGTCAAACCTGTACGCTAACCAACTGTATTTTCTCAATATATATATATCTTAAATGAGATTGTATGAGATTGTATTTCCTCTTGTGACACTTCTAACCACAACTATTTACAGTTTGTTATCAATCTGGATTTCTGTGGGCCAGAATCTTACAAGACCATGTCTCCATGTTGACTTGATGAAAAGACACGAGTGATGTTGTGAGAAATGTACCCACCTGTCGCAGATGGACAGGGATGGAGATGCGGGAAAAGTCAAATATAACTCCTAATTCAGCAAACAGTGACCTACTGTAGATAAAAAAGTTAATTGTAAACATTTTACTTTCTGGAAGCTGTCTTGTAGTTTCTTGAAGGACCAGCGATTTCAAGAGTTTGATGTTAAAATGGAAAATTGGATCATTATCTTATTACTGATGAGTGTTCCTGTTAGCAAGAAAAAAAAAAGGAAAAAATGACTCACTGCACTGCAGGAGGTTTTACTATGAAGTTTACATGCATGCAGAGTCAGAAGCTGAAAGCTAAAAAGGGGGAAAAGGCCCATTTATTTATGTGGGTTATCCCAGACTCACATCATTGTCTTTATTACACACTTGGTGCTTTATCTGCCGCTTCAGGCACTCCCAGACCACAAAGCTTTTGTCTGATAAAGAAAAGGATATATTTGGCAAATCTCACTCACAAATCTTGTATACCTCTGGCACCATCTGTATGCTATGAGTCATGAATAATGCAACTGTATAGCTTCTGTTAGCTTCTCATCTTGTTCGCATATGACCTATAGCCAAAGTGATTATGCAGATCTGTCCAAATAAATAAATAATCGAACGTTATAAATTGTGACCCAAGGCATGGGAGATTAGTGTGCATTTATCAGACTGTGGGGGACAGAATGATGGCAATATACCCTTCCTGCTACTTTACTTCTTTGGTGAAAGCGATTGGCCTAAATTAACAGACTAATGTGGAAGCTACTGTTTGCACAGCCATTTAAAATGTAATTATTTTCAGCCTGGCAGACTGGTGATGGCAGCTGAGGCCTGCAGCTCATGGAATAACTTGTCTAAGTAAAGCATCAGATGCCCTTCTGCTGGTTCACTGTGTTTGAGTAAACATGCCCAGGCACACTCTATATGTACAGCTTTTGTGTCTCAGTCTGCAGTTGCAACTACAGCTGGTTTTGTTTATTCTGGATCACGTGGTTGTTGCTAGGTTCAAAGCTCCTGATATGAAATAACCATGTTTGTAAACCAATGTTGCTCAGCTGAAAAAACAGTATAAGTAATTACAAGAATTGTAACAAGTGGGTTAAAGAAAATAGGAGTATGGTAAATATATTAAACTGTAGTAGACAAACCTACAAAGAAATATTACAACTTCTTTAAAATTCACTACCCACTTTGTGCCATTTTTTTGGGATAAATCTGACGATAAAATCTTAAATCTCTGTTTTTCGACCTTCCAATGAATTATTAGAGATTTCACAGAGAAACTTACCTTTCTACACCTAGTTTCCCCAACCTTCCAATATTTACAGACACGTTTTCTCAACAGAAGGTCTGCGTGTGTACGTGTTTTGCTTCAAAAGTTCAGGGCTGTCTGACTTTTGAGATCTGAGAATAAGATTTTTCATACACAAATATCACACAGGGCCTGCACTTTGTGTTTAGTCTCTGTTGGTTCACATGTGGTTGCTTCCAATTAAATAGTAATACGGTATTTTAAGCACTATAGGGCATACTTAAAAGGCTGAATTAAAAAACAAAAACAGTGTGCCTTAAAATCCAGAGTTTACCATAGATTATTTCTGGTTGTGCTTACTGATGTTGAAGTGATTATGAGAAGTACACAGCACTCTGTCAAAATGTTTGGTTGGGTGTTTTTATGAATACAAAAGCTAACACGCTAAAATGTAGCGGTGTTAGACTGTGTTTTCTTTACATGTTACTAACAAGGTTGGGGAGTTAGCGTAGTTGCATTAACGCTTGTTTTAGCTGTATCAGTCTGGGTTTTTTTATGCATCACAAAAAAGGTTGGGAAGTATGAAACAAACTCGTTACAAACTAGCTCCAGAGTTACTGTGAACACAGTTGATGAAGGGTGTCTGACTGACAGACTCGTATCTGGCTTTGTTTTGTTTAATGTGTCTTATAGCTTAGTGCATCTTATATATGACACAAGTTTAAAAAAAGAATAACATTCAGTTACAGTGCTAGCCAATGAGGCCATTCCTAACTCTTCTAAGAAGTTCACCTGAATCCTCAAACTATCTTTGTTTTCTACTGAGTTTGTCTTTTTTTGAGGTCCATCAGCAGAGTCTTAGAGACTTTCTATATCAAATCATTGATAAAGATTTGATAGCTTTTGCTGTTTATGTCTAAAGGATTACAGGTTTTACCCACTGTTTCCTGTGCTCTACTTTTTTTAGCTAGTTTAGCGTTAAGTTAGTTACTTATTTCAGCTTCCCTGATTTCCTTTAATGGTAAAACATATTTCAGGGTTACAGCCCAGAGTGCTTCAATTACCACAGACACTACTGTCAACTTCATCTTCCAAGCTTCTCTTTGTCACCATCCAACTGCAGTTCTCAAGCTCAAATGACATCCTAATGTCAGTACTGTAGATCCTGGTGGTGTGGATCAGGGAGTCAATGTCGCGCTCTTAGCCTATAGCTTGATATCATCCATGTAGAGGAGGTGACTGATGGTTTTCCCATTCCTGAGTAGGTATCCGTAGCAGTCTTGTTGATTTTTTGGCTGAAGGGGTTCAGATCTTTGCAGAACAGCAGTGGGGACAGAGCGTCTCCTTGGTATCTGCCACATTTGATGGACACGTGTGCAAGTGGCTTGCTATTGGTTTCAAGGGTGGTTTTTCCACAGCTTCATTGAGTTTCCTATGAAGGCTCTTAGAGTTCTGTTGATGTTGTACAGCTCCAAGTATTCAGTGATCCAGGTGTGTGGCATTGAGTCATAGGCTTTCTTGTAATCAGTCCAGGCTGTGCACAGGTTGGTGTGTCGTGACCTGCAGTCTTGAGCAACTGTTCTGTCAACCTGGAGTTGGTCTTTGGCTCTTCTGGAATATCTACCAATGCCCTTCTGTGCGTTTCTCATGAATTGATTCATGTGCCGATGTACTTTGGTTGTGATGATACCTGACATGAGCTTTTATGTTGTGGAGAGACAGGTTATTGGTCGGTAGTTGGATGGGGATCCTTCTGGATCAGGATCGTTTACCCTTCCGTTAGCCATTCAGGTTGAGTCCGATCTCTTGGCAGCTGGTTCATTTGTGCTGCCAGGAGCTCATGGAGTGCAGTGAGTTTCTTAAGCCAGTATATGTGTATCATGTCAGGGTCCGGTGCTGTCCAGTTTTTCATACCTAAAGCTCTTTCTTGGATGTCTGTCACTGTGATGGTCACTGGATTCTGTTCAGGGAGGTTGCTGTGCTCTTTTCTCAGAGAAACCAACCATTGAGCACTGCTGTTATGTTCTCTCTTTCTCTCGTGTGCATTTCCAGTACTGTTCAGTTTCCAGCCTTGGTGGGTCTGCTCTGCTGTTTTGACCCTGCCACTGAGTGTACACTTTTGCAGGTTGAGTTGCGTACAGTTTGTTTATCCGTCTGGCTTCACTGTCTCTTGTTTAGTTCTTTAGGCGGCTGCTCAAGGCCAGGAGCCTTTGATTGGCAGTTTCCAGTGCTTCAGGTATGGACATCTAGCAGTATTTCTTAGGCACTTACTTTTTCATTGCACCTCTTTGGGCCTCTGTCTGAGGAAGCAAAGGAAAAATTTGTCTCAAGACTTAAAGAAAATTATAGACAAGCATATGAAAGAAAAAGGCTATAGGATCATCTCCAAACAGCTTGATGTTCCTGTGACTACAGTTTCACACATTATTCAGAAATGTAAGATCCATGGAGTGAAGCCAACCTCCCTGGTCGAGGCAGCAAGAAGAAAACTGATGACAAATCAAAGAGAATAAAACGAATAGTGACAAAAGAGCCCAGAAAAACCTCTAAAGAGATTAAAGGTGAACTTTAAGCTCAAGGAACAACAGTGTCAGATCGCACCATCCGTCGCTGTTTTACACAAAGTGAACTTATTGGAGACGACCAAGGACACCATTGAAAATAAATCAAAAAGCAAGACTGTAATTCTCCAAACTACATGTTGACGAGCCACAAAGCTTCTGGGAGAATGTCTTATGGACAGATGAGACAAACATGGAACTTTTTGGAAAGGCACATCAGTTCTATGTTCACAGAGAGAAAAATGAAGCATATCAAGAAAAGAACACAGTTTCTACTGTGAAACATGGAGGAGGCTCTGTTATGGTCTGGGGATGCTTTGCTGCATCTGGCACAAGGTGTCTTCCATCTGTGCAGGTACAAGGAAATCTCAAGACTATCAAGGGATTCTAGTCAGAAAGCTTGGTCTCAGTCACAGGTCATGGGTCTTACAACAGGATGATGACCCAAAACATACAGCTAAAAACACCCAAGCATGGATCAGAGGAAAACATTGGACTGTTCTAAAGTGGTCTTCTGTGATCCCTGACCTAAATCCTATGGAGCATCTTTGGAAGGAGCAAAAACACGCCATCTGGAAGAGACATCCTTCAAACCAGAGACAACTGGAGCAGTTTGGTCATGCGGAGTGAGCTAAAATATCTGTCAACAAGTGCAGAAGTCTCATTAACAGTTACTGGAACCATTTGATTGCAGTGATTGCCTCAAAGGGTTGTGCGATTAAATATTAAGTAAAAGGGCACAATCATTTGTGTCCAGGCCTCTTTCGCAATTTTATTTTTGTAAATATTTCTGTTGAAGGATGGTTGAAAAGCAATGTCTGATTATCATTGGTTTAATTTAATTAAAAAAATATTCATTTTTACTTTGGTCAGATTTGAATTATTTCTGTGACTTTTGTGAGCTTTTCTTTCATTTTGTAAACATGTGTTTATATCTATCTATCTTTATATATATATATATATATATATATATATATATATTACAAGAAAGCCTTTGACTCAATGCCACACACCTCACACCTGGATCACTGAATGCTTTGCACCACTATTAGCGCCCGTCAGTACCACACACACACAATTAACATTCAAATCAAATATTGAACAAATAAATTACCCCTGTTACTTTTCTCCTTCGTCTGCCTCCAGAGTACAAAATCTCACCCACCTTTCACATTTCCCTGTTGAAACCCGCCATGGAGCCCCGCGACAAGGGGACACGATCGGGGCCTTCTGACATCAAAGTGCCTCCCCATTAGTGGACGGAGAAAGATGCCTATCTGGTCAACATGATATCGGATTTCCAGCGTCGAGTTGGTTTGCATATGGATCACAATGTCTCTGCCTCTTCGTTACAGTGAAGAGAGGTTTTCTAATATATATTTATACGTACACTTCTAGGCTTGACTCCTTGTTTTAGAGGTACTTCACTCAGAATTTGTGTGCCAATTTAACAGATAAGCAAAAAGAAAGTCAAAACAAGTGAGGACAGCATTGCCCAACACTTTTCCTGCGAATAAAGGGAAAATAATCACAGTGTGAGCATAGTATACCAGCTGAGGTCTATGATTTGTTTACAAAGATGGTGCAGACAGGTTTAATTGGCACTCAAAATATAAAGTTCAACATCAAAGTCAAAGCAAAAACAGAACAGAGTGGATGATTGACAGGAAATTAGCCTCAGCCAAGCTGCATCACTGTACCAGCATCTCATGATGAGGAGGAGGCTGACTTTAAGGGCAAAGCCATCAATCCAGATTCTCACCTGAGGTCTCCAGTCTGTGTACTGATCAACAAGAACATTTAATATCCAGCAAAAAGCTAAAATGAGAAAAGTTGTTTTTAATGTAACAATCTGAAAAAGGACTTTAACCTTTATTAGTTATTTTACAGTTACAGATTCGTGTGGTGTTTGATCATTAATTTTAAAGGCATGTTTTAAAATGTATAATTGAAAATGCATAGTCTTTTTTATTTAGATTTTCAGAATAAAAAACAAACTCATTTTAAAATTTGTATCATTTTTTTAGGGAGATTTTTTTCAGTTGTAAATATATCATTTAATTCCTTACAATCTTTTTTCATTTATCAATCCATGTCTTTCTGCTCATTTGTGGGGACAGTAGTCTAAGCAAAGATCTCGAGACTCCTCTCCTCAGCCACTTCCTACAGCCCAGCCAAGAGACATATTCTCTTCACCATGACCTTCCTGTGGTCTTATGTCCTGCACACCTCTTCAGGGTGGCCTCATGTAGTCATCCCAACCAGGTGCCAAAGTCACTTTTGCTGCCCTCTCTTAATGTGCAGGAGCTGGGGGCTCTCCTCTAAGCTTCCTCTGGGTGACTGAGCTCCTCATCCCACAGCAACGTACTTTTAAGGGTGCCCACTCAATCTGTGAAAAAAAATAATTTTGACCACTTGCATAGTACTACATTTCTGTCATTTGTGCATTTTATACTAAATTATTATTATTACTAAAAATTGGGTGTTTGTTTCAGATGTTTTTTTTTATTTTTTTTGTCTAGGGTATCTAGTTGAACCATCCAATCATCTTTAGAACCCTTTCAGATCACAGGGCTGGAGCCAACCCAGCTACTGTCAGGCGAAGGTGAGGTACATGTGAAGAAGTTCAAGGGGTATGAATGTGTGAGAGGGCGTCCACAAGCCCTTCTAGTTTAAGGATCAGGAATCACAAAGACGTCAGAAATGGAGCACACCACAATCTAACACGCCAACAGTTTTAATGTCAAGTTAAAACTCTAAAAAAAAATCCACACTATAAAACTAACAAAGCTAAAAGCCACAATGGGTTAAAAGCAAATCACACTAAAATGGCCACGATAAAAACAATGGTTAAAAAAATAGAAGAAACAGTGTCCCACAAATGTGTCCTTTTTAGCCGGCGAGAACAAAATAAAAAACGTCAAAAGACAGAGTTCGTGAAGGGGGGGTCAAAAGCCCCACTCGCTTCCTCAGCAGTACGTCCCTGCTATTCCTCCTCCTGCTGCTGCTGCTGCTCCTCTCGACCCTGGGTGATTTCCTGGTTCTGCCGCTAAAAAACACACGCAAGCAGGAAACTCACTGTCGGGCCACGATAACGTCGGATCTCGTGCCCACACGGTGACGTTTGGTTCCGTCCCTTTACTTATCTCGTCCCAGCGCAGAAACAAGTCTCCTGCTGCATCTGGTCAGGCTCGCCGCCCCGCGTTTTATTCCGCTTCGAGGTCACCAGTCCCACCTCGGCCTGGGTTGTTGTGGCCGGTGCCCGAGCATCTGTCTCAGAGTCTGTTACTCTCTTTCCTTGGCTAAGTCCCGAACTCTCCTTTATAGTAGACCAGGTGTGATTGAGCACAGCTGGGCGTCATCATGTCATCAGTCGGTTCAACCCAACTCATTTAAAACATCTTCAAACATTAAACATAGAAAACATGCAGAACCCAAATAAACAAAACAACAAAAAAAACAAGATGAGTTCCAGTCAACCAGTCACTTTCTGACATTTTTCCCCCAGCTTTTAATTTTGGTCGTCCCGGCCAATTAGTCTCTATATCGTTCAGGGGGCTTACCAAGATTGGAACGGTGGGAGCGCCTCAATTCAGGCTCTGTGATTCCCTCTCTTTCTAGAGGGTCAGCCGGGTCATCCTGTTCTGGAGCTGCTGCTGGTATTTCTGCCTGCAATGCTGGGCTAGCCTGGTTAAGGATTAACCTAGGGAGCCATCGTGTTGGAGGCGGGAGGCTGAGTCGAATCACTTCTGATTCTGAATTAGGGCTTGCTGTATTGCCCTGCAATAGGCACGGCCGAAGATTATTTCTATGTACAGTCCGGGTTGGGGTGTCTTTACCTTCAGGACGAACTAGGTAAGTCGGATGATTCTCCCCCAGTTGTCGCACAATCACAAATGGCTCCAAGCCCCATCTAGGTGCCAGCTTTCCTTTAGCCCTCCAGCGGGAGTTTCGGATTAGCATCCATTCACCTGGGAGCAAGGGAGTCAGTCTACGGTTGTGACGAGTTTGCTCTGGACAACGTCTGTGCTCAGAGTGCTTTTCCACAGCCTGATTGGCGTGGTGTAGTGCCTCATGATGAGTCTCTACCCACCCCTCCAAGGTGTGATGTGAGATAGGAGGGTTGAGACCAGTCACCCAATCCACAGGCAACCTTGCATGCCTCCCAAACACCCCAAAATGAGGGGTTATTCCAGTGGTGCTATGAATGGTGTTATTGTACGCTTGGACTAAAGCAGGACAACCTGGTCGGCCACTGCAGCTGCTGCACTTCTGTCAGGGAACTTAGCAGTCTTATCAGTGTTTGATTAAATCTTTCACAGGCACCATTACCTTGGGGGTGGTACGCAGTAGTCCTACTCTTCTTACATCCATAGAGTTGGCATAGTTGAATCATCAGGGCTGATTCAAAAGCAGCGCCACGATCCGTCAATATTCGTTCAGGACAGCCAAACGTATGGATTAGATGATTGTACAACAACCGAACTGTAGTCTCCGCGGTCTGGTCTCTGGCAGGCACTGCAACTGCATATTTAGTGAAAAGGTCAGTAATCACCAGTATGTATTGGTACCTGTCCTCGGGACAACCCAGGGAGAGAAAATCCACCCCTACAACCTCGAAAGGATATGACGTTCGAATTGGGTGTAGGGGTGCACTTCTTGATGGGCCTGCTTTATTGCAGACGCATTGGGGACAGCTCTCAATCCATTCTTTGGAATTCCGCTCCATTCCTGGCCAATAGCAATGCTGTTTAAGTGCTGCAATTGTCCGAGCACTACTTGGGTGGCCCATTCCTTCATGATACGCCTTCTATATCTCTTTGGTTTCCTGTCATGGGACCAAAACTTGAAATAAAGGGGGGCCAGGGTCAATTACAACCCTACATCTTGCCAGGATGCCATCCTTTAGATCAATCCTGTCCCATTCTTGTAGTAGCCCCTTCAGATAATGTGAAGCCCCTACGCATACCTCTGGCTTGGGTTGGCATTGTTCTTTAAGTCCTCGAATCCACAAAAGATCAGTCTTGGGCTTGGCGATTCACCCAGTCCACTTCAGGACTGAGCATCGTCTCCACAGTCAACACCGGTAGGGCCTCTAACTTTGCTGGCAGCCTGGAAAGGGCGTTAGCCTGTCCATTTTGAACCACTGTGAGGTAAGAAGGCTAACCTCATCCAGCTAAAGAGAACATAAAACATATGTATATATATATATATATATATATTACATATTACTGTATATAATATATAGGGTAATATATATATAAATATATATTACTTGACATGAGAGAAAAAGGAAAAGGTCCAAACACAAAGCACCACAACAGACATTAGTTTACTAATCTGTTCAGCAACTCAGTTGACATATCTCACTAAAGATGCAAGATCAACTTTGTGTTCCAGAACATTTCAAAATCCCACTGCAGCGTCTGTTTGGAAACATTGTTCAGAGCTGAAGTCAGAAGGACCATTTAGAAACCATCCGATTCATCAGCCATCATCTCCCCGCAATGTGCCATCATCCTGGGACTCCCATGGCTCAAGACACATGATCCCACAATCAGCTGGTCATCTAAACTCACCTTTGCTTCACCTTCCTGCTGTCATCACCGTCTCCAGAATGGTCTTCTTCAGAAGACGCCCTCCTGTCTTCCTCGTTGCAATCAGATCGCATCTACCAGTCTCCACCAATCCACCTCCACCATCCTGTCCAGCTGATCACACTTATGTCCCTCAATCACACAGAGACTGTGTGCTACATCTTGTGCATGACACATCCATGACTGGACATCCAGGTATGGTCGCCATACAATCACTCATGCAAAACTCCTTTTGGTGGCCTACCATGCAGGCGGATGTGGCCCAGTTTGTGACCAGCTGCTTGTCATGTCAAATGGCCAAGACCCCGCATCAGTTACCTGCCAGAATCCTTGAATGTTAATGTGAGTCTTTATTCTGGCTTTCATTCACAGTCCAACGATCAGGTTGAATGACTAAATCAAGATGTTACACAATTCCTGAGGACCTACTGCAGTGCTCACGAAGAGGGCTGGAGTCATACCTGGTCTAGGCAGAGTACGCACAGATTTTACTAAGGAAAGCAGTCACAGGCTATAGTCTGTTCCAGAGTGTGTTGGATTTTCAGCTTCCGATCTTCCCCCTGGTCTGGGGAACCTTCAGATTAACCAGCTGTGGATGACTGGTTCCAATGCTGCGAGGAGACGTGGGAGACCACTCATATCGAATTGGGTCATGCCGTCCACAGATACCTTAGTCAAGCAGACATGCGTCAACAAGTGATGCTTTGCCTGGCTCCTGGACAGTGGGTTTGGTTATCTACCCAAGACCTGCGGCTGAGGTTGCCCTGTAAAAAACTCAGCCTTAGGATTGTTGGGCCCTTCAAGATCTTACGACAGATAACACCTGTGTTTTTTCGCCTTCAGTTGCCTGCTAGTTACAGCATCTCACCTGGTTTGCAAGCCCCTGACAATGGTTTTCCCCCTCTGGTGGACGATGAAAGGACCTACCTAGTGCACGTACTCCTGGACTCCCGGTGTCAGGGTGGTCACCTCCAGTATCTAGTCGACTCGGAGGAGTACAAACCCAAGAAACGCTCTTGAGTTGCCGCAACGACATTCTTGACCCCTCCCTGATTGCTGACTTTCACCGTGACCATCCGGACCGGCTCGCACTGCGGCCTCATGGTCGACCCCGGTGTCAGGTGGTCTCTCACTTCCAGAGCATGGGTGGAGATCTGTCCAGCCCAGCCAGCCTTGTCCTCCTCCAACCACCAGATGGAGCCCTTGCCTGAGTACTAACAGCCTCTGTCATCCTGTGGAACTCCATCGTGCATCTTGCATCTGTTCACCGATTCCTTTCCTCACCAGATGTTCCCCATCATGTCATCAACACACTGCTTATATGCCTGCTCCACTCACTGCTCCATGTGTATTCTTGAACTGTGTTCCCATACATTCAGTCTAAGCGTTTCTCCTTGTTTGTCTGCCTGTATTTTTGACTCTCGCCTGTTTCTTCGACTCGCTCCTCGCTCCTGTGTTTTGATCTTGGCTTGTTTCTTGCCCATGAGTCTGTCTCTTCCTCATCTGTACATGAGGAAACCAGTTGCACATGGATCCACACATCTCAATGTCTTCCTTACACAAGACCCCACTCTGACACAGAAATAAAGCATACACAATACTTGGGGCTGCAGACACAACAACTGCGATGTACTATATGTTAACTGTAATTCTGTTGCTAGAAATAGGTTATCATACAGAATGACTGTGATGCAGTGATGCCCACAGAGCTACAGGATTGCACGGAACAGAAAAACCCAAAGTATCCAGCACAGTAAAAAAACAAATGATCAGCAAATCTGCTGAAACCTAACAGCCAAAAAACATGTCACATGGAAGCTGACATCCACCGTAGCCAGGAGGAACTAACATCTGTGTTGAAGAGTGTGGAATGTTTGCTGATGAGCAAATATCCTTACATTTCCTTATTGAAGTCCGTGTTGCTGTTAGCTGTTTATGAATGTTGTCTTCAATTCATAAACCATGTTATTGATCCCAGAAATAACATGTTTGCTGGCATCTATAGACTTAAACACGCAGTTTGTTTCTGAAGAAAAAAAATTACATTGAAGAATTCAGTTCAACAGCACATACATTACAGCTCTGTGTCATTTATTAAAAAGTTAGCTGTGTGCAGGTCAGACAGGACTGACCTTTATTGGCTTTCACCTAAATTCCCTCCAAAAGACTGGAAGTTATAATGTTTAAACCACACAAAAAAATTCACACAGTGAATGAAGTTGCTCAGACCTACACACTTTCTGATTATTGCTTTTGCGTCAATGTGAGCTGGTCAAGATACAACAGTTTCAGTAGTCAACGATTTGTGCTGCATCACACTGTGTCTTTAAGGTGTAACAACCAGCACAGCTCTCATCATATGTTATGATGCTTTGTCATGTTCTCAGTAAAAAAAAAAAATCATATCTTGTCTTATTTTTTTAAGTTAAACATTGCTTTCCAACACTGTCAATTCATCGTCATTTACATATGTCCTCTTGGCTTGGAGTTATACACTATCTTATTAGTCAGGATTTTTTCCATGTATAAATTATCCATTCCAATTTTTATTGTGTAGGATCACAGGCATCTTTTACTGTACTTGAAATTTTTGAAATATCTGTCTTACTGTCCTCCAAGATGCTTTGTGCAAATACTCCACCTGCCCAATCTATTCCTAAACTTTTCATTTGTCATTTGCTCCATGTCTGCCAGCAGTATCTAGACAATGGCTGTCCAATCCTGGTTCTAGTAGAGTGGTTGCTGTCTCCCTTTCTCCAAAGCTGGCACTGGATTTGCATTCATCATACGCAGTTTTAACCAATATGTTGTTTCCATAAGTTTAAACACTTCTGAAATTTCCAGTCCTAATGGCAGTGACGTGCAGTCAGGGGAGGCAGGTGACGCTGTGCCTCACCCTCAAAATATAAAAAAGATGCATACATGAAATAAAATAAAAACACTTATTACATTTTTTAAATGGGTTTTCAGTAAATGTAAGAGTTTCCAGTTCAAATATGCAAGACAGTGATGGGTGAGGCAGTAACAGCCTGCATCTCCCCCAGTGCTGCACACACTGCCAATGTTTGTAAATCTGACTGCTGTCATCAGAGCCTCACCAGCCGTGAACCTCACCGCTACCCCAATGTCCCTGGCTAATGGTACTTCATGCAAATAAATCTCCATCAGCTAATATCTCCACTTTTCTATAGATTGTTCTGTCTCAACAGGTGGAAGTTCAGGTTGCCATAGTGTGCAGCCATAAATGTCTGCAGGAGTCTGTGCTTTAACCCAACTTGTAGGCTTTGATGTTCTGTGAGAAGCGAGGGTGTTGTCTCTGTTTAAATGTTCTATGCGTGTTTTTATTTGGCTAAAAGATGGCTGACGCTCTACCTGGCCGGGATTCCAGAGCTCCTGTTTGCAGAGACTGCAGCTCAGATCATTGCCAACTTCAGGTCATCTTTCAAAAACTAAGATCTGAGCTTAAGGAGAAATACCAACTAATTGATAAAATACTGTCAGTTACATCTTCCCAGTTGAATTACATTACGTACGAAGACCCAGGAATCGTCCCGACGACGCCTCCTGCTTTCGCCTCCTCAGCTACGGTCAGAGCTCTGGATCCATCAGCGGCGTCCTCTGCTGCCTCCGGACACTCTTCGCGGGAGCCAGGCCAGAGCTCACCTGTTCCCGGAGCTGCGGCGCCATCTCCACCTCCTGACGCCGCTTTCCCTCCGCTCTCCACCACGAGAATGAAGCGCCGCCAGCTGCTTCGTGAAGCGCTAACCCGACGCGCAGGCGAGCCTTCGGGGGTTTGGAGAACATCTTGCCCGATGCTCTGGGGGTCCCACCTGCGAAGCTTCACCCGGGATCGCTGTCTGTCTGGCGGCGTCATTCTGGTGCCTCAGGAGCCCCAGCTTTCCGTGCTGGGAGCCCCAAACTGACCTCTGGATCGACGCGCAACCCAGTCCTCATCCTGGGAGACTCCATTGTCCGGCACGCCAACATCAAGAGGTGCTACACTCACTCCATCTCTGGAGCATCAGTAAAGGACATTGATAACTATGCCCACCAGCTCACCACTAAACACCCCTCAGCTTCATCTGTTATAATACACGCAGGTACCAATGACATTAGGTTCCAGCAGTCTGAGACGTTGAAAACTGACTTCATCCACCTCATTCGCCACATCCAACAGTCGAACTTGCAATACATCGTATCTGGTCCACTACCTGCACCACGCTACAGGGACATAAAATTCTCTCGAATCCGTCATCTCCATATCTGGTTAAAAAGGTACTGCCACTCCATAAACGTACACTACATTGACAACTTCACCACATTTTACAATAGAACGAAGCTTTTCAAACCAGATGACTTACATCCAAACTATACAGGCTCTCATCTCCTCAGGATGAACATTGAACTCACTCTCCAGTCCTGCACTGTTCCTTCCAGCTGACGGTTCGACCACAACACACACACTTCCTCCATATCAACATCTTTTATTCCAGTACACATCACTAGCAGGCATCCGAAATATCCAAATTCAAAGTCACACATTCCAACTGTCAGATGTCTCCACCACATACAAACAACACCAAATACGGAAAGGAAATTAAATCCAAAATCATCTTTGGATTCACCTGCTACACTGAACATGGTTCTTTTAAACATCAGGTTTCTGTCAAACAAGTCTTTTTATAATGAATGATCTGGTTGTTGACCATAATTTGAACTGTCTGTTTTTAACTGAAACCTGGTTTGGTACTGATGCTCCAGCTATTCTCACTGAGGCTTCTCCACCTCATTTTAACTTTTTATTTTCAATCAGGGGAGGTAAGAGAGGTGGTGGAACAGCATCAATTGTTCAACGAGGTTTTAAACCTGAGGTTTTTGCCTCAACAGTGTATTCTTCATTTGAGCATCATTCATTCTTGTTCTGCAACCCACCAATTTTAGCAGTCACTGTTTACAGACCAACACATCCTCCCTCCAGTTTCCTACAAGAATTTTCTGAGTTTTTATCCATCATTCTCTTAAGGCATAATAGGATTTTAATTACTGGAGATTTTAATCTTCATGTGGACAACCTGACAGATCCTTTTGCCTTTGAGTTTCTAAGTATTTTAAATAGTATGGATTTTACCCAGCATGTGGCACAGCCTACTCACAACCGAGGACACACCCTGGACTTGGTCATTACCTCCGGCCTGTCTGCTGGTGTGTCTTCTGTTGTTGACTTGGCCGTCAGACCATTAGTGTGTTTTTTAAGGTGACTGGTTTTATCCAGCAGGAGGCCTCAGTGAAAACTGTGACGAAACGATATATAAATCCTGAAGTGGCTGCAAATTTTATTGACATTTTAAAACAAACTCCTGCTCAGATTTACCTCAATCCTGCGATTCCTTAACTGACAACTTTAACGACAGACTGAAGTCTGCCATCTATCTAGTTGCCCCACTGAAAACAAAAATCCTGAATCCAAATCCAAAGACACCTTGGAGAAATGAAGCTACTCTAACTCTTAAGAGAATTTGCAGACGAGCAGAGAGAAAGTTTAGAAAAAACAATTTAACAGTCGACTATGACTTTTTAAAGATCAACTGAAAATTTACAACCATGCTGTCCAAACAGACAAGGACACCTTTATTTTTCCAATCTCATCACAGACAATAAACACAATCCCAGTTTCTTTTTAAAACAATTGATTTTTTATAAACAAAAAATTAATAAATCTATAATGCCTCACTCACAGACTACATCTGAGGACTTTGCAGACACCTTTCAGGAGAGTTAAAGTCCCTTGCTCTGCTATCAGATCTAACCTTTCAACGGTTTCATAGTACTACTTGTAATAGATCCGTGGTGTTGGCTTTACCTGAGGGAAACACTGGACAGTTTTGTCCCTGGTTGATGAGATGATGCTTGGTGAGTTTTTTTCCCCAAGCAAAACACTACAACCTGCCATTCCCACTTCTCTTTTTAAAACCTGTTATGGTATTCTTCGAGCCGTAACTTTTAGCCAAAGTAAACTGCTCTCTTCAGACGGGTGTCTTCCCCACTGCCTGTAAGACGGCGGTGGTGAGGCCCCTTCTGAAGAAGAACAACTTGGATCCAAATATTATGGATAATTATAGACCTGTATCCAACTTACCATTTTTAGGTAAAATTATTGTGAAAAAATAGTTTTTACTCAGTTGGATGATTTTCTAAATAAACATAATATTTTAGAAAAATGTCAATCTGGTTTTAGGACAAATCACAGTACTGAGATGACCCTTTTAAAGATTTTAACTGACCTCAGAAATAATTCAGACACACAGAAACTTTCCGTTCTGGTGCTGCTGGATCTTAGTGCCGCCTTCGATACAGTAGATCACCAGATTTTATTAAACATACTTGGGAGTCGGGTTGGCCTCTCAGGAACTGTTCTTAACTGGTTCCATTCTTATCTAACAGATCAGCATTTTTATGTAAGTATGGATACATGCTCCTCTAGAATCCACAAAATAAGTTGTCGGGTCCCCCAAGGGTCGATTTTAAGACCTGTACTTTTTAATTTATAAATGTTGCCTCTTGGGCATGTCATCAACTTTCACAGCTACGCTGATGATACACAGCTTTACATCGCTGTGTCTCCTGATGACCTTTCACCTGTAAACACTCTTTTAAATTGTATTTCAGATATAAAATCGTGGATGGCAGAAAACTTCTTACAGCTCAACCAGGACAAAACAGAAGTTTTAATTATTGGTCCTGAAGACAAGAGAGAAATTATTTTACCCAAACTCACAAACTTTAAATCTTCTCACTGTGTGAGAAACCTGGGCGTACTTTTTGACTCTGAGCTGAATTTTATCCCGCATATCAGAGATGTTGTGAAGACATGATTTTATCATCTTAAAAACTTTCCCAGAGTCCGTTCATTCCTCTCTCTTTCCAGCACAAAGGTGCTGATGCTTTTATTTTTAGTCCTTTAGATTATTGTAATGTCCTGCTCTCTGGTTTAGCCAAAAAGTCTCTTCAAATTTACAACTATTACAGAACTCAGCGGCACAAGTTCTGACGAGGACTAGGGGGCGGGAACACATTACACCCATTTTAAAATGCTGCATTGGCTCCCTGTGCGTTTCAGGATTGATTTTAAAGTTCTTTTAATGGTTTATAAATGTTTTAATGGTCTTGGGCCTTCTTATTTAAGTGACCTGCTTTTAAGATATGAATCCTCGCGGACCCTGAGGTCCTCTGGCACCGGCCTCTTAGTTGTCCCTAAGGTGAGGACCAAAACCTATGGGGAGAACTCATTCCACCTTTATGGTCCTCGCCTCTGGAACGACCTGCCGGAGAGCCTGAGTGCCGCAGTGACCATAGAGGTTTTTAAGAAGAGGCTCAAGACTCACCTTTTTAATTTAGCTTTTTTATGATTTTTAGAATTATTTAATTTAATTTTTTCCTCTTTTTTAAAATGTAATTATTAACTTTTATTTGAAAAATTTTATAGTTAACTTATGTACACAATTGTTGTTTTAATATACTAACCATATTTATTTATTCATTCATTCATTTTCTGAACCGCTTAATCCCATTCGGGGTCACGGGGTTGCCAGAGCCTAACCCGGCTACTCATGGGTGAAGGCAGGGGACACCCCTGGACTGGTCGCCAGTCTGTTGCAGGGATTTATTTATTTATTTTTATTTATTATTAGAAAGTGAGTTGGTTTTATGTGCATATAATCATATTTAATCATACCACATATTTTTCCACAAACTGACTGATAAACTCAATTTGTTGTAATTAAAGCCCAATTGTGAACATCTTTTGACATATTTATAAAGAGTTTCCAGTGGTCTTTCTATTATGATGATGTCGTTTTTAGCTAAAAAAAAAAAAAAGAAAAATGAAATAAAACGTGTAGTTTATCTAGGACATAGCTTCTACAGAGCTGCAGTTGTACATTAGAAACTTACTTCTGAATTGTGGGTGGAGTTATGTCATGATTCTCCCCTGCACCTTCCCAGTCACCCTCCACACTGATTTCACTCACTAATGCTTAGTGGTTATCCATTTGCTCCAACTGTGTCCCACAGCATTTAAGAGACTCAGGTTCACTTCTTCACTGCCACTTTGTTGACGGTCTTTCACATTTGTGAACGTTTCTAGTTAAGAGTTTTGGCTGTCCCTTTTTGAAGTGTATTGTTGTTTTCCTCCTCTGCGCCAGCCTGGGTAATTGAGGAGTGTCTGGGTTTCTCACCTCGCTGTTCCGCTGAGAAGTCCTGTCCATTCCCCGGTTTGGAGTTTTCCAGTCCCGCCTCATCAGCGTCAGCCTTAAGGTATCTCCTGCTGACTCTGTGACGTCATCCATCCCGTGCTGCACCAGATTACTCCCCAGTCTCTGGAAACGCCCAGCGTGAGCTACCATCTTGCACCTCTGATCTTGAACTCAAGATTAATAATGGCTCTTCACTTCTCTGACTTTCAGGCTCACCTGTGTATCTGGCAGCAAACCTTCTTCCTCCCAAACTCACGATAAACACTATAACCTCACCCTGTGCATGCCTCTTCTTAGATTGTCCTCTGTAAAATCCTAATAAGTAAGTCTGTCCTCATTGTCTGTCACCCATTTATTAACACCTGAATGATTGTAGAATGAAAGAGACATCTTACCCTTTAACATCACTCTTTGGCATACTGTAACTCCTTGACTGATCAACGTGAATCAGCTGATTCTGAAATGGAGAAAAGCAGCTTTTCATATTGGTTTCCAAACAGTTTTGGAAGTGGGAGTCATCATTGTTAAGCAGCCATAATTTGGACTTTGTGTGTTATTGGTATTATTTGTAAATGTTACTACTACTGTATGTTTATGTTGTGTTGGTTTCATTCCTAGCTTTTCTTGTTCCTTATACTCTATCTCTCCATCATACTATGTTCATGTGCTGCTCTGCGAGGAACAGTAACGATTCCTCCTCCCCAGTGCACTCAGTGCATTGACTGTATGATGGCTCTGCGTAAACACGTATTGATCGGTCATATGCAGCTTGAAAAGAAAAAAAATAGAAAGGATTTGCCACACTACCTAATACATAATAATGAGCAGCTGTGCTGTGTCCTGAACTAATGAAACTGGAAAATAAAAAGTCAAATTCCTTTTTCTGTTACAGCTTGCAGAGTTACATTCTAAAACTCTTGTTTAAACTCTCAAAGCTCAAACCTGCATCAAAAAATAAATCAAGGATTATAGGATGAAAACCAAGATCTGATGGTGATCAAGAAGTACGTAAATCTGAAGGGCTGCGCGTTTCTCCACAGAAGACTCAGCATGGAGGAGACTGATTGACAAGGACTCCAGCCAATCAGGACACAGAACAGGGTGTGCTGCTTAAAAAAGGAATAAACAGACTGTAGCTTGGGGACCACTGTAATAAAGCAAGGCCAGCTCAGTCCTCAAAGATTTTTTTATATATTTAGAGAGCAAGAAACCAACCGACAAGTTAAGATTACAAAAGGAAGAACACAAAAGAAGCCCCTTGTTTCCACTGAATTGTCTTTGTTGTTATGATGATCAGAAAAAACAGAAAGGTGTATCTAAGTTACTCAGGTTTTTACAAAAAGCAAGAAACAAAAGATAAGATGACAAAGAGCAACACAACACTAGAGGCAATAGGCAGGCACAAGGACTGCAGCAATGTACAATTGACAAACTTGTTATTTACAAATTTATTGCACCAGTATCTTTGAAATTGCAAAAATGTTAAATTTACTGAAAGTCAGATGTGCTTAGATCTAGTTTGTGGTAAGAAAATGAAAGGACAGGTCTTTTATTCAGGCAATGTGTTTTAGAGAAGAACAAAAAGTAAAAAAAAAAAAAAAAAAAGATTCTCAACAATAATAATACAGTTAAGACATAAAATCCATTAATGATTAAGTGTGAAAAAAGGTAGGGTAAGAGGCTGCTCCCGGTCAGGCTCTTTAAAGATTTACCATTGTTACAACATGATTGGGGAGGACTGTCCAGTAAAATAGAACATTTCAAAGCAGAAAAACTTCACTTTTCAGATATTGCTTGCACTGGTTACCATCTAAGTCATCAGAATTGGCCCTTAAATGTTCTCTTCACATTAGTTTCTGGTCTTTCAACAAATTCATTCTGCTCAAATGCATATGAACTACAGACTGATTGGAATTGTTTTAATTAGACAAGAACAAAACCCAACTGTAGCACAAATAACGCATTGTTTTGAAAAGATAGGAAACTGGGAGCAACAGTCCTGATTGTAGTCTTGTTTTCTAACAGAAAATCTGCTCTTTTATTTCAATTCTAGGCTGAGAATTCTTGTTCTTTACAACAACATACTTAGCATTAGTCACAAACATTTATTTCTTCCAGTGTTGGGAAAAGCTTGGCTTGATAAAAGTCCTCCACTAACTGGTTGCATCAACCAAAAACTTTGGGTAACACTTCATATTAACTATCCGTTATAGGTAGTTAACAAGTCATTATTAAATCGTTAGTTATTGAGTTATAAAGGACTTTTTAAATAACAGTTTAAGGATTTATAAATTTACCTCATAGACAGTAGGTAACTAACAAACTTTTAGTTAGCGAGTTATAAATGATCTTTCACCTGTATATTAATGATTTATACCCAAATTACTGACTAATGACTCATTAAGAAACAGTTAATATTTTAAACATGCTATTAGGACATTTTTTAAACGTTAGTAACGTTAACTGTTAGTAAATGGGGAACATTGCCAATTAACCTTAACCATAATCCTAACCCTAATCCTAACCCTAATCCTAATTCTACATTTAAAAACCCTTAACAAGCTGTTAACTGTTATTTAACAAGTCATTTATAACGCAATAACTAACAGTTTAATAAGGATTTGGTTGGGTAGTTATTATAAAGTGTTGTCAAACTTTGATTTTGAATGGGAAGTCGCAAAAGAAAAGGGAAAAAGGGTTGATTACAGAAGTTAGGGGATGACTACTGGAAGGGGAGGGTAGAGTCATAAAACTACAGGCCACAAATGCTGGAAGCTTATACCCATTACAATCGTGAGTGTTGGTCTAAAATGGGCGGGGCCTGTTCACACACTCAGCTGTAACAAACATACCTGTTTGCTCCAAGAGTGTTCACAAACTTGTCCACATCTAGTTCGCACGCACACTTATGCATACAAACCAACACATTTAAAGCATTACATTCTGACACGTAAACTATTTGAAGGTGCATAGGTGAGCCTACGCCTGTGCTCAGGTGAATGTTATGTTAAGCTGATGTGGATGATGGAATGTATAAAAAAAAGGAGGGAGAGCTCTCAGACATCCCCACACCAAGATCCCCGCTGAGGCAGCAGCGGCGACCAGGGTCTGCCCCTGGACCCATACTGCGGGGCCAAGGGGGGAGATCCACCCACCTGGCAGCCCGGCCAAGCACCGAGACCAGGGCCTGCAGGACCACCACACGGGCCCCCAACACCTGACTGCAGTGAGGTACGGAAGCACAGAAAGCAAGCCCCAGCCCGGCCAGAAGATCAGCCCTCACACCGCGCCAGGGGGCCTAGCGCTGGGCCTTACCCCCGAGAGCCCCACCACCCCAGACAAGCCGCCCACCACCACTCAGGAGTTCTGGGCATCCCCCCACCCCAGCCTCGGGTACGAGCCGGGGCCCCCCAAAGGAGACCCGCCCCAAAGCTCCAGGCAGCCGTGGAGATCCAAAAATGTGCACGGGAGGGGTCAGCCACCCCCACCTAGAGGAGGGACGACCAAGAGAAGTGGGGATTTCCGAAGGTGTAAAATAAAATAAATAAATAACCTGACCAGGTTCTCCCAGGATATCCGCTATCGATAAATCATGATATTCTTGCTACAACAGAGACATCATTATCTTATAAGAATTTTAAATGAAGACATGAATCATATGTGGTTAACAATCTTTAATTGTTCTGAAGATATTAAAGCTAAAGTCACTAAATGTTCTTACATAACTAATTATTATATATATTTATTAGATAAAAGTTGGTTTTTTATACTTGCCCTGTTTTTACTTGATTGTTCAAGTTAAGTTAAGTTTGAGCCAGCAAAATACTATATACACCGACGGAGACAGGATCATTCCAAACCGCTCACCAGCGAAGGAAGGTTCCAAGGCCCCGACAGAGGAGGGTCCGCTGGTCCCAGCTGCAGCAGCATTCCAATTCACACACTGGTAGTAGAAGACCCCAGACACTGTTGGAAGCAGCAGCGTTCCAACCAGCACACCGGCAATGGCAACAGTGTTTCAATCCGCACACCAGTGGAGGTGGTCCCCAGACACCGGTAGAGGCAGCAGGGTTCCAGCCCGCTCACAGGCGAAGGAAGGTTCCCAGGCCACAACTGTCAGGAATCATCTGTCCATCTCCAAACACCAGAGGGAGCTCTTGCCGGAGTACTGATCCCAGCTGCTTCCTCACTCCCACTCCCATCAGGCCTTGTTCTTTGACTCACTTCCTCACCAACTGCTTCCTATTGTCATCATCAGAATAAACACATGATCAATAAAAATGCTTCATGGAAACACACCACTCAAAACACTCTGACCCAATCTGACAATTTATTCTGATTGTGTGTCATTACTACACTGGTTTTTATGTTCTGCATAGACGGTATGAGCTTTGGAGCGTGAACAGAACCAGCCGACTGTCCCGCCGAGCAAACCGTGTCTGTGAGCAGGGGAGTGTGCTTTGTTGAGGTGCACGCTGCAGGGGAACCTTCGGACCGCAGTCCAGCCGGCTACTCCCCCGGAGAACTGTGTTTCCAGAGCTGCTGGAGGAATGCAGAAATGCAGCTCTGAGCAGTCCAGAAAAACCGTGTAAGCAACCATGGGAATTCGTGTAGCCAATCTTGTCCAGACAACATCAAGGCTGATATTATTTCCAAGTGTTTACGTGTGGCCAAAATGTACATTGCAGCATTGCCCACACGGATTTTAAGTGCATCCAAGGCTAAATGTTGTTGTCAGTATGTATTAACATAACTCTAAACATAACTCTAATCCCTACTCTGTGTCCATGCACCCAAAAAAAAAACACTGACTGCACAGATTTAAAAAATTCTAAGGAAACAGTCACTTAAAAATAAAAATAAAAGCACACTTAGATCATCTCGCTCTACTCCGCAGCTTTGTTTACTAACAACTGAATTGTTATTACTCCTACAGTTTTTTCCAGTATTATAGAAAGCTCTGCACATGATTTATTACGGCTGAATGTGTGGCGAATGTAAACGTTTGTTTCTCACAGCTCAATCCTAATCCGATTTTTGATCTGATTAAAGACATTGGCACATGTAACTACAGAGTTTCAGTGGGCTACAGTTTACACTTCATGTTAGCATGCTTAAATGCTAATTCGCTTATGACTTATAGTAACACTTATATAATTTCTCAATTTAAAAAAAAAGGAAAACTCTACATCGCACATGGAACATGGCATCCATTCAAGGATCTCCATTTGTCTCCCCTGTTAAAAATAGATTAAAAAAACATTTGTTTCAACCAAAGGCCATCACAATATTAGAACTTGTTAAAAAGATAGGTATTACTCTGACTTGTACACATTGAGAATCCTTGCAACTTATTTGACTGTGCGACATCATCGCTTTCTAGGATTCTACAAATTACAACAAAGAAATACAAAATGAATTGTTGTATACTGAGATTTAATTATGCAATATAGATTTAATGTAGAACATTTCAGGTATAAAATTTAAAAAATTAAACTTTACAAGTCACGTTGCTTCATAGACGTAGTCCACAGAGGATGTCACCTCAGCATTACTGGCTAGGAAAACATCTTTCAAAAAAATCCATCAGGTCTAAAAGAACCAGAATACAAGTTAAAGTTCCATTTATGGTTAAAGAAAAATGGAAAAAAGATTAATAATACCAACATCCTTAATCTTTCAACAGGAACGGGTAGCAGTTGGTTGTATCGTCCTTTAAACCGAATAAATCACATAGAATTAAAATGTTGATTAAATAAAATGATTATATGAAAGGATCATTTTACTATTTAACCCAATCAGAATGGCTTGTCACACTTGAGTCACAGCCGGTAAGGATGACAGGTAAAAAGCACACTTGTAAAGTAGGCATTTAAATAGAAATTTATAATCAGACATTCTTGTTAAATTTGAATGATTTACAAAAATTAAAAGTGTCTATGTTATCTGGATTGCAAGAAGTACCTCTTTCATGGAAGGTGAATTTCTCTGCCTCTTCTTCCTTTATGAAAGTGGTTGGTGGGAGTGGCCTGTGAAATCCCTCCACCGTCTCTGATTGGTTATGAAGCACCATGTACACCAAGATCACATGATGCACAATGTAGTGGTCCTGGGAAACAGTCGTGACACACTAGAACTGCAACCTGATGGCAATTCCCCTTATTTTGGCCTCCATGATATCATCTAATGAACCACAAAGGCTCTCAAGGCAGCTCCGGAGCTGCATTCAGCTCTTTCACAATCTTATGTTGCGCCTCTGCGTGATCTGGGAAAATCAATTAGAAATGTTATAAGTTAAAATGTATTTTATGCCTCAAAAATGTGCATCGTGTCTTCTTGTCAAAGTTAACTTCTTCCTTCAGACCGTGGGCTATTTCAGTGATCAGCATTTGTTTTCAGAGATGTTTGACAGCATTTGACGGGTCAGCTGCAGCGACACAGAAACTGCACAATATCTGAACAAAGTATTTTATTTGTGTTTGTTTGATTGTTGTTGTAAATTGTAAAATGATTGTGATCTCGAAATATTAAAATAAAACTATATCTACATATATACCAAATGTGGGTAAAACTTTTACTGAGTCATTGTTCATCATCTCTGACACAGGACTCAAACTCACAACCGTGACTTTTAGGCGTTGGCCTTCCCTCCCAACTCGGCGAAAAAAAACTTCCATCCCAGAGTTTGTTCAAACATGTAATTCTGACTTCTGATTTAAATCTCACATTAGCAGCTGGTGCATTCAGGGGCTGCATGGAATTTTCACACTTTCATTGAGAGCTCGCTATTGCTGCATTCAGGTGCGCTGGTAATTTCTAGTATTTGTTCACAGTGAAAAGAAAAGTTCAAGAATTTAAAAAATATCTCAAACAGAACAGACTGTTAGTGACATAGTCGCCCACACCCCACAACGTGAGCGCCCATCAGGTCACCCAGAGACTTTACTGCTTTGTGCCCAATATTGTCTTCACGACTAATTCACAAAAGAATAAACAGTTCATATTTGTCATTGTTTAATACTTCAACATGTTGCTGTGTTTGCAGATGTTGATGCTTTAAAGAAAGATTTGTGTTCATAAAAAAGTTCAGAGATTGATTGATTGATTGATTGATTGGTTTATTTCAAGCATTAATTGGACAATACACGAAAATAATTACACATAATTATCAAACACATTGCTGAGACAATGAAAAGCATTGATTGAGAGAAAAGAAAAAAACGAACAAACAAGAACAACGCACTTAAATCACATTGGTAACATATGTTAAGTATAGTGATTAATAACTGAAGTCTAGTAGAGCTTGATTGATTGCTTGAAAAGGAGCGGGAAGAAGCAAATTTATATAATCCCACCCCTACATAGTTCATTTCATAGTCTTGCATAGTTTTCATAATCTGGTTCTGATTAGATGTAGTGCAGATTTTTCATGTGACAAAACTGAGTGCTCATTAATTATTCTCAAAAAGCATAATTACATTATTTCAGTAAACAGTAACATGAATCACACATCATGTAACAGTTATGTAATACTCATTGATGATCATTAGAATACAATTTTATATTAATCCAGAGATCATCTCTACACATTGGAAATCAAGTTTTCAAGTAACAAAAAAGTAGATTATCTTCTGAGAGAATTCTAACTTTTTTTCCTTTTTTTTCTTTCGTGAACATTATTGATTCACACTTTAGGTAATAAAAATATGTAATAAACATTGATTATCATTAGAACACTAATTACATTGATCTAGTAATCATTGGTACATATTTCAGATCAAGTAAAGAAAATCAATAGTTCATCAATAGATTGTCATTACGTTTCAAGTAACATTTCAGTGATCATTATTGCACATTACACAATTTTTTGTGATTTTTTTTTTTAACTTTTTTTGTGTTTTTAAATATTTCAAGTTCACATGTCCACATATTTGAAATGATTCAAACACCAGTTGATCTTTAACTCTTCTTATCTTCATATTGTGAGATTAGAGTTTCTTTATACATTTTCTTGAATTTTTGGATGTTTTAACTTTTTTTGAGTTCTTTAAGTTTAGAGCCGCACACAGACACACCAAACCTTTTTTTCTGGTTCTTATCAATTTGATCTTGAAGTTCCTACATCCCCTCAGTTTGTAGCCTCCTTGTTTTCTAAGAACTGTTTTTGGATATTTAATGGTAATGTTTTCCACTGGCTCTATATAGAATTTCTGCAAAACTCAACAAGATCATACAGTTTTAAAAGTCTGGATTGATAAAATAAATTGTTTGTATGATCAAGAAAGCCGGCTTTCTGTACAATTCTGATGGCTCGTTTTTGAAGTAAAAAGAGAGGATTTAGTGAACTTTTATCATTATAACCCCAAATTTCTATACAATAGGTGAAATATGGCAATATTAAGGAGCAGTAACATGTATTTAGATTTATTCATGATTGAAATACTTATTCAAACTTTAGTTTGTATGTGTCTGATGTGTAGATTCCAACTTAATTTGTTTTCGAATTTTTTGAGAATTGTGGAAGGAGAGAAACGGGTCTATAGTTTGTAAAAAGGTGTTTGTCTTCGCTCTTATAAACAGGAATCACTTTTACAATTTTCATTTTGTTTGGGAATTTCCCAGTTTGTAGTGATAAGTTACATATGTATGTTAGAGGCTTAGAGATATTGTTAATGACCTTCTTCACTATCGTCATATCAATGTCATCACAATCTGCTGAGTTTTTACTTATTTTTTTAACAATTGTTATCAGATCATTTTCAATCACATCAACGAATCAGATCGAACGAGAACAAGATCAGAAGTGTCTTTGATTAAAAACAATAAATTTCCGTAGGGTTATAAAACCTGAAATAAGTGAAGAAGAGAAGCAGTTTCCAGTTCAATAAAACTTAACATAATCTGATCTGCTTTATTCATTTGAAATGCTTAGTGATTTAAAGTTTGAATGCATTTGTAGTTTGCACAGCATACTGTGTAATTCTGGTTTTCCACAGAGGTGGGAATTATTTTATAGGACCAAGCTGCTCTTTGGTGAGAATTACAGCTGGAAGTGCATGCCAGCAGAAGTGTCAACAGGAATGTGGGGTCCTTAAACCAGCTCACGTGGAGGATGGGATCTGGGGGTGAGCATGGTGAAAGTCCGAGATCAGGGAGGGGGTCAAGGATCTCTTCTGAGGCGACCCAGGAACGTTCTTCCGGACCGTACCCCTCCCACTCCACCAGATATTGGGTGTTTTTAACATGTTCTTGTGGCATTTGTATGATGATGGAAGACAAATAAATGCAATTTTAATCTTAAATTTCTTCATGAGAATTCCTTTATCGAAAAGTGGATCAAGAGCAGACCAAAGAATGCATTGAAAAAAGGTTGTAGGTGTGACTCAGGCAGTGGTGTCATTGAGTCTTCTTTTTTTTTTTTTTTTTTTTGGGGGGGGCGCAGATATGGGCACAGGTTTGGGAAAGGGGGGGCACATGTAAATCACCCAAAATGTATTTAAATCATAAATGTGAGTGGAACTCATGTCAGACGTAGTTTCAACACCCAAAGGAAAATCAAAACAGGCCACAGCAAACCCTCTTTATATCTTTTGATTTATATGTTATTTAAAAATGCTTCTGCTCCTTAGTGTAATGAGATTTCAACCACAACAGGACAGAGTTTTAAGATTCTCTATTGGTATTACAGGACTAAAAAAAGTTCAGTTTTATCACAGCTTGTGATTCACATTCAAGAAAGCTTATTTTGCATTTACCACATTTTATATTCAATTCAATTTAATTTTATTTATACAGTCCAATATCACAGCCACAGCCGTCTCATTGGACTGATATCAGTATATTGTAAGAAACAACCAAAAAATCAATCATGTAAAAGTAAACAATAGCTGGTTGTTAAACAGACTAAGCTGAACAAACATCTCTGTCTTTACACCCTCCTTCGCGTGAGGAAAAACTCATAAAAAAACCCTATCTTTTTTTGGGGGGGAAACTATGAAACCTCAGGGTTTCCCACATGAAGGAGAGATCCTCAACCCTGGACGGACAGGTGATGCGCAAGAACTATGAAAGAAAAATGAGCTTAATTCATTCTGTAACTACATGGTTGAATAACAAGTATATGTCTAATAAACAAACACGTCTAGATAAACAGCTACAAGTTAAGATAACAGCTAAATATTTAAATAAACAACAACATGTTTGAAATAGTGTAGCATTTGTGACATACTAAAAACATTTGCGCACAAACAGTTACTGGCTTTTTAAAAGCAATTACACTGGCATAAACCTGCAGGTAAATACCATGATTAAAAGCAAACTCAGGGTGTAGTAAAGTTTCTGCTAGACAATCCCACTAACTTCCAATAACATGACAAAGATTTTTCATGTAACATCACTGAGCATTCAGCAGGAACTCTTAGTGTAGAATACATCATCCAAATGGCAGCACCTGTATAGGGGTAAAACAGAATTGGCTTCATTTCATTGGTTCATTTCTAGTTCCAGTCAGCAAAAGGATGCACTTGTAAGCTCTAGAAGTGTTCTTTGGCTAAAAGCGACTAAAAACCTGATTTATCGCAGAATTAAAGTTGTAACTCTTTCACTACATTGGCCCCAAAGAAGAACCGAATGACAAATGGCGACTTTGACATCAAACAGGCTATTGATGAGATCAATGCTAATGCTAAAACACTGAAAGAAAACTTTATAAAATCTGTTAAACCCAGAAGGATAGCTGTTAATTAGGCAGCAAAAGAAGGAATACAGTCCACAAACAATAAACAGAATATGGACCTCTTTATTGCACAAAATCACCATAATTACACCATAATTACAACAAGAAATCTGAATCAATTATTGATTGATTGTTAAAATGATGGATCTCTAATCATTACATCACTTGGTTTCCCAAAATGTGACTTAAAAATACTGATTTTTCTAATGAAAAATAATCTGCACATATTTGTAATCTTTGATACTTGATCTATATAATCTTTTTCCTTTTTTTCCAATGGATAAAAATCAGCATTTATTTTAAATTTTGATACTTGATTGATAATATTGCTTTTTGTTATCAAAAATAGTCTGCACTTATCTTAAATTCAGATGCTTGATCTACATATGCTATGATGAATTCTGAAATAATCTTCTGTCCAGTGTCATGATCATCGTGATTTATTTAAGCTGAAGAATTGTTAATGATCTGAATTTCGGTAACAAATTGGGGTTACATCACAGCCAATTTTGTCCATCTTGATTTATGGTTAACAGTAAAATAGGATGGTAGAACTCTTACCTTGTCTGAGAGTTTCTACCTAACAAGTTGCCTCATAGTCAAGAAAAAAGACTTGAACAATCTTCTACAATTCAAAGGTGATCTGGTGGAAATTCAGGGTTGTTGGATAAGGGAAATATTATTGGCTTTACATTGACCCAAGTTTTATAGTGTTAAATTTCCTGTCTTAGTTGCTCTGAACTTGTTTTCAGTTCTGCTGGTGATCCTGTTTCCAAAGTACTTATTTTGGTTTTTGCTCACTAGGAGTTGGTCATTATATCTGTTTGCGGCTTGATTTCACATCATTTTGGAGTTTGCCTGCAGCTCCGTCTAACCTTCACACCAGCATCATGATGTGATGCTGATTTGTTTCACCGTGTTCACATGTTGTAATGAGGATATCCAGGGAGACAAGAGGTTTATCTGCACTTCAGCTCTGCCATGGCTGTGCCCAGAGAGGGGGTTTGCTCTGTAAACCCAGTTGTTCTGTCACTGCTCCAGCTGACTCACTGATGTCTACCTCCCCAAATCCTATAAACAAGGAAAGCAGGGGATTAGTCCCAACTAAAATCACTAAGCTCATTTGACAGCTTCTCTCCCATCATCACTAATTAACAATAGATGCAATGAAATTAATCTACAAATGGCTGTGAGTGTTATCTCAAGTTGCTAAGACTGAACCTGGTTACAAAAGCAAAATAGGAGGATAAATATAAATAAAGCAAATTATTTTAAAGCAAAACTTGACATCTTTCTCTTCACAGTGTTTTTTAAGTTGAAGTAAGTTGAAGTGTGACTTACAGATTTAAAAAATTAACGTGTATAGGTCCAGATACCAAATCACAAAATGCTGCCATCTGATTGTGGTTAAAAAGTTCCAAAGTCTGCTTTTTTGCCAGAGAAAAAAGTTTGGATGCAAAATGCCAGTCAGTGTGGCTTGTAATTTTTCGGTATCCTGTCATATTTATTCGTTTAAGTTCTTTAGTTAGACATTTTCATCCATGTTTAAATTAGTGCTGTCAATCTATAAAAAAACTGAATCATATTAATCACCTAGATTGTGATCACCTAGATTGTGATTGATCACTATCAATCACAATGTTTTACAAGGTAAATGTTTTACGACAATATGCGGCTTTTGAATGGAAAAAAGGCCACATTTTTCCTTCATTTTTATTGTCTGAAATGTCGTCATTTGTAAAGTGTTAACTCAGATATCCCAGAAATGTAATGTGTGATGAACTAAGCACATCAACAGGGCAATAAGCAGAACTGTAAAGACTTTAATGTCTGCAGTTTTATCCAAGAAAACAGCCATAAGAAACTAACAGTGTTTCTGCACATTAAATGGTCGGGGTGAATACTAAAATCTGATTGGCTGCCAGGACCCTTGATTTACAGAAGAAAATGAAAATGATGATGTTGGAAGCTTTGCCAGAGGCTGTGCCACGTGACCATGAAGCGGTTCAGATTGTGCAGTGATTTTTTGACAGCGATGTGAATCCCTCAGGCCCCATTCAAAATTTTGATGGAAAGTTGTAGTCAGAGAGAGTTAGAAGACAGGAGATTTGAAAGAAAAATGTATTTCTAAATAAAACCATTGTTTTCCCTAAGCAATAATTGCTGATCATATCTCATTGTAACAAAGCACAATGATTTTTCACAGTGGTCCAGTTACATTCTAAAAATGACCAATGATAGGTAGAGTTGTAAAGAGTACCGAAAAACTATACTTGAGTAAAAGTACAGATACCTTTTTGTAAAAATTACTCCATTACAAGTTAATAGTCACCAATCCTGAAAACACTTGAGTAAAAGTATTAAAGTATGCGATTTTGGAAGAACATTCAGTGTTTTACTCACACTGTAGGCTCAAAGAACACCAAGAAATGGGAAAAACAATAAACTGTTTATTTATGAGGTTTTATTTCCTAATATTTATAGAAATTAAATTTAACATCTTTAATATTTCAAAACGACAGAAAAAAAATAGATTTAAAAAAAAGAAAAAGAACAAGAGGTCAGTCTCCGTCCCACTCAAATGTTCAAAAGAGAAACAAACAGTTTTTTCATTCATTCATTCATTCATTCATCCAGTCCACTTTTCATACAACCCCCCCCCCAAAAAGCAAAAAGAAAGTAGTAAAATGTAGTAAATTAAGTGTCAGAGCTGATTTGGAGTCAGAGTACCTGGCTGCAGGTAAAATAGCAGCTGTAATGGTGAATAAACCCGATGGAGCCAATGGACGTCCTAAACAGAAGTTGTTTTTTATCTAAAGGACAGGACTCGTGATCTCTAAAATGGAAGAAGTACTTTTATACTAATACTTTTTTGTTTATGTCATTATCAATATCTTTTGTTGAACTTTGATTTTATTCTTCTTATTATTTAACCCTTTGGAACTGACGGACGCCCTCAGGCGTCCTGCCGTGCAGCTGTGAGATCCTCATAATAAAACTGTCTAAAATGAACTTCAACTTTGTTCTGTGATGAACATTTTATGCAAAAAACACTGCATTTATTTGTAGTTTTTTGTACAAGAGAGAACTTTTATTTGAACAAATAAGACAGAAGATGAACGTCGATCTCTGACCCCTGCACCTCAGAGCAGAGTTCCCGCTGTGGGGGCGGAGCTGAAGCTGTCTGCTACTAGAAATCCAACAAAGAGGAACCGATCATGATTTTATTTTGTGATGGAGGCTGACAGGAATTTTCTAGAACAACGAGAATCAATGTTGACTAAAAACTCTGCGGTTCACCACAAAAGTCCCGCCTGCCACCGTTACGGAAGCGAGCAGTTCTAGTAGACAGACACGCCTCCACCTGTGAACACAATCCAGCCGAGCAGAACACCTGAAATCCAGCTGGATCGAACGTCTCCAAAAACCTCTTTCCTTATTTTTCACAAACACAACAAGTAAAACTTGTTTTTAAAAAACAGAGTTTCATTAGTAAAATTAAAAGTTGAGAAGTTCTTGCGGTGAAAATGGAAAACAGCTTCATTCTTTAGCTAAGATAAGCTAACATTAACATGGACTTTTGAATCATTCAGTTAACCTTTAGGTAAAGTACAACTTCTGTTTTTGACATCCATCGGCTCTATCAGGTCTATCCGACATTTTAATGTGATGGCTTCATCACTGGCTGCAGCCATGTCGTTACACCTGGTTTTAGGCAAACATTCTTGTGATTTAGCTCATAAATAACATCCAGTACCTTCAGCATCCTGCAGATGGCGATATCGTCTAATCCGCCTAACACAGCAGCCATGGTAACGTAGAGAAAGATGTGGACTTCTTGTGCACATCCACAATGTAATGAGTAACGTAAGAGTCCATTCAATTGTAGTGGAGTAAAGAGTACAAATATTTACTCATAAATGTAGTTGAGTAGAGAGTAAAAGTTGCTTATATATATATATATATATATATATATATATATATATTGTGTTTGACAGATTTTACTCTTACAATCGGGGGTTATAAATCATAGTGAACACAAAATGTATGTTGGTATAAGCCCCTTTTGTAATCTAAACGATACTTTATTAATATTGATTTATTTTATTTATTTATTTACTTTTTTTGTGTTCTTTTTGTTGGACCGGACGGAAAAGGAAAGGGGGAAAAGGAGAGAGTTGGGTGGGGGAATTATAGATGGATTATAGAAGTTAGAGAAGGACTACTGGGAAGGGAAGGTAGAGTTGTTAATCTACAGGCAACAAAATGCTGGATCTTATACCCATTGCAATAGTGAGTGTTTGTCTACAATGGGCCGGGCCTGTCCACACACTCAGCTGTTACATACCTGCCGGCTCCAAGAGTATTCACAAACTTGTCCACATCCAGTTCGCACGCACACTATTTGAGGGTGCAAAGGTGAGCCGACGCCTGTGCTCAGGTGAATGTTATGTTAAGATGAAGTGGATGATGGAATGCAATAAAAAGGAGGGAGAACCTCCAGCCATCCCCACACCAAGACCCCCGCCGAGGCGGCAGCGCCGACCAGGGCCCACACCCGCACCCATACTGTGGGGTCAATGGAGGACAACCACCCGCCCGGCAGCCCAGCCAAGCACACAGACCAGGGCCCGCAGGACAGCCACACGGGCCCCCAACACCCGAGCGCAGTGAGATACGGAAGCGCAGAGCGCAAGGCCCAGCCCAGTCAAGAGAGCAGCCCTCCCACCGCACGAGGTGGCCCAGCGCAGGGCCTTGCCCCCCCCCACCCCAGACAAGCCGCCCGCAGGGCACTGAGGACATCTCCTGATTGCTTACAGGGATGTCCAATCGCCCTCTCACCAAGGAGCCCTAAATGTCTACAGTGCAGTTAAAATTGGAGGGTAGAGCACTGAGAGGACATCTCCTGCTTGCTGGCAGTGATGTCCTAGCACCCCCCACCAAGGATCCTACGTGTCTAAGGTGCGGGCCCAACTTGTGGTTCAGGATCCTGGTTTCTGAAAAAAAAAAAAAAAACTACTACTACTAATGAATATAAAAAACACGACATTAATAATAATAAAGACTAGATTAATGTAATAACTAATAAATAAATAACATTTATAAGGATCATTTATCATGTATATATGTATATATGATTATATGTATACATATTAAAGCTGTTAGTGTTTTCGCGTTAAAAAGGCACTAACTCAAAATGCATTTGATATTGTCAATTTTTTTGATGGCATTAATTGCAGATTTTGGCACTCAAGCCTTTCTATACCACCACGATGTTCAGGAGTACAAAGCAGAAAGGACTCCTAAATGGCAAATGGATTACTAAGACCACGCCAGGTGGCTCTCTGGGCAAAACCAAATGATTTGTACTGTTACTGCTGGTGTGAGACGAAGTTACCACTGCAGCACGTCAAGTTTGAAGTACCACCTGCTCGCCAAACGCACCGCCCTCCAAGAGAATCAGCCCTCATATGCAAAGCTGATGACGCTATATAGTTTGCAGCAAAAAGGTCTAACTGCCTCAAAAACAAACAAGCTTTCAGCGGCTGTAGCTAAATGATAGCTACAACTTACAATCACTAACCCAATTCATGTTTCAGCAATTTTTTTATCCAGAAAGCTTTTCTGAATACATCGTAAGTGTCAGGCCTGGATAGTTCCTGTTCCTTCACTGTCCTCTCCTGCTTCTGTTTGGCAGTTTTTCATTTTTTGGTTCTGTTGCTCACCTTTCCCTGTCTCTCCTCCACAGGTGTTCAGAATGAGGCGGGGCATCCTGCTACTAATCACCTCAGCAGTAATTCTGACCCTTTCCTCCAGATTTTCCCTTCCAGTCTGTCTGCTTACCTCAAGTGGTATTGAGCCCACATCTGAATCTGCTTGCCTGGCCTGTAACACTTGTCTTAACTAGATGATTTTGTTTCTGTTCTTTAGTCTGCTCTTCCTGGAATCCATCAAGCCTGTTGTGACCTCACCCGTCCTGGACTCCATACACCTGCAACCAGCCTGGACCCCTTTTCCCACCTGGACCTCCGGCATCCTCTCTTTTAACAAATCTTTTGTTTTCCCATCATCCCACGCTCTCTTTTCACCTGATCATGACAGTTACAAAGTATTTTAAAAAGTATTTATTGTTATTTGAAGTTTTTATTTACTTTGTTGTATAAAAAAGTATTTCTACAATATTTCTAGTTAAAACTGCATTTATGCCATTCTTGTCCTTATAAACAATGTAAAACTGCCAAATACTCTTGAAGTACACATATTATTTACAAAAAAGTAACCTATCAATTTGCGATTAATTACAAGTTAACTATGGACAATCATGCAATTAATCACAATTATAAATTGTAGTCAGCCCGAATACAAATATGTTTGTAGAAAGAAAATATGTGCATGTAATTCTTCTCCTTTTGTTTTAGTGAAACTAATTCCAATATTCCAGATATTCAATTCAGCCAGTGTATATACACAGCATATCGTCATCACTACAAAATACATGTTTTTATACTTTATTTTGTTGACTGTTTTATTCACAAGTTCCTGCAAGATGCCACACAGTTCAATGTCATACCAACTGATATATTTGCATCCAGTAGTAGCAAATATATCTGAGCAAATGCAGCTTCAAGAAGCATTGCACTTGAGAGAACCAATTAGATGTAAGATTTCAGTTCTTCATGAAGTTTCATTTGCCCATCACTAAGTAAAGCCTTTGTAATTTACAGCGGAAACAACATGAAAAAAATGTTTTAATGCCCTCCTTCCCTTAAAAGTATGATTTAAGCGAGCGTAGAGTGGTTACAAAGAAACAGAAAACAACTAGGACCACAATTAAGCATGTCACTGAAACAAGACTACAAACAGCAAGATTCATTAAATTCTGGTCTCATAACTAAAATTTTGTTTGGCTTTGGTATGCATTTGTGACGGGAAGCACCAAGGACCCAGAAGCAGGAAGGTCAGTTTCCACAAAATACTTTTATTGACAAAAACTTGAAACATGACACAAATGTTTGATGATAAATGAGCACTTACACAACACACAACAATAAAAAAATTGGCTGCTTAAAATTGAAAAATTCATATGGCTGAAATCTTGACTTTACTATTACATTAAAATAATACAAAGCATGTTTATAGCATATAAACATGGTAACAAACACAGAAAATTTTACTTGTTAAAGAAAATGTATGTACATGTACATCAGGGGTCTCAAACTCCACTGTTGGGCCACTGAAGGCAGAGTCATCCCTTCTTTGTATGTACTATACTATTAACTGTACTGTATTATTAACTGTAAAAGAAATTACAAAAAAATTCAATCAACAAATACATAAATGAAAAATCAACAAGTACATACTTCAGTAATACATTTTTGTTTTCAATCTGAAAATTCAGATTTAAACACAGTTCAATTAACACTAACACTGTTAGTGGCTATGTTTAACACTGTTAGACACAAAATACGGCTTCAGTTTGAGTTTTTTAATCTCCACCAGTGAGTTCTTCTCATGATTTCTCTTGCCTACTTCTAACTGGACACCTAGCAGAGCTTCCTTTAGCACAGCAGAGCCACATTTGGTTTGAGAGTATGGCTTCAAAATGACTGTCAGTCTGGAGTCTGGACCAGTACTTTGACTTATTGAAATTAGTTTAATATGAAATGTAGTGTGCTGCCCAGTGAGACGTTACACAACAAATACGTTTCTCTCTGAATAAATCACAGTGATACAGATGTAGCCCCATGGGTTTTTAATAGGGAAAAAAGTCACAAAACTACAATTTCAAATGCCATTTCTTTTTCTCTTTTTCACATTTCCACATATAAGGGTAGACTCTTTTATGTTTGCTTTTTTAATGTATTCTTTGTAAAACAAGGATGGCTTTTTGTGTTTGATCATTTAGGATAAGAAAAGCGATTTCTGAAAGTGACTTTGTTATGGAAGCATGTAACTATGGACAATTAATAAATAGTTGTTGCTTTACAGTAAATTATTGGGGGCACAGATTCTGGCAGACTGATCAGCCGCGGCCTGACAGACTTCATGCCCCCTCTTTGTTTTAAGTAGAATATGTGGGAAAAATTCAAATATGACGATAACCTCCCAAAAGCTCCAGAATAAAGTACAGTATTCCCCCCTTATTCCCGGGGGTTAGGGACTAAAGACACCCACGAGTACGCCAACCAGTGAACCCCACCACAACCACCACCACACACACACACGCACACTTGCACACGCGCACACACACACACAGAATGTAAGTTATGGAGGCTAAAATATTTATTAAAGTACTTTGGAGGACTGCAAGCCGTAAAACCCCTTCATGTGCTTCCTCCTTCATCAGTTAAGTGTGAGAGGACATCATCTTCTAGAATTTGGCGGTTTCGTCCAGGATAAACACCTGCTCTAGATGATAATTATCCTCCGCGATTATCAGGATATTTTTGAGCTCATCTAAGTCTGACACCATTTCTTCATGCAGGCTCGCAGTGTGTGTGTCCATCTGTGTGTGTGTGTGCATCGGTGTGTGCATCTCTGTGTGTGCGACAGGCTGGCATGCTCCCCATCTCCTCCCCCCTTTCCTCCCTCCACTATTCATTCAAAGTGGCCGCTTGCACGCCAGTTGACCCAGCAGGTGTGTCAGCACGTTGAGCTCCTTCAGGTTTCCCTGCTTGCATCTATCAAGCCCGGTCAATGTCCCGCCCCAAGAGCCATATACCTCACTGGGATTGGTCGGTTTGTCAACTTCGCACACAACACTCAAAGTGCCTGTCACACAAAACTGGCGGGCTGCACAAACATTAAACTTTCATATTAAGGTGGGGGGGCGAAAATTTTTTGTCTAGGGGGCCGCAAATTGGCTGCGACCGCCAGTTTGAGACCTCTGATGTACGTATATTTTTACTTAAAAAAAAAAAGGAAAGTCTAACACCTTCTAAAACAGGGATTTCTCATTAAAACACACAAAACATATCTCAGAAAATATTCAAATGTGTTCATAAAAACCAAAACCATTAGTTTAAAATCCAAATACCTGAATAGAAGTGTAAAAATATGTAACTTTCATTTAGACTATTGTCAAAAACCTACTTAAAAACATTGAAATAGTGAAGGACTTTGCCTAATTTGAAAAATGCTCAGAGCTGTACATTAGAGAAACTAAACAGCCATTGAACAAGACGATGTACCAACACAGGAAAAACACATTAGGACCAGTTTGGGCTGTTTTTGCATGTCCAAAATGTTTCCTCAACAGAGGGGAAGCGCTCAGACACAATTTGTCTTTTTTTTTTTTTTTTTAAACCGGGGTGGGGGATAGTGGGGGGTAAACATTTCCCACCGTTCGATTCTTTTTTTTTTGCTTCCCTTAATGAGGAAAATGGGAACCTAACTGGAGTACACCATTCAGACATGTAAAGCCACTTTCCAAGAAAGAAGATTGTAAGTCCAGATGTGATGTTTCACCTTCAGCTTATCGCCTGAATGAATGACAACCTTCATTACCTTTAAAAACTAAACCATGAGAGTATTCTGTACTGTCATCAGCTCTCTCACTTCGTGTATAATTATTTAAGTAAAAAAAAGAAAACTGTTCATATCAAAAGCATTTTATATGTTTCCCAACATTTATAGCTCTAAAAAAATTAACAACTCAGAGCAAAGTACTGAGGATTATTTAATGGATTTGGATGGTGGACGTACAGTGGCTAGCAAAATTATTCATACCCCTGAAACTTGATGCCCAGTATCCCATGTTTGACATGTTTTTTTAAGGATGTAAACCTATGTTGATTGTGTTACATGTCTTATTCTTGCATGATTGCTTGAAATAAACCATTTTAATTCATATCAAAACATCACATTTTCTCAAAAACATATACACACACATATATACACACTCAGAGACCTGAGAGAGCCTTCTCCAAAACAGGGCAGATCATTACTGACAGGAGAAGCCAAATCAGCTTCTCCAAGCCTTGGTCTTCCTCTATCACAACCAGAGACTGACCATTGGTGCTTTTGAAATGGATAAAGAGAAAGATTTTGTGTGGGACATGGAGATCTGTGTCAGGGTTGACGTGCGGACACAGAAGCAGACAGAACTCAAGAATACAAAGTCTCTCATTTATTGAAACACTCACTCGAAATATCTTCCACAAGTCCAAGAAGCAACAAAAACCACCCGACAACTAGTGCAGGGAGACGAAGACTTATAACTAGGAGGAAGGGATGAGGTAAGTGGAAACAGGTGTGCCAATCAAGGAAGGAGAGAACACACACTAAGGAGAGCACACAGGAAGTACAACCAACAACAAAATAAAACAGGAAGTGGAAACCAAAACACAACTCCAACAATTAAGCAAAGTCCAAAACCCCACAGTACCCCCCCCTCAAGGCGCGCCGCCTGGCGCAGAGGGAAGCCTGTCCCGGTGCCGCCGATTGAAGTCCCTGATGAGCCCAGGATCCAGAATCCGCGATGCAGGCTCCCAGGACCTCTCCTCAGGCCCGTACCCCTGCCAGTCCACCAGATACTGGAGACCACGTCCCCGTCGCCGAACGTCCAGCAGGCGACGGACAGTGTAGGCCGGCTGGCCATCAATGATGCGGGGAGGGGGTGGCGGAGAGGAAGGGCCGCTGCAGGGGACTTGTAACATGCGGCTTCAGCTGAGAGACGTGGAAGACCGGATGGATGCGCAAGGACCTGGGCAAGCGCAGCCTGACCGCCACAGGGTTGATGATCTTCAGGATCTCAAAAGGACCGATGTACTTGGGGGACAGCTTCTTGGATTCCGTCCGAAGCTTGATGTGGGAAGTAGACAGCATGACGAATTGGCCCGGTAGGTAAGGAGGTGCTGGAGTGCGTCGACGATCCGCCAGCCTCTTGTTGGTAGACCCTGAACGCAACAGGGCCGCCCGAGCCTCCCGCCAAACACGCCGACAGCGGCGGTATAGGTGCTGAACCGACGGAACGGCCACCTCCGTCTCCTGCTCGGGAAACAGGGGGGGCTGGTACCCCCAGAGAGCACTCAAACGGGGACATGCCAGAAGCAGATGAGGTGAGGGAGTTGTGCGCATACTCCACCCATGGCAACACGGAGCTCCAGGAGGTCTGGCGTCGAGAACAGATGCACCGGAGAGCGGCCTCCAAGTCCTGGTTAGTCCGCTCCGCCTGACCATTAGTCTGTGGATGAAAACCAGAAGACAGGCTGGCAGTAGTCCCGAAAGCACCACAGAACGCCTTCCAGACTTGAGAGATGAATTGAGGACCACGATCCGACACCATGTCTGTGGGAATTCCATGCAGCCTGAAGACATGTTTAATGACCAGTCTTGCAGTCTCTGCAGCAGAGGGGAGTTTGGTCAGAGCCACAAAATGAGCGGCCTTAGAAAACCGGTCCACAATAGTCAGAATCACGGTCCTCCCGGCAGAAGGAGGTAGGCCAGTCACAAAGTCCAGGGCAATGTGTGACCAAGGCCGACCCGGGATGGGCAGTGGGTGTAATAGTCCAGCAGGCGGGTGCGTACTGACCTTATTCTGAGCACAAACCAGACAACCTGAAACATAGTCCCGGACGTCCTTGGTCAAACTAGGCCACCAGAAGCGGCGACGCAGAAAGAATCCAGTCCTGCGGATTCCTGGGTGGCAGGTGAGTCGCGTGGCATGAGCCCACTGGAGGACCTGGGACCTGAGTGAGCTAGGGACGAACAGTCTATTAGGAGGACCTCCTCCAGGGTCCGGCTCCTGAACCTGGGCAGCCTTAATGTCTCTCTCCAGCTGCCAGGAGAGGGCGCCCAGCACACAGGAGGGAGGAAGAACAGTGGCTGGTTGGCTGTCTTGGACAGCCGATTCCTGTTGTCGGGAGAGGGCATCAGGCTTAACATTCTTAGACCCAGGACGATAAGACACCATAAAGTTAAACCGGTTTGAAAAACAGAGACCACCGGGCCTGCCTGGAGTTCAGTCGTTTGGCTGTACGAAGATATGACAAGTTTTTATGATCAGTCCAGACTATGAACGGCATAGCTGACCCCTCCAACCAATGCCTCCACTCCTCGAGGGCTAGCTTAATTGCCAGCAATTCTTTGTCTCCCACATCATAATTGTGCTCCGCCGGAGAAAGCCGGCGGGAGAAAAAAGCGCAAGGGCGCAATTTACTGTCAGATTCCCCCCGCTGAGACAATACCGCACCCCACCCCTGTATCTGAGGCATCCACTTCAACAATAAATTGCCTGGAAGGGTCAGGTTGGGCCAGAACAGGTGCAGAGGTAAACAGACGTTTAAGCCGGCTAAAGGCGGCCTCCGCCGCCTCCGTCCAGGCGAACGGAGCGGAGGTAGAGGTGAGAGCCGTGAGGGGCGCGGGCCACCGAACTGTAGCCACGGATGAAACGGCGGAGGAAGTTGGCAAACCCCAGAAACCGCTGTAATAGTTTCCTGTTAGTTGGGGTAGGCCACTCCACCACCGCTTTCACCTTAGCGGGATCGGGTCTCACCTCACCCTCTGCTATAACAAACCCCAAAAACGAAACAGACGGAGAGTGGAACTCACACTTCTCCGCCTTCACAAATAATTTGTTCTCCAGCAACCGCTGGAGCACCAGACGAACATGCCGCCGATGTTCGCTGACGTCCCTGGAAAAAACCAAAATATCGTCCAGGTAAACAAAAACAAACCGATGAAGAAAGTCCCGTAAAACATCATTAATCATAGCCTGGAATACAGCAGGAGCATTACAGAGACCAAAAGGCATAACCAGATACTCGAAATGTCCCAGGGAGTGGTGAAGGGGCGGTCTTCCATTCATCACCGGCTCTGATACGCACGAGGTGGGTAAGCGTTTGCGAAGGTCCAGTTTGGGTGTAGATCCTGGCCTCCTGCAATGCTTCAAATGCTGAGTTCATTAAAGGCAAGGGGTAACTGTTTCTTTACAGTGATCTCATTTAGCCCCCGATAATCAATAACATGGTCGGAGGGACCCGTCCTTCTTACCAACGAAAAAAAATCCGACCCCACTGGTGATGACGACGGTCTGATAATACCAGAGTTCAGAGACTCAGCAATATATTGTTCCATTACCTCCCTCTCAGGCTTGGACAGACTATATAACCTGCTTTTAGGCAAGGTGGCGCCAGGTTGGAGGTCGATAGCGCAGTCATATGGTCTGTGAGGCGGTAAGGAGAGGGCTCGTGATTTTGAGAACACCCAGCGATGTCGGTGGTATTCCGGCGGTACCCCGGATAGGTCAGGTTGAGGGCGGCCGCCCTACTGGGACAGCGGGGGTCTTCCCCAGGAGGCCGAGCTGAGCGTAAACAGGTGGTGTGACATTTCTCACTCCAGCCAGAAACCCGACTGGAGGGCCAGTCGATGACTGGGTTGTGCGCCATAAGCCAGGGATACCCTAGAACCAGTGGGTTCTGGGCGGAGGAAAAAAACGAAAAAAACGGGGTACATTCATGGTGATTACCAGAAACAATAAGATGAATGGGTTCGGTTATATGTGAGATAGTGGCCACCTCTTGACCATTAAGGGAGACCACTTGTAACGGGCGGGGCAATAGCTCACACTTAAGACCGACCTGTCTAGCTAGCTCGGCATCCATAAGGTTCTGCTCTGCTCCAGAATCTACCAAAGCCTTAACCGAAACCCCCTTCCCATGGAACATTACCCGAATTTTCAATAGGCAGGCAGCAGATTTGGGATGAGTGAGCGCTTTATCACCGCTCGTCAGCGCGCCCACCTCTTACTGACGAGCAGAGAAGTTTTGGGCACTCCTTGCAGAAATGACCCCGCCCTACCACAGTAAAGGCACTCACCTGCCGCCATCTGCCGTCGTCTCTCGGAAACAGACAGTCTGCCCCGACCGAGCTGCATAGGTTCCTCCTGCACTAGTAATGGGGGTTCTGCGGGAGAAACAACACAGTCAGGTGAATTGGTGGGCCGGCGATGAGGGCGGGGTACTACCCTGCCATGCTCCTCCTTATGGTCCTGTAACCGGTTATCTATTCGGATAACCAGGGCGATGAGGGGGTCCAAAGTCAATGGTAAGTCGAGTGCAATTAGTCTGTCCTTTAACTCCTCGGACAGACCCTCCACGAAAGCGTCCATGAGCGCAGTAGTGTCCCAACCACTAGTGGAGGCCAAGGTCCGGAACTCTATGGCGTAGTCTGCTGCCCTTCTGTCGCGCTTGTCTCAATTTCATAAGCGCACGAGCTGCCTCTCGGCCTGGCTTGGTGTGATGAAAAATCTGCTGGAAAGCCTCCAAGAAAGCCGAGAGAGAGGCGCAGGTTGAGGCTCCACGCTGCCACTCGGCGGTAGCCCATGCTCCAGCTCTGCCGGTGAGGTGGGAAATAATGAAGGCCACCTTGGCTTGTTCTGTAGGATAATGAGGCCGCCTGCAACTGGAAGTGGAGCTCACACTGGGGTAATGAAGGCCCGGCAGTCCCCGGAGTCTCCGGAAAACCTTTCTGGGCGGGCCAGCTGTGCAGTCGGGGCGGCAGGGACTCCATCCAAGGTCCCCTGGACCGGCGTGGGAAGCGATGGGCCGTGGCGAAGGGACAGACGGTGGATGTTGGACCCGCTCTGCCAGTTGCTCAAAACGCTCTCCCAACGCGGCAACTTGTCGCTCGTGACGGCTTGACATCTCCAGTAACCCTTGGCGAAGACAAGACATCTGCTCCTCCTGCTGACGGAGTAGTGCCCGTAACGCCTCCGTGTCTGCTGTGTCCATGTTACTGGTCGGGTGGTAATGTCAGGGTTGACGTGCGGACACAGAAGCAGACAGAACTCAAGAATACAAAGTCTCTCATTTATTGAAACACTCACTCGAAATATCTTCCACAAGTCCAAGAAGCAACAAAAACCACCCGACAACTAGTGCAGGGGAGACGAAGACTTATAACTAGGAGGAAGGGATGAGGTAAGTGGAAACAGGTGTGCCAATCAAGGAAGGAGAGAACACACACTAAGGAGAGCACACAGGAAGTACAACCAACAACAAAATAAAACAGGAAGTGGAAACCAAAACACAACTCCAACAATTAAGCAAAGTCCAAAACCCCACAATCTGAGGTTTCATCTCCTTATGTTTTCCCCTCAGAATATCATTTTTCTCTAATGTTTAAGTCAGCGCACAAGTATTTTAACTATTGTGAGGACCACAATATTGAGGACCAAAAATTCATTTTTAATTATTTTCATGTTAAATGAAAGCACAACAATGCATTTGTACTTGTATTTGTACTATCTAAGATCTTACAAAGTAACACCGGATTTCTTTTTCAAATCATCTGCTTGTTTAAAAGAGATTGTTTTTATGTGGTATATGATCAACAAGGGGTATAAAGTGAAGGCTTTGGATAAAAAGACCAACTGTGGTGGCTTGCAAAAGTATTCACACCCCTTGAACTCCTCCACATTTTCTCACATAATGACCACAAATATAAAAGTGGTGCACACTTTTGAAGTGGAAAGACCATGATACAAGAGTTTAATTTTATTTTACTTATTAAAAACTGGAAAGTGCAGCGTGCAGCGTATTCAGATCCCTTTCCTATGAGTGCATCCAATTGCCTTCCGAGGTTGCTTGAAGATTTTTGTGCTGATTCTACCCTCCCTCAAATGTTGACTTCATAGAGTCCACTTGTGTGTCATTTATCTCAGTATCTAAATTTAGCTGACAGTCTCTGTGGTTTGTCAGAGAATATTGTGGGGAAAACAGCATCATGAAGTGGAAGGAACACACCAGACAGGTCAGGGAGAAAGTTGTGGAGAAATTGAAAGCAGAGTTAGGATAGAAAAAGATTTCCCAAACTTTGAACATCCTATGAACCACTGTTCAGTCCATCATCCACAAATGGAAAGATTTTGACACAACTGCAAACCTACCTAGACATGGTCGTCCATCTAAACTAACAGACTGAACAAGGAGACACTGATCAGAGATGCAGCTCAGGTGGAGGAATCTGTCCATAGAACAACCATCAGTCGAGAACTGAACACATCTGGACTTTATGGAGGAGTGGCAAGAAGAAAACCATTGTTAAAAGAAAACCACAAGAAGTCCTGTTTGCAGTTTGACATAAACCATGAGAATGACCCAGCAAACATGTGGAAGAAGGAGCTCTGGTCAGATGAGACCAAAATGGAACTTTTTGGTCTAAATGCAAAGCGCTGTGTGTGGAGGAAATCTAACACATCACTCTGAACACACCACACCCACTGTAACATGGTGGTGGCAGCATCATGCTCTGGGGCTGCTTCTCTTCAGCAGGAACAGGGAATCTGGTTAGAGTTGATGGGAAGATGGATGGAGCCAAATCCAGAGTAATATTGGAGGAAAACCTGTTGAAGTCTGAACAACACTTGAGACTGGAGCAGAGATTCACCTTCCAACAGGACAACCATCCTAAACATAAAGCCAAAGCTACAATGTAATGATAAAAATGAAACGGATTCATGTGTTGGAATGATCCAGTCAAAGTCCAGACCTAAATCTAATCCAGAATCTGTGGAGAGATCTGAAAACTGCTGTTCACAAACGCTCTCCATCTAATCTGACTCAGATTGAACTGTTTTGCAAGGTAGAATGGACATTTAGTCTCTAGACATCCCCAGATCATCTTGTCTGCTAGCGACCAAGACAACCTCTCTATTGAAACAGGCTGAGAGACGTGAGATGTAGGTGGCTGTCTCATACCACTCTCTCTTCTTCTGTCTCTCAGTCTTCAGGTCAACACAGGGGGCCAGCTCCACCAGGTCGTTGAGAGATGTGGGGAGATCTCGGGCTGCCAGCTCATCACTGAGGGGGTTGTTGAGTCCTTGGTAGAAAACATTATACAGCAACCTCTCGTTCCAGTCACAATCAGCAGAGAGCGTACAGGAGACTATGGCATTATAGTCAACTGATTTGATGCCCTGAAGCATCTGGGACAACTTGTGACACGATGCTTGTGACAGAGTGAATGAATTGAACACAAGTTTGAGGGCTGCAGCAAACCGCTTGAAAGAGGAAAAGTCTTGGAACTGGTGCTCTCATTTGGCAGTTCCCCATTGTCTAGCTCTCCCCTTCAGCAGTGACACCACGAAGGCCACCTTAAAAAAGCTAAGAGTGAAACATCGACAGCTGTAAGGCAAAAAAAAAATCTCACACTGGGCAATGAATGTCCTACAGCGGTCGGGATCACCTGAAAAACGTTCAGGAGGTGACATGCGAGCCTCAGGAGGAGCACCTTGGGCTGACTGGCAACATCTGTTGCAATATTTTTAAAGCGCTGAAGGACATCATACCTGCTGATTGTCCCACAAACTGGTTCTCATAACCGAACAACACCTCTCCTACCCCAGCACTCCATTCCTGGGTGCCCTTGAGGTCCATTGTGGCCAGTTAGTTCTGTCAGATTGAAATGACAACCTAAGCTAAGGCACGCACAGGATAAGAAGAAACTTTATGAGTTCAAAGATTCTCTTGCTGAGTCCAGATGTTCTTGAAGGAGGTGGATGCCTTTGTGCGTGAGCGGTGAGGAACCTAGGCATAGCGACCTCTGTATAAGCAACAAGGAGCTGGCAGAAACAAGGAAGGCAGAATCACTTGAGCCAGAGCATGGAATAAATGAGAGTTTATGAAAAACGAACTGGCAGAGATTGGGCAAACGCACCAAACTAATACCCCAAGACACAGCTGAAACAACTCAGTGATCAGTGAGCAGGTGAGTGGGGACAGGTGGACGAAATGGAGAACCAGGTACCAATCCAGAAGGTGTCCCCTATCCAACTGACCACCACGCTGCCCTAGGATGGTCTTGATGAAACTGGGTTTACCCTGCCTTCACCCACAAGTGACCAGGTTAGGCTCCCGCACCCTCGTGACCCTAAAAGGGACAAAGCAGGTTTGGAAAATGGATGAATGAATATCGTTATGTCAGAATTATAAATCAATACAAGTATCATCAAACGAAATATAATGAGATTTATTGCTGAATCAATTTTTCCCTCCACTCCTAATTGTTATATGGCATATCATTATAAACAAAAAAGAATAACTGCAGTGGAATAGAAGAAGGAAAAGCATCTTTGTTGTGGTGAGGTGGGGATGCAGTGGTGGGGAGAGAAGCTTGGTCTCTGAGGTTTGTTTTTTGTTTTTAAATAGCTTTAATACGTTTTAAAAAGATCATTTTCTGAGACTGTTTCTCTTTTGTGTTGAGGGATCCTTTTGGAGCTGCTGAAGGTAGCTGGCTGCATGCACCACTGGCATCTCGCCACAAAAATGACAACTACATTTTTCTAAACAAAACGATTAAGGAAATGATGTACCTTCTCTGGTTGATTTCTTCCTCACAATCCCTTTTTTTCTCTCCCTATGCTGCAACCATGTGCTGCTCCCACAGCCTTTATCTTGCAGAACTCCTTCGTGTTTTGTTTTTTAGACACCTTGAAAGTTGGATTCTTTTGCTCGTTAAAAGGATTTGGACCATTTCAGGTTTTAATTTCACAGACATTTTAGGAAAAGACATAATTCACTTCATCAACAAGGTCATGTCTCTTTTCAAGGCATGCTCCATGTCCTGTTGAAAACAAGCCGAGCTGTCATCCTTGCCCCACCACAGCTGGAGGTCCAATCTATTGTCATTTGAAGGGTGTCAAATAGCTCATTTATCATACTGTGACTGTCTTATAGGCTTTGGACCTGTTAAGAACAGTTTGAAAGAATGTTTTGTTCTGAAATGTTGTGTTTTAAAAAGAGTGATGAATATTCCCATTTTTGTCATTTCTGTTGGGCCTATATACCTATATACCATGGTATTCTTAACCTTTCAGAGTAAACTATAGCCATATAAATGATAATATATTACTTAATATATTACTATAATATTATACTATAATATATATATATATATAATGAAATATGAGATGAAATATTATATTTCAATTATAATAATATTTTTGTGAACTCTTTTTCTACCCAGGAGTAAGACTCCTCGATCTTTGATGCTCCGCCTTTCACTCCTTGTTAGTGTTGCCTATTTCATTACGTCATCCTAGAGCTGGCCTTGGCAGTGTATCTGCATTTCGCCCATGAAAGCTAACAACATCTAAACTTTTGCAAAGATGATGTGCATATTGTGCATATAAAATGAAAGCATTTCTTAGGATCTGTCCTTTTCCTCTGTCTTTTCCTTTCTGTCTCTCTCTCTCTGCCCTTCTCTCTCACTGCAGGAGTTAGGTGAAGAGTTGCTGGAACTGCCTCCTCCCCTGATGCCACATCCTACTCACCTGGAGCCCATAGTCCCATTAACACTCCTGTAGTAGAAATGCCCAGCTCATTCCCTTGCACAGTGCAAGATCGTCCAACGTTCCTTCTCTGTTCCTGCCTGCCTGGCTTCCCATGCTTTCAGTTCCAGTCCAGTCTTCAGTCTTATTCTCCAGTCCTGATCTCCAGTTTCAGCTTTCATCTCTAGCTCCTAAAATGCAAGCCAGTCAGCTCACTTCCCAGTCAGCCTCTTGATTAAGACTTCTGTTCTAAATGAACTGTCCATACGTTCGTCTGCCTGCTTTCTGATAATGTAATCCACCAGCGCTTCATAACAGTGTTTTGCTGATCACTATTAGCTTTTAGAAGAAAGTGGGTGTGTATATTATCCAGGGGGCGGTGCTGGCAGCACAGACTCTTCCTGGAAGGGGCTGTTCTCATTTGTCTGTGTCACATTGTGAGGACCCGCTCGTTTTCGTGGATTAGAAGGGGCTGTTGGGTTTTATTACCACAGTTAACCCTGTATAGCCTGAACTATTAAATCATTGACAGAAAAGTCCAATCATTTGAATTTGGAGCCTTCAAAGGTCCCTCTGAACAAACACAAAGGTTTTTAAATATACATTTCAATTTGTATCATATTTGATCAGGTCACATAGCTCAAAGATCTATTTTTTCCTGAGCTAACAAAAACATTCTAAGACTTCAAAAAATACAAGAAATTTGTATTTCCATTCCATTGCTCTTGTGCAGGGCTTACAGACTCATGTATCAAATATGATACGTTTGTCTTTAAAGGGTTAGTTTGCATAACTGGGGTTGTGTCAGAGACATAAAAATGCATATCAAAGAGCAGCTCAGGTCTGAAGGGGTTAAAGCATGGAGCTAGCACTTAGCACAGTTAGCAGCTGCTGTGCAGCCATTTCTGTCAGCAGCACAGATAGCTCAACATTAGAAAGAAGCAAAAACCCAAACTTTTTTCTGTTTAAATTAATTTGGAGGTTGTTGTTTGTGTAAGACAGACCAATAGAGATTCTTGTTGTCAGTTTTTAAACATCTTTTCAAAAAAGTTATTGATCCCGGAAGTCTGAATCTATGAACATTTTGCTAGCTTGACTGAACTGTTTTTGTGAACCTGCTTCAACTGCTGCTGTATTCTGCTGCACTTTACAACAATATAATACCATGATACATTCATGACATGCTGACTTCTAGTGATGGATTTGTCTGGTATCATAGGCTTGAAATATAAAGCACTGATCCTAATAGCAATAAATTAAATATCCGAAAATGATCGGGAGATAACATTCAATATCGATCAAGTCCTAAACCACGAGATCAGGCTCAATATCTGATCCCCTAATTGGATTCCCTACCTCTATGGAAGCAAATGTCACTCATATTTCAAAATAATATTTCAGGACTTATTGAAATGAACATTGTATTCTGTTCTGATTAGCACTGGCTGTGAATGTATCTTTTCTCTTTGAAGCATCATCAATCTCCATTTCAGAAAAACTCTTCTGTTTCATACTAATCATTTTCCTGGAAACATGCATACCTTTCCATCTTTGCACAATAATCCAAGTTCATATCAGTTCTGATTCATCGTGACCTGAGATTATGCACTCCTTGAGTTAAGTTTGAAGTGAACTGAGATACAGTTTGAAGGCCACAGCAATTACATACACAATATCTTAGTGGAATCTGGGTGTAATATAGGATACCATGTATTTTATCTTGTGTTATAATTTAACATATAATACCAGTAAAGTATTGATCAATAAATGACGGTACATTTGATAAGATGAACTTTATTTCCAAGAGACAACTAATGTTACACTCAGTAGTTTTGTTCAGTCTGGCTTTCTTATTCCTGTAGCCATATATAAAAGGGAATCTTTTTCTTAAAAAATAAATAAATAAATGAAAATCTTAAAGCAAGAGCGTTGTGCATGTAGAAACCCTCTGGTGTCACATTCCCCATGATCACATCAGAGCTTCAACAGCATTAACACTGCAATCACACAGTGGCACTTTCCACAACGAGCGATGTATTTTTCTTCTTAGCTATTTCCTCCTCAGCGCCTCTTGATTCACTCATTTTCTTTGTCTGATGATCTGCTCACAGAAGTTCTTGTAGCTTTATTTTATTTTGTTTATCATGCCTCTGTTTGGTGAAGTGTGATTCACAGTTGTCCCTCTTTCCCACTCCCCTACGGGGGATAGCTACCGAGCTGTAGGACGGTGACTTACAAAAGCAAAAACATTGAGACTTAAAAAAACAAGAAAACGCCGTTTTGACGGGAGAGAGAGAAGCCGCAGCATCCACGCACGCCACCATCTTCAAAGGAGTAAATATATACGGCCATTTTGGAAAATGCCGCCCTCCTATTGGACCAGTTTGCGCGTGACCCAAACCGAAGAGCATAAATAAACCTTAGAATAAAGTAAAAAAAAAAAAAAAAACACGCGCTAGCAACGTAAATAGTACTTACTTTTAAACATTGATTTGAAAAGACTGCAGGATAACACATGGAGAACTTTTACACTTGAGCTTAGAGACAATATATATCTTTGTAACTCTGTAAATGGTTTTCAGCGCCCCAATGTCGGAACAGGAATGAGCCGATCATAGTCGATCCAGCTTTCACTTTACAGCCTAGAGACACTCTGGACAGAAGAAGAAGAAAAAGGAGCACTGTTCTCATCATGGTGCGCCCCTTGGAAATGCAAAGAGAAAAAGCAAAAAAAAGAAATCTTAATTTCTTTTGTCACTTTAACTGTCACAGAATGAGTGGTGTTGAAGTGGAAAATCAAAACGCAGTTTGAAGGATTGATTTTTCAGTTTATTTAAATAGAAGTAAGGCAGTTACATTTTGAAAATGAAAAAGCATTTCTGTTAATCCATTTGAATTTTCAAACTTGATGTTTCCTATTAAATTTTGGTACAAATTTACTATGGAACTCTTTCAAATTGAGCTGGCATTTCTTTTTGAGTCACCTGATGCAGCTATATTGTCAAAATGAAAAAGCATTTCCTGCTATTGACTTTTATTTTGAAATATGAGTTACATTCGCTTCCATACACCTCAATGTGTACTATGGAGGTTCAGGAGAGACAATATTAAATAAATATATATACGCCATTAAATCATTAAATAAAATTATCATTAATTGTGTAAAATTGGAAATCAATAAATACATGTTTAAATATATGTATAAAATATTAAAATTGCCATTAAAAATCACATTTAATCATCTAATGACATAATTATTTATTTATTTCATGGCGAGTGTGGGATTGAAGAGACCAATTAAAATACATATTTTTATGATTTAATGCCACATTTCATGATCTGGGTCACACCATTTCATTCCAATATCTGTCAAACTGTCCCATCAAACTCAGTGGGCGTGGCTAACTCAGATCATATGTGCCCTATTTCTCTGGCCTGGTCTAAACCTCATCATGGAGGCTTGAGTGATGAGAACTTTTGTGATCTTTTTTAGCAGCATAGAGAGAATGTGAAAGCAGGACTCCTCATCTCATAGAACTAAGTTTATTAAGTTTTTAAGGTTTTGTCTGACACCTCACACGCATTTCTTTCTCCGGAACTACAGAATGCAGCTTACTTCCTCATGGAGGATTGGTGCTTGGTGGATGGGAAGCAAGACTCGCCAATTTTCCTTGGCTGCATTATGGGTTTTTAGGAAGAAACTCAGTGTCGAGGAGCTAAAGTCTCTCTTCGCTACCTGGGTGTGGAAGGAACCCGCACAGCCTGCTCTGCTGTAATGAGGCTCAGTTTGCGTGAATGTGGTAATTAAAATTAATGTAAATAAATAAATGTGTCTTAAATCAATAAAAGATTAATTTTAATGAAATATTGACAAATTTAATGAAACCTTTTATTATTTAATGCCAATTTTGATATATTAATACCACATATATTTAAACATTTATTTTTTTATTTCCAATGTTAAATATTTATTGCCCATTTTAAATAATTAATGACACTTTAATTTAATTGTTTCATGGCGTATATATTTATTTAATATTTTCTGTTCCATCCCATGCTGGCCATGAAATAAATAAATATGTAATTAAATGTTCTTTTTGTTTTTTTGTTTTTTTTTGGGGGGGGGGCAGAGCAAAGTCATGATGGGAAATGGGGGAAAGTTAACTATTTGCCAAAGATGCTGTCCACAAGTCAGAGAGGATTTTCTAATGAACTACTGTCACTCTGCAGAAATTATGTTCCAGACAACGACACAGTTTTTTTTTTCTAATTTTGCTTAAAAACAGCATCATCAGAATTAAAAGAATACTGAGAATGATTTGAAGATGATTGGAATGGGACTTTAAACATTTAATAAATAAGCTTAGACATGAACAACAGGAGGATCCAAACCAGAAAAACCTAAAGCAACCTTTTTGGTGAGGTGCTGGCATTAAGGATTGCGTAGACCGACCAGCTAAGTGGTCTTGTGGTGGATTGTCTGCCCTGAAACTGGAAGGTCATGAGTTCACTGCTGCCCTGCTTGACACAGTATCAAAGTCCTCTTATGAAATTGTTTTTTAAATGTTCCCAGTGGAGTTTTAATTATTATTACGAAGTTTTTAACCAAAATCGTACAAACTAGATGTCTTTAAAACCCATATTTCATGCTTATCTGAAGCTACTGTTTCCAAATCTCCTTTACATGAGCGTGGCCGTTGCTGCTGAGTTGAGTAGCCCCGCCCTCTGATGATGATAGCTGTGTCTTGCTAGTACAAAATCTTCATCACTGCTAAGAAAAAATGTCAAGCAATATCAGTAATGTCCTGCTTTGTTGTTTTGAGACTGCTCGGACGAGGAAAGGGTTCCTGTGTCTGCAACTCACCGCTTCTCCAGGGGCTGAATTCAATGAGCAGAACACATGAAGGCTTTAAGTTTAATTTCAAATATGTGCGGCCAACAAGAAAAGCCATCCTTGGACGCGCTCGCAATACGTGCGGGCAAAGCAGCAACGTGCATTCTGAACGCACGTACATCGTGTGGACAACACCTGCTGGTGACACGTCAATACGTGCGGATAACATTATCTTAAAATCAAACCTAGCGGTGAAGGTGCAAACTGTCCCATTCATAGAGGGTACCGTGTCCTTCTTCAAAATGAATTTCATACAAAAGTTGAATTCTTTCTCCTTCCGGTTCAGGAAACAGTCTTTTTCACAGTGCTGCAAGTAATTTATCAAATGTTTAAGTTGCTGTGATCAAGAAATTCTGTCCATTTGTTTCTCAAAGCAGTCTTTGGGAAAAGAATGAAGGCTGAGATGGCCTTTCATTGAGTTGTCACCCTCTACAGCACAGAAGTGGGAAGATGCCATCTTCTCTTCTCCCACACCTGTGTGTGCATGCTGGACAGGGCTTGAGCTGTTGTGACATCATAACGGCTCATTAATTCAGACAGAGCATCATTGTGACATTTTGACCGACATTTGAAAGGAAAAATACTCAGAAATGAAAGAATGAAATTATCCTTTTACAGTTGTTCTCTTCCTTAAGAAAAATCCCACATGTACATGTCACAAACAATTAAAATAAAGATTTACATTGGAGGGGTCCTTAAGGGGGATTGGATTGTTGGGTTAAACCATCAAATGGTTCCTGAGCATGGCTGTGTCTGCAGCGCACTGCTTTCCCAGGGGATAGATCAAATGTGGGGAACAAATTTCACACATCGAGCTGCTTAACAACGACTGGGACTTTAACTTAAACATTAGTGGTAGATTAAAAATATGAGTTTATTGAGACATTTTCTAAAAGCAATCTTGAAAATTGTATTTTTTTATCAAGTAAGACATATTACCAAAAAAGCCCATCCACCTGTCACCTCTGTGTCATGGAGGATCCAAATGGCTGACAAAGCATCTGAGCATTGAGAAAACATTTGTCTTTGAAATAAAGCATGTCCTCCATTTATTTCACTGTGGTACAATCCTGTCAGCTGAAATGAACAGAACAAAACAGAACAAGAGGAGAGACAGGAGTCAACAGGAATCTGGGGTTATGAGAATGTGTGTTGCAAACAGTGTATGTAAATGATTGAAACTGAGAAATATAGAAGCAATACAGAACTAAGATGTAAAATAAGTTGAGATGAGATGAGATAAGACTTTATTCGTCCCGCAATACGGAAATTCCAATGTTTCTGTCATGCACCCTTAGAAATCCAAAAGAAGACCAAAATCTCAGAACAGTCTTTAAAGGGATTTTATTCAACGTTCAGTTCTTAAAGTAAATATCCAGAGCAGCATAAATCAAAGTCCGTCGTAAGTCCAAGATCCAGTAACCGAGCAGACAGTCCGAGCACAAACAGGAATCTCCAAAAGGGCGTGACAAGAAGCGTAATCCAAAACAGTCCAGAATCCAAAAATCCAAAAAGGCAGAAAGACATCAAACAGGAATATCCAGAGGGGTTCAGGCAGAGACGTGGTCAAAAACGAGGCAGGATCAAAATACACAGGAGACTAGAACACTTAGCGAGGGCTAGAAAATTACTGTTGGCACAAATGACGATCTGGCAGTGGTGAGGTGAGAGTCAGCAGTATAAGAGCAGGAGGGACCAGGTGAAGGTGATCGAGAATCAAGTGGTGCGTTTACTGGAGGTGGGAAGTTACAGTAACGAATTGTGACAGTTTCAGCAGCATTATATAGAAATAAAGATAGGTAGTATGTACAGGTTAGGAGATTAAACAAGTCACATGTTCACAAAAAAATCTTACAGTACAGAGAGACAATAAAAGTGAAATTGCATCTTGATTATAGTAGTGTAACAACAAAATTGCATCACATATTTTAAAGTGGCACAGAGCAAATTGACTGAGGTCAGCAAATATGCAGTAAGATCACTAGGAGCAGCTTTGGTTATAGAGTCTCACAGCAGCAGGTAAGACCTACGATGCCGCTCCTTCTGACACCAGGGGTGTGGCAGCCTGTTACTAAAGGATCTGCTTAGAGCTAGCACCGTGTCACACAAGGGATGGGTGTCGTTCATCAAGGATGATAGCTTGCCTACCATCCTCCTTTTTTCCCACTTCCTGCACAGAGTGAAGTGAGAACCCTTTGAAATGAGCTGGCCTTCCTCACCAGATTCTGTCTCCTGCTGAGATGCTGCTGCTCCAGCTGACTACTCTATAAAAGATGGCGGATGCCACTAGAGTAATAAAATGTGGTCCCTGAACTCCAAAAGACCTCAGTCTCCTCAACAGAAAGAGTCTGCTCTGCCCTTTTTTGTACAGAGCATTTGTGTTGAGCAGTTCAGCTTATAGTTGAGGTGAACAACCAAGTACTTGTAGGAGTCCACTCTCTCACTGTCCCTTCACTGAATGTTCACCTGCATTAATGCTGAGTGTAAGTGCCTGCAAAAGTCCATTACCAGCTTCTTTGTTTTTCCTGCGTTAAGCTGTAGGAGGTTCTGCTGGCACCAGTCCACGAAGTTCTGGATCAGTTCTCTGTACTCTCTTTCACTGTCATCCATTATCAAGCAGACAATAGCAGAGCCGTCCGAGAACTTCTGTAGATGACAGGATCCTGTGTTGAATGTGAAGTCTGCAGTGTAGGCGGTGAACAGAAACAGAGCCAGAACCTTTTCCTTGTGGGGTTCCTGTGTTGCAGACAATCCTATCAGACAGGCAGCAGTGAGCCCTCACACACTGCAGCCTGTATAAGAGATAGTCCAGTGTCCATGCGCACAGATGTTGGTCCATGCCCATGTTTACCAGCTTATCCCCCAGGAGTGATGGTTGAATGGTGTTGAAAGCACTGAAGAAGTCAAAAAACATGATTCTCACAGTGCTCCCAGTCTTATCCAGGTGTGACAGAGCTCTGTGTCTGTTCGGGAAGTAGATGATGGCATCCTCAACGCCAATGCCTGGCTGGTAGGCAAATTGCAGCGGGTCAATTGACTGCCTCACTATAGGACAGAGAGGAGTAATAATGTTTAGAATGTTTGATAGATTCTCCCGAGCCGCTTCAGTGGAAGAGTGTCACAAACAGGCAGACAGCTGGTTCCACTTGCAGCAGGTTTATTAAAAGGTGACAGGCAGACAAGAGCAAAGCTCAGCAAAAAGTCCAGAAAGCTAAGTCAGAGTGATAAGCCAAGCACAGGTCAGGACAGGCAGCAAAGAGGCAGAGTCAGGTAAAGAGGCAGGGTCAGGTAAAGAGGCAGGGTCAGGTAAAGAGGCAGGGCCAGGTAAAGAGGCAGGGCCAGGTAAAGAGGCAGGGGCAGGTAAAGAGGCAGGGGCAGGTAAACAGGTGATCAGATCAGGAATAAACACTCACAATGAAGGTAGGAAGGCACCAACAATCCTTCACACTGAATGTGTTCCTGAGCAGTGCTTAAGTGTCCTTGTGGCTGATTGACCAATTAGAGTCAGGTGATGAGGCATCCAGAGACTGTCAGTACTCTGGGGATGCCTCCTGCCAGTGACCAGAGGGGGAGACAGAGCGCAGACTCCTAACAAAGGGGTGTGGCTTTCCAACAAGCTCACTCCAAATTAGAGAGAGAGGTTCCCATAGAAATAATGACTTAGACAGACTTGGACCAATCACCGTTTACGAACGTTATCGGGTTCTAAAATGGCGAAGTCTGTACCGCAGAGAAAATGTGACTAAATTGACTTCATTTAGTTGGAACCAGAGGTAAGGCCTTTCCTATGGGTGACGTCACCTCAATGTTTTGTCCATCTCTATGTATGTCAATAGAAGGAACCCTGTCTGCAAGTAAACAGAAAGCTTTGTCTTTCAAAACTGGTCTTGGGCTCCTAATCACTAACAGATTTAATATATGTGTGGAGGAGAAACCCCCTTTATTAAATGTGTCAGCTTCTAACTTTAAAGAAGAATTCAAAATTTCACACTTTGCTTCATTCAAGAACTTTTTGAAGTATATCAAAAATCTATAAAGGCTCCTAGATCAAAGGAAAACCATGTATATTTGGCAACAGGATCACAACCACTCCTGTCTTCATCCAACCCTCTCATTGAACAACTTGCATTATAACAGTCCATATCATTAAGTGTTAAACCGAAAAAGATATAAAAGGTTTCTTTTCCTCCAGAATTCAGAGGATTCAGAGGTGGTATAAAAGTGTATTCATACACTCATGATTAAAAAATGGCTTTTCAGTTCTAAATCATCCAGCACATTTTTAAATGAAGATAAAATGATTGCCTCTTTATAGAAATTAACACTTGCATTTTTATTTTTGTCATCTTTTCCACATTTTTTAAGCTGAAAGTCAATTACCAAATGTTATCAGAAGCAAGACCAGCAGTGCAAATTATGCTAATTTCAACATTTTCAAATTCCTTTGTGTGCTTCAACAATTCCATTATCTTTCCTAGACTCTATATGGATCCTGTCTTTGAGGATGTTGCTGTTTTTGTCATCTACCCATAGTCTGAATAATGCAGATGGCACTACATTTTTAACCTCCTCATCAACAATAGTTACAGGAAAAGGCACTCTGCACCCAGGATGCAAACTTACAATTTATTCATGAAAAGATGCAGTGAGCGGCAGAGTGAGGTTGGAGATGGACTTCACCCTTCATCCATGGTGAGGTGTGTTTGCAGTGTGTCTTTTGGAAGGCCAAGGAGATGGAATTTGTCTCTGACAGCCAAAATTGAGAAGACCTCTGTAGTGATTATAAGGGATAGTGCAGTCTCTTATGCTGTTTCCACCAGTCGTGTGCATTCAATAACGCATTGAATGCAGGTTTTTGATTGTGCTTTTAGCACATGGTTTTCACACTGGACTGTTTCTACCTGATACCAGTGCATGTGCTCACAGATAGAAAAGGTTTGGTGCAAAATATCAAAGCGGTGCAAATCGGGTAAATCTTGCTCCAGGGTTTTTGTTTCACAGCTCTACTCCAATACATGAAAGGCTTGCCGTCATAGAATTTTGACTGGGCACAAACCGCCTGACCCAGTACAAGTTCATTCATTTCTTCTCCATCAATTTTTAAACAGTTCCCACTTCCATGAATTGAAATAGGACAAAATCAATATATCACTACCAAATCAAAGTCATAACTGGTCAAACTTCAATTGGTTGTAACTTTTGACGCGTGTTCAATGGTCACACAAATTGTAGTAAGAGCCTGAAAACTGGCAACACATGAATTTGAGAGTTTTGAATACGGAAGCCTAAAACAAGCACACGTGTATTTACATAGGCTTTTCATTGGAAGTGGTCACAGAACCTGCGTTGCTGAGGCCGGTGTGAATGCAATAGTCTTTCATACAGTATTTGGAAGCACGCCTCTTGTTTTTGCAAAGTCCACAGAATTTAGCGTACTTGTTTGGAGTTTTAGAATAATGGTTTACCTGTGCTTTGATCTGGCTGTGGTCAGAGCCCATGTGGTTATTGGGGTTTTTGAAAGCCTTTCAGTAGAACCAGTTTATATTGTGTCTGGGACCTGCTGAAAAATTTGCTGGAGGTTTTCTAATAAACTTTGTTAACACATTAATGAGCATTATTCATGTGTTAGATGCTAGTAAAATATTTATTAGCATTATAGATGTCTTGCAAATACCTTATAGTGTTAATAAGATTCATTAACTTCTAAAGTCAGATCATTGTCTTGTCAGGTTCGTTAATGAATCTTGTTAAGCTTGTTAACACATAGGTCTGTGTGAGACATCTAGAATGCTATTAAATGTCTTACATTGCCTGAATAATGCTTGTTAATCTGTGAACAAGGTTTGTTCATGAATCTTATTAAGATTATTAACAATTTGTTAGACATCTATTATGTCAATAAATGTATCAAAAGCATCCTATAGACATAATAATGCTTGTAAATGTGTTGACTAAGCTAACTCATAAACCTTATTAGGCTTATTGTTCTAATAAATGTCTTACTAACACCCTATAAGCACAATAATAATGCTTGTTCATGTATAAACAAAGCTCGTTAGGGAATCTTAATGTAAGTGTTACCAACATTCTGAGCAGTTTCTTTAGTCTTATTCTCCATGTTTAGACCCTTGCCTGGCTCTCGCCATTCTGCCTTGCCTTTGTGTTTGATCCCTGCCTGGACTCTGACTAAGCTCTGTCTTGCCCTTGGAAATTAAACCGGTTGCACATGGATCAAAACTCCTTAGCCTCTTTGTTACAGCCATACCTCTGAGCTTCTCTGTCACAACACTACAACCCGTGTCTCATGTTGCTGATTAGCTTCTCTTGGAGGTACCGAGGTCAAAGAGGAAGCTCAGAGGGAAACAAGCGTTTTCAATCTGTGCACCAAAGCTGTAAAACGTGTTACCGCTAAGCATTCAGCAGGCATCCTCACTGTCAAAAGAACTTCTTAAAACCCATTTTTATGGCCAGGCCTTTGCTTTGCTTTAATCTGGTGTTTGTTTATGCTTTTTATCTTTTATCTTTAATTGTTTTGCCATTTTAGCCGTTGTTTTTATTGTGTTTTAATGTACGATGCCTTTTTTGACTGAGGTCATTTTAAAGTGCCTTATAAATCAATAAAAAAAGAAACTTACGATTGCATGATTTCATAAATTTTCTGGCCCAGACAGAAGTTTCGTATTTAATTCAATTCAATTTAACTCAATCTTTTGTATATAGCCCAACATCACAACCATAGTCATCTCAATGGGCACCAGTATTTGCAAAGAACATTAGGTCAGTCATAAAAATGTAAACAATGTTTGGTTGCTAAACTGACTAAGCTGAACAAACATCTCCTTTACATTTTGTGTGAAACCAACATTATCTAGTAAAGCTGAGAAAGCATTTCCTAGACAGTCACTACGGTCATCAACATGAATATTTAAAATCCCCCACTATTATTATTTTATCAGAATCTAAAACAATAGTTGATAGAAAGTCTGAAAACTCAGTTAAAAATTCAGAGTACGGGCCAGGAGGACAATAAATAATTATGAATGAAACAGATTCAACATCCTGCTGAATCTTTCCTCTCCTCCTGGAATAGTTGGGATGGGACCACTGATGAAAGCAGCTGCATTCAGAGAGCTCACAGTTCTTATCAGTCCATTGAAGTCTTGCTTTAGGAACTTCAGATTTTTGCTTGGACACATCATTTGATCCTGTGTGCAGTACAATATTTTGTACAGTTGGATACATGGTCACAGTTTTCAGTATTCTCTTCTGCATGTCACTGACCATGTCCGTGGGAAAGCATAGTCGGCCTCATCAAAGATTCCAGCTCTCCGTGTTGAGTCTGTCCTCCCATGTCTCCAATTCTTGATCTGTATGATTTATTCTTTGGCTTTGCACCAAGTTGGTTCCAGGGAGGACTATCACTTGATGATTTGTTGTTGTGCAAAGATGCTTTTTCTTTCTCTGGTGTGCTTTCTGTGCCTTTTAGCTGCGTGTTAGCCGTGTTTGCCTGTAAGAATGCTAACAACACAAAGTAGTGTTGTTTCCATAAAGTCCATTTATATCTACATTCACTTCAATGAGGCAAACCTTTGCTTCCAGCGCTGTTATCTTCGTGAGAAGGTCTTGGTAATTAATCCTTTGTGGAGAAGGAAGGCATCCTGTTGCTAATTAGCCTTGAGTTAGCTGCTGCTGCACCGTATATCAGGCTTCAGCTGTGTGTAGGCCACAGACACGTGGCGCTTAAGATAAAAATTCCAAAGTAATGTTAGAAAAAAAAAAAATTTTTTTTTAAATGACCAGATAGTTTAAAGTAATCAAAAGTTAATGCTGGTGTGATTAAAAAGAAAAAAGGAAAATAGTCAGCAGAGATTAAAAGCAGAGGAGAGAGCAAAGCAGTGTCTGTCCGCACTGTAGCAAAGCAGCATATCAGTAAAGTACCAAAGTACCACATCAGTATTCTGATATAGTTGTACCAATGCAGTATGTTTAATTATAGAAAAAGAGAGAGAGAAAGAAAGAATACTGAAGTTTAATATTTATTTATCAAAATTACAAAACAAAACACTGCAAGAAGCAAAATGTAAATATTAACATTAACTTAAAAAAAAACAACAATTTTTTACAAAAATAAAAGAAAAGGTTTCAAGTGCTGACATATTTCAAGTACTCTATCATCGTGCAAATGATAAAATCAAATTTTCATCGGAATTCTGCAAAATGTAATACAAGCATTAAATTGGCATGTTAATTATCAATAAAACAATCGTCAAATCTGCCTGACTTGGCATTTTAAAATCTATGATTTTGGTCATTTTTTAAGACGACCACTAGGATAACCTTTTGAAGACACATATTTTATAAAAATGCAGCTATTTGGACAATTTGAGGGAGCTTGAAGTCTATCAAAATGTTTTTAGGATGCTAATGTAATTCTTCTAGATTTAGCACCCTATGCTGAATATTAGTGCATGTTTTCACTAATTAATTCATATTTGGCTGAATGAATAGCCTTTTTTTTGTCATTTTAAAGCATTGTTTACAGCAACTGCTATGGTGTTTGGGGTGTAGGGTGCAATACAGGTAGTGGTTTTGTTTTAGATCCAGATGAGATGTGGAAAGTTGGTGAGATCTGAGAGTCTGGGGGTAAATGCAGGTGGATCAAAACACAGGTGATTTGTCTCAGAATCTGGAAAGGACTTATAAACCTGGGGCTGAGTTTTGTAGATGGTAGTCTCAAGCGTAGATCACAGGTGGACAACCACACCGACTAGCCAGGTTGCAGGCGGGGACCCTTGCTGTGGTGCCGATAGGCCTGTTCTTGCTACAGAAGGATGGCCTTGCAGGTGGCCTTGCAATGCCAAAATCAGTTGTCCACAGCAAGCAGCTCTGAAGGTTCCCATGACCAGGGAAAAATGGTGGCTGGAATCGTAGTACACATCGAAATGGGGTCCTGTGGCCGCTTTATTCAACGATTTTTGGGCGTACTCAGCCGAGACCAGGTACCAGCTCCACTCCTCCTGATATTGAGTACAGTACATCCTAAGGAATCTAGTGATCTCCTGGTTGAGGCGCTTGACTTGGTCTTTGGCCTGGAGATGATAACCTGAGTTTAGGCTGATATTGATGCCTAAACCCTTACACATTTCTCGCCAGACCTGAGATGTAAACTGTAGACCATGGTCCAACACAATGTCCTCGGGAAGGCTGTAGTGTCGGAAAACATGGTTGTTACGTTTCCTCTGGAGCACGGTAGATCGGGGATGAAATCTCCTGCAATGTAGGTCTAAGGCAGCAGAAAGAGTTCTGTATTGGTTGTTGAGTTTCAGTCATACCTGGATTTCCCGCCGCTGACGAATCAAGCATCAGATGTAAAACTCGATACCGGTGAGAGGGGGGTACGTAGACTAGATCAGCGGGACAGGATGGTGGAGGAGGTTCAGCAGTGGGAGCCAGGATTCATGAAGTGGACTAGATATCCTCTGGCCTGTTTAACCCGCTGTTGTCAAAGTCATGCAAACGGGACAGGGCGTCACCTTTACCCTTAATCCTCCTGACAGGAGCAGACCGAGGGGGTGCAATAGGCATTGAAATGACTGCTTGGTTAGCCTGCAGCTGCTCCATGATGGCTTCAGTGACTGAGGTCAGGCGGTGGAGTTGTCGGTTCAAGTAGCATAGTAGCAAAACCCGCTGGGTTTGAAGGTGTGGGAATGCTTGTTATTGGTCCGGGTCAGGAAAAGTCTTCTATGACGGAGAGGCTGATACGTTTGGATCCATGTTCAAATGGTGTAATGATAAAGAGCAAGGGCAAGACATGAACGTAGTTGGAGTTCAGGCAAGGGTCAAAACACTGAGAATCACACAATAGAAAACTGCTCAGACTGAATGCTCTGACTTTGCACAGGTGGGGAGGTCGGAGTCGGTTTATATGCAGGGTGACATGATGAAGATGATGAGGAATAGCTGTGCAAGTAGTCCTTGGTGGTGGCTGATGGGAGTTGTTGTGAGGAGCCGAAAAGGTCAGTACTCTATATTATATACATATATAGATATATATAGATATATATAGATATATATCTATATATATCTATATATGTATAAAGTTTGTCTGTGATGTAGCTACAGTACTTCTTTTAAGATAATTTTAGGCCTTCACAGAAGACATTGCAGGCTCTAATGGTACACCACTGCTTTTATATCCTCTAGTGGGACGGTTTTGTGTAAAATCTATGTTCCTTTAGAACGCTTTGTCACAAATCTGGCCGAGATCAGCTGTCACATAATTGGCTCGTGTGATTCATAGGTCTGGGCAACTTGAGGTTGACCTTACTTTGTCTGGCCCTGACAAATGCCACCTCTGCTGCAAATCAGTCAGAAGTGACTCACCAGCAAGAATTAGACTAAAAACTTTAAAATCTGCAAAAAGCTGTGGAGGCTTAAAATTACCTAACTTCCACATACAGTACATCTTAAGATTGTTAAAATCAGTTCAGAAACCAACCCATCGATGGATTTGCTATTGTGGAAAGATTAACCTGTCAGATCTACCATTTATCAGCCCAACAATAAAAAAACATTACTGCTACCAAAGTAGTAATTTAAGTACTACTTTAACAGCCTGGTGGTATTTCATAAAAGTTATTTTTAGTAAAATTTTAGTAACATCCCCACACAGGAAGAGGAGGGATTCCTTAGGGGACACCCACTTCTCTTGGTCGACCCTCCTCTAGGTGGGGGTGGCTGACCCCTGCCGTACTCACTTCTGGATCTCCTGCGGTTGCCTGGAGCTTAGGGGCAGGTGTCCTTTGGGGGGCCCCGTACCAGGGCTGGAGTGGGGGATGGTTGGAACTCCTGGCTGGTAGTGGGTGGCTTGTCAGTGGTGGTGGGGCTTCCAGGGGTGGGGCCCCACGCTGGGCCCCTGGCGCAGTGGGAGGGCTGCTCTTCTGGCTGGGCTTGCACTCCTGCAGGCCCTGGTCTGGGTGCTTGCCTAGTCTGCCGGGAAAACGGATCTCCTTTGTTGGCCCCACAGTACAGGTGTGGGGGGGCCCTGGTTGCCGCTGCTGCTTCAGCAAGGGTCTTGGTGTGCGGATGGCTGGATGACCTTTGCACATTTAGTTTTTGTGACAAAATGAAACGCTTACAACGTTGGTTTGTATGCATAAGTGTGCATGTGAACTGGATGTTGACAAGCTTGTGAAGACTAATGGAGCCAGCATGTATGTTTGTAACAACTTAATATGTGTGGACAGGCCCCGCCCATTTTAGACTAACAAAAACACTCGTAGATTGTTGATTGTAGTAATTATAAACTTCCAGCATCTTGCTGCCTGTTGTTTAACATTTCCACCCTCCCTCTCCTGTAGTCATCCTCTAACTTCTATGAAACACACACCCCCCCATCCAGGTCTTTTGTGACCCCCCCCAACATCTCCCTCTTCATCCCCCTTTTTCTTTTCCATCCGGTCCAACAAAAAGAACACAATCACAATTAATATAAATAAAGTTTAGTTTAAATTACAAAAGGGGTTTATACGAATATACCCCTTGTGTGTCACATGATTTATGGCCCCCAATTGTAAAGTAAAATCTGTCTAACACAAGAGGCTCTCAGCTCATATCTGTTTGCTCAGCTGTTGGACAGAACAAGTTTTAAAGTGACTCACGTCTGTCTGCTACATGGCAACTGTAGCAGCCATCACCCAACAGTAGCTGGGATAGGCTCCAGCAACCCAATGGTCCCAATAGTGATGAAGCAAATGAAAAAAAAATGAATGGATGGATTTACACACTAGTGTGCATGCAGCTTTATGCCTTCGTATTTTTCATCTTGTTTCATAGGATGTGCAATGTGTGCAATATTTACGAGGGTTCATATGCCAGCTCTTTTAAATGTTTGAATAGCTTAATTTGTTAAACTCTGGTATGAAATTAGGTAGACTGCATTTCTCATGCATCATTTATTGACATAATTAACTGGAATGCACCTCCTCTCAGATGACCCTGGTTTTTAACAAATGATCTCACTGAATCCTTGATAAATGCTGAAGTGCTCAAGGTTAAGAAATGAAAGTGAGGAAGCAATATTAAGAAGACACTAAACAGTGAGTTAGCCTTATATCATCTGTTGATGGCAGAGCACAAATATTTATCTGCTGTCAGGCTATACAGCTGCTCAGTTGGATCATCTTCACTGAAATTAATCTATTGAGCAATAGAATCTACTGCTGTTTGTTGGGCATATCTGGAGTTGGGTGGAAAGATAAAAAATTTACCTAGTCTACAGAGTGACTCAACCTACCTCTCTGAGAGTCCAGACACAAATTTAAATTACGCTGACTGGCCTCGTTATTAGCCACACGGATCCAACTGTTCTGAACAGATGGACGTCTGTTGCTGTGCTTTATGGGCCTCCCTTACATTGAACAAAAATACAAACACAACATGTGTCTTTGCTTCCATTTGCCATGATGTGAACTCGTTGATCTGAAACATTCTGTATAAACACAAAATAATCATTTTTGCATCCTTTACTCTGACACCAACTACATTCCAGTCTTTGCTTACTACATCCATAAACCTCATCTTTGGTTTTCTTCTCCGCTGTCATATACTTTCCAAGGGCGGCTAGAATAAGTGATTCAGCAATAGTGGGAACACACCCTCCGGTCCCCCTTCTTGAGAAGCAGGAACCACCACCAAGAAAAACACAAAAAAAAACACACCAACAAACACATTTTTTCTTATAAATAAGGGAGAGAAAAGTACGCTGGAAAGAAACCCCCATCCTTTCTCTCAAAGGACTGCTTCGCTCCTGCTCCCTTTTATTGAACATTTAAGTGGCAGGTTACAACATTCAAACAATCACTATCAGTCTTAGATAGATTTGTGAAAATTATCTTTTTTTTTGTAGAAAATGTTTCAGATCTTTGGGTTCACCTCATGACAAATAGGAGCAAAAATAAGTGTTGCATTTATGTCTTTGTTCAGTGTATGAATCATTCCTGCAATATTTCATTAAAATATGTGGGACGGCACTTATATTTCTTGTTGCTATAATCGAGATCTAAACAAAATGTAAACTGTATTGAAATGCATATGGAGCCCTGGATATGAAATAAAGAACAAAGTCCCTCAAGTTAGTAATGTGTGTTTGCAATTTTTGTGTGTGTGTGCACCTGTTACTATTTTGTGTGCACAAAATACTAGTTCATGGCCACAAATTATTTTGAGGTAACTTTTTTATGTCAAGTCCACGATTTGTACATTTGAATCATGCAATAGCATTGAAAATAACTTGTTACTGTTTTTTTTTAAATTTATTTCCCAATCAGTCTGTGAGGACAGAATGCTTCAGTTTTGTTTTTGGTCTTGTTCTTTGTTGTTGGTTTCCCTCTGTTAGTCACCAGAATTAGGTTGGCAGTTTACCTCAGCTGTCTGGCAGATTAAGCTTCATGAAGCATTGACGTCTTTCATCCAGTTGGTTCACGCCAGTGCAGTCCTTCATGAAGCTTCATTTGCTCTAGGAAGACATAGTGGACACAAGATATCAGTTGACTTAGAAGTGTATTTTGAAAAGAAATGTCCATGAATAAACATGTCATAAAATAAAGAAGTTTACAAAACATGGACAGTGTTATGCAAAAGTATTCAATAAACACAAAATAAAGAAATGAAAAGTCCAGTGTGCAAACGTATTCACCCCTGAGTCAATACTTTGTGGAACCCTGTTTTACTGTAATTCAAGCTGCAAGTCTTTTGTGGTTTGTCTCTACCAGCTTTAAACATCTACAGACTGAAATCTTTGTCCATTTTTCCTTATGAAACAAGTTCAATCTGAGTCAGATTAGATGGAGCAGCGTTTGTGAACAGCAGTTTTTAGATCTCTCCACAGATTCTGGATTGGATTTAGGTCTGGACTTTGACTGGATCATTCCAACACATGAATCCGTTTCATTTTTATCATTCCATTGTAGCTTTGTCTTCATGTTTAGGGTGATTGTCCTGTTGGAAGGTGAATCTCTGCTTTAATCTCAAGTGTTGTTCAGACTTCAACAGGTTTTCCTCTAATATTACTCTGGATTTGGCTCCATCCATCTTCCCATCAACTCTAACCAGATTCCCTGTTCCTGCTGAAGAGAAGCAGCTCCAGAGCATGATGCATGCCACCACCATGTTACAGTGGGTGTGGTGTGTTCAGAGTGATGTGTTAGATTTCCTCCACACACAGCGCTTTGCATTAGACCAAAAGTTCCATTTTGGTCTCATCTGACCAGAGCTCCTTCTTCCACACGTTTGCTGGTCATTCTCATGGTTTATGGCAAACTGCAAACAGGACTTCTTGTGGTTTTCTTTTAACAATGGTTTTCTTCTTGCCACTCCTCCATAAAGTCCAGATGTGTTCAGTTCTCGACTGATGGTTGTTCTATGGACAGATTCCTCCACCTGAGCTGTAGATCTCTGCAGTTCATCCAGAGTCATCATGGACTCCTGGCTGCATCTCTGATCAGTGTCTCCTTGTTCAGTCTGTTAGTTTAGATGGACGACCATGTCTAGGTAGGTTTGCAGTTGTGTCAAAATCTTTCCATTTGTGGATGATGGACTGAACAGCGGTTCATAAGATGTTCAAAGTTTGGGAAATCTTTTTCTATCCTAATTCTGCTTTCAATTTCTCCACAACTTTCTCCCTGACCTGTCTGGTGTGTTCCTTACACTTCATGATGCTGTTTTCTCCCCAACACTGGAATTGTTTGAATGTGATGTAAGATGTTGTGATTTGTAAAACTTACCAAGTATTCTCTAACAAGATCATTCACATTTTCTCCAAGGAAGATGATGAGGCACTTTAGAACGCACTCCCTCCGAACATTGATGCCTTCAACCTGGGGGAAGATTTTGTTTAATTGATATTTCTAATCTCAAGAGATTGTTGTACTCATCCACAAGAGATAAAAATATAAGACATCATTATCACAAGTTCAACAGATCTCAAATTTCAAAATTAATTAGCCAAACAAGACTGTTTCTGAAGTTTTGGCTTTATTTTAACACAACAAATCCAAGAAATAGACTGTTGTTCCATGTTATCCACAGATCTCAGAATGCAGTCATTTTTATTAGCCTAAAATTTAAAAAGCAAAAAAGCCACCAAATAAATAAATAAATCAACATCCTGCAGCTTGGCTTGAAAATCCAAAATATTAACATGGCGTTCACAAAAGCTCACTTGCAAATAAAATTTCAAAGAAGCAATGTAAAATTGATTTTTTTTGTATCTGGTGATTTCATACAAAGGTGCATCAAAAAAAAGGAAAAAATATATACATATATAGTTTATCCACTTGGAAATCATTCAGTTTTAAATTGTCATTGCTCTCTCTTGATTAACAGTTTAATACTTGATACGCATACCTGATAGTTTTTCAAGATGTCAGCCACTTTCGCATGCGTTGCTCCTCCTTTGTCCTGGATGACTTTGATAAATGGACTAGACAACCTGTCTAATTGAGCCATGAATGTCTCTTCAAGGGGTAGTGCCACAAGTCTCTGAAACTCTGCATTAATCTGAAAAAAAAGCATTAAATTTGGAAGATAAATAGATTTTCAAAATTCAAGTCAATACCTTATTTCTTCTGTTTTAATTTGCATTACTACCTCTTTCTGTTGGAACAGAGCAGGCCATCTGTTCATGAAGTCCTTTATGCTGGGTTCCGAGTTCACCACCTCCTGACGCCTGTAGGCAAATGTGCGAGCCATTTTGTCTGCAATCACTTTGACATTGTTCCTTTTCTTGCTCTCTGCCAAGAGTTCAAGCCTCTCTTTCTCCATACTTGCTTGTGTTTCTCCAACAGGAAAGGATGGATAAAAGTTAGCTTCAGCTCGTCTTGGCTTCTTTATTTTTGCGGCAGGAGACAGATCAGTATCAGCTTTGTGTTTAAGTGAGTTCACAGACAACTCTGGACAGTCTTGTGACGTAACTGTTCCCCACAACTTAACTGTTTGTTTTGAATAATACCAGGCTTAAATGCAGTGCAACTGGCAGAATGTTTTCTGCATTTATGACTTTTAAAGTTCTCATATATGTTTGTTTCATAAGCACAATCCAGAAACACACATTTGACAGTTTCCTTATTCTTAAAATGCTGAAATATATGCTGAAAAAGTCCTTGTCAGTGTAAAGTTGATTGCTGTCACAAACTGGGCATATAAATGTGGATGAGTCTTTGCTGACAGTTTGCTGGACTGGATGATTTCTTGATAAATGGCTCAGTAAGGCATTCCAGGTTGAATCTACATACACAAGTTAAATAAGTGCATGGATAGGAATACCCACGTCAGTAATGCTGGTGAACTTAATTTGTAGTGCTTGAGCAATTCAGACCTCCTTGGAAAAGCCCTCTCACAGTCTTTGCATCTCCACATGAAGCACAATACTAAAACAAGAGAGGGACAGTAGCTAGTGTTTATGTCTGAAGTCACTTTTATCACCAAAACATTGACGTTTTATAAATTTAACCAGTAAGATCCTGCATTTTGGGAGGGTTAAGCAGTTCACCATAAGTATTATAAGATAGAGGGACAAGTAAGACTTGGGAGATTGTTGTTCTTTAGAGAGTATTTTAAAGACCCCCTCAATCTACATCAGTATAACTGTCACATGAAAGTCCAACATAAAACAATTGTCTAACTTTAATGAATGTGTGAGTAAGTATTTTTAATTCACGTAGTCATTTATTGTATGTTAATGTTAAAATAATTTGACGTTTCAAAACACGTATGTATTACTTTAACTAGTCATGCATTAAAAATTTGTTAATGAACTATTGGTGCTGGAGTTTAAGTCTGAAAAAAAAAAAGAGTATAAAAACGGCTTACCTTTTGTTAAAAGGTTTCTGTTGTTCAAGCCTGTAAAACTAGAAAGGGAAGAAGTGGTTAAGAAAAAATGAAGTCCTACATCTTCCATGTGCAGTACACTGCTTATCAAGCACATTTCTAAATTGTGTATAGAAGATATACATGCAAAGGCATTTTGTTTAGGCAGACATATAAATAAGAGCGGTTGAATTCAACTCTCTGGACAGGAGAACTGGACAGTCACTGTAAACATGATAATTGTCGACTAACTTTAATATTGTCAGAGCCACTGGGATTGACTTTCAAGGGGGTTTGGCAGTAGGGTGGGACTGTATCGGTATAGTACAATATTAGAGTTCTGAAAACGCTACTACACCAGTATTTTTTTAACACAAATGATTTAATAAATTGGAGCCTGTCTCTTTAAACGACGTAGTTTTTTCTAGACATGAACTAAGTTTCCATTTAAGACCGCTTTGTCTGAAAATATTTACAGTTCAAATTCAAAGACTGAGATGAGCCACTGAACCCTGTAACAAGCCGTGTTACAAAGCAGGCTACGTCTGGCTAAAGAAGGCAACACTTACATTTTTGTGGAGGACAACCAGCGGATTTGTTCCGCAAATTTGGTCAAGTGCAAAGGCAACAGTTTTATTAATCGGTTCTAAGCACTAAAGAACTAAACCTCCCTTTTTCTCTTCCTGATATGTGGGTTAACCTGTGACGGTACAAGACGCTGTGGTGGGTAATCGCTAGTTTAAAACAAAAACAGAAAAGAAAAAAGCCGAGTTTCGACAGCGCCACGGTTCACTCGACTCAACAAAAATGAATGAAAGAAATACTAAGCTAAGCTAAAAAAGTTTTTCTTGCCAATTTAACTACACATTGCAATTAAATACAAGAACAGAAATTGAATTACGGTCTGAGTGTTTTTGCATGTTTTGCATGACCATGGTCTACCAGGCTGACAGAGTTACTGGACCTCTTGCCAAATTAATTGTGGACCCCTGCTTTAGAACAATGACCTTAAGTTTGCATGAAATTACAATATGGAACAATATAAAATCAAATCAAATCAAACTTTATTTCTATAGCACTTTTCCTATGAAGCATAACACAAAGTGCTTTACATTAAAATAAAACTGATTAAAAAACAAGCACCACCATAAAAATGTAGGACACCCCCCAGCCCCCACCCTCAACACACACATGCAATCTACCCAACCCCTTTCACAACTCCCACCCCCTTAACTGATGGAACCCATTGGGAAACAGGCTGAGCACGGAGAAAGTTGGTAGTTCAACCAATTATAGTTGGGTCCTCTTCCTCTGGGCACAACCACATAGCCAATCTAATGCAGCATCACAGGTGAGGACCCAGCCCCACCACAACAAGGTGGCGAGGCAGGTCCCCACCTAGAGCCGCAGCAGCTGAACCATAGCTGACCCAGAGGGAAAGGACTCAGCCGAGGAGGCACTGGATTTAAAAATGATAAAATATAAATCTAAATTTAAAATGGAGCATTTGATAAAAGCAATAAAACATGAGAATAAAAAATATTCAAATAAGCTATAAATAATCCAGAGTAAAATCATAAAACATGATAAAAATAATAAAAAACAAGATAAATTAACATGAAGACTAACTAAAAGCTAATTTAAAAAGATAGGTCTTGAGCCTTTTCTTAAAAACCTCCATGTTCTCTGCGGTCCTCAGGTCCTCCGGCAGACTGTTCCATAGACGGGGGCCATAGTATTGAAAAGATGCCTCTCCATAATTTTTGGTTTTCACAGTTGGAATGATCAATAGACCACTGCCCGATGATCTCAGGGTCTGCGAGGATTCATATTTAACTAAAAGATCAGATAAATAAGAAGGCGCAAGACCGTTAAGACATTTAAAAACCAATAAAAGTATCTTAAAATCAATCCTGAAGCAGATGGGGAGCCAATGCAGGGATTTCAAAATCGGAGTGATGTGAGCTCGCCTTCTGGTCTTGGTAAGAACTCTTGCAGCAGAATTTTGGAGAAGCTGAAGGTTCTTAATGCTATTTTTTGGAAGACCTGCTAGAAGGGCGTTACAATAATCAACTCTACTGATTATAAAAGCATGCATCAGCGTCTCCATATTAGCAAGAGAGAGAATTGGGCGGACCCTAGCCAAATTTCTAAGATGATAAAAACCAGTTTTAATCACCTGCTTGATATGTGGGATAAATGTTAGCTTGGAGTCAAAAATAACGCCCAGGTTTCTGACTGTTTCAGAAAAATTGAATGAAAGTTCTATAAGTTTCAGAAACTGTTTCTCTCTCTTGGCTTCAGGACCAATAACCAAAATTTCAGTTTTCCCCTGGTTGAGCTGCAGAAAATTATTTGCCATCCATGATTTCACATCTAAAAATTAAAAAGTGCTTCTATTGGTCTTGTGTCATCAGGAGACATAGCTATGTACAGCTGTGTATCATCAGCATAGCTATGAAAGCTGATGTTGTGCTTCCTGATCACATTCCCCAGAGGAAGCATGTAGATGTTAAAAAGCAAGTGTTAGTGTCCCAGACTTGAAATAAAAGAACATATTTAATGCGAAACAATTTTAAAACCTTTTCTTGAAAGCATGATAATGATCATCAAAACACCAATGCCAGGCATCTCACATACTACCTCAGTACAAACTATGAAGTCACAGAGGTTGATAAATCAGTTCCTAATTTTGCAGCAATTTCTGCACCCTGTTGTAACCTGTAAAGTGTCATCCTCTTTCCATGACCCAAAAGCAATGTTTACTTGCCAAAAGATTCCAAATACAATGCCATGTAACTTTGGTGCTTTTTAAGCAATGTCATTGCGATGTTGCGTAAAAAAATTACGTCTGATTCCGTAATCCGTGCATCATGAATGCAAAATACGACCAATGTGTCTAATACTTTGGGGGTGGTGAATCATGAAATTATGTTTTGGCAAGAAGTTATTTTCAGGAAATAACTGCTTGAATAGCCAACGATGATCTAAATGTTTAAATGTTCTAAATGATAAACTAAATGTTTGAGGTATATGGTCATACCCTCTGACAAAACTGGGGAAAACATGTTTGTAGAAGCAAAAGTAGGAGATGCCAGTGTTTATCATGTGTCTTAACCAAATCACCAAAAAACAAAGACATGTTTTGCAACAAGCACTAGGACTGTGTGGCGTTTCATCCTAAATCATTGCTTCAATTTATCTGTTTGCAGAGGTGGACGGTGCTGATTAAAACCAAAGTCATATGCATGTATTGTGCCAGCAACCTGTTCAGCACTGAAGAAGTTACGTTGAATGTATTTCAGAACCAGTTTCACTTCAAACAACCAACTCCCTCTGGAATGTTATGCATGATATCTACAGAGACGTTGTTGGCTGTGTTGAAATACTGGAGTGAATTCATTAAGGTGCATTCACATCGAACGTGATTCGCACAGCCAATTTGCATAAGCTAGCAAACTAGTAAACTGATGCATTTAGGAGATTTTTGTTTTAATCTTTCCTTGGATTCTTTATGCACAGGACTAGAACATTTTAAATGGGGTGCCCATACTTTCGCTCCCTACTGTAGGTGGCATCCCTCAAGTCTGCACACACACAATCCTTGGAAATATACCTAGACTCAAACATGCCTTCAATATTATCTTTTTTGTAAAATACTCTTCAGTGATTCTATGGTCTTGGGGGAAGGTGGGAAGTTTAAAGAGACAGCAACGGATCAATGCACACAAGGGCAGTAGACGGGGGTACAGTGTTTAAAAACAATTTTTATTAAAATTGTTTTAAAAACAAAATAAGAGGGATTTACTAAAACAACATTCACACCAAAAATAATTGAACAATAAATAATAAAAAAAAAATATATTCAGTCTGCTGAGGACCTGATTACTAAGGGAGGTGGAGGCTCCCAAAATAACAAAACCTAAGACACCCCACTCACGTGATGCAACACAACCACTCGTGAGACCCTTCCACCAAGACCCCTCACGCCAACTGGGGAAACCTCCACCTTGGGCACGGGGTTGACACCCGAATCCTCAGCACTGAAGGAGGGAGAACACAATACGGAATTAAAAAATTATAAAACAAAATAAATTAAAGAAAAAAAAGAAAACAAATAAGAGCGGGTCTCTTGCCTCCCACCACTCCAATGAACAAAACTAAAAAAAAAAAAGACAAAATCAACTGACAGACAACTCGCTCCACATGCACACGCCCATCCATTCATTAAAACCGTTCCATAAACACGGAAGGCGGAGCCAGAGTCTACGGCCGCTCCTTGACGAGGGTGCCGCCGATTTCTCCTGCGGCGGAAGGAGGAGGGGCCAAGTACGGCGTGAGCGTCCGTTTGGTCCTCCGGAGCCTTCCCTTGGCAGTAGCACAGACAAGCAACCCGCAGAACCTTCTTTAAATTGTCCGTTTGTTCTGGCACACACACACACCGCTGGGAAGACACGGTTTCGTTGAACAGGCAGTCTAATAAAACAAAGCAGCTGTTCCGCCTAACGCAGGGAGCGTCAGAAAGTCTCCGCTGAAAGGGCGAGATCGCGACGCGCTCGACGGGCTGGATTTATTGGGGACGGCCTGTGTGGTTATCTGAAGCTGTGAGGCCACCCGGAAGTGTGCAAACAGGAAGCAGGCGGTTTCAGTGGGCAAACGCTGCCATCATGGCCAGTGGGGTTCTTGGCCCTTTTATAGCACCCCAAGAGCCCACTGCCTGCAATTATTTAATTTCACGCACCTGAGTTAATTAGTCATGCTACATTTCTAAAATGGGAACATATGCAAACATATTGGATGCAATCACTTGGTCATTTGTCCCAGTAGTTTTATTTCTTCTGTTGTCAAATCTTGTGCCAAGTACTCTTTGAACCAGCTCAACAACTCCCCATTTCTGCTTCAAGTTTTTATGGAGTTTTGCTTCAGAATGGATTTTCCAACATTTAGGACGATTGGTCCAACTTGTTTCTAGTTTCTGGGTCCTGTGTCATGCACTGTAAAGCTACACTGTAAAGCTTAGCCTCAATGCGAAGCTCAAAAATCACTTCTGTCATTGATGAGATAAATGTGACATTTGTCCAGTTGTCCAGACATTAATCCAGCTGCTTTAGTTGTGCAATGGCAGTGGCACACATCTAATGAGCTGTTTCTGGACTTTGTCAATTGCTTCCGTCTCTTCATTAGCAGTAACAAGCTCTCCTGCATCACCAAGGTTTGGCTTGCTTGAACTGACATCATTATCTCCTTGTTGGTCAATTATGCTTAATGTTTAAATGTTTTCTTTTGAATCGTTTAAATTTTTTTTTAACCCTTTAACTCTGGAGATGTCATCAGTGACATCCAAATACAAGCGCTCTTTGACATACAGGAACTCTTTGAACATTCACACGATGACCATGAGTCAGCTCATTCTGTCAAAAAAACATGGTTTTGCACCAATATTTGCGGTGCAAATGTTATTTATTTATTAAATCAAAATCCTTTTCATTCATCTTCTATACTGTTTGTCCCTTTCAGGGTGACAGATTTGCCGGAGCCTAACCCAGCCACTCATGGGTGATGGCAGGGGACACCCCTGGACTGGTCGCCAGTCTGTCGCAGGGGCCCCAATCCCACACATATGCACACTCACATACACACCTAGGGACAATTTTGAGGGACCAATAAACCTATGACTCATTTTTTCGGACGGTGGGAGGAAGCCGTAGTCCCCAGAGAAAACTCGCGAATGCACGGGGAGAAGATGCACACTAAACACAGAAAGGTCCCCCATTGGTGACCCTGTTTCAAGTGCCCAAGCCGGGATTTGGACCTTCTTGCTGTGAGGCAAGAGCGCTAACCACTGCCCCACCCTGCAGCCAAGTTAAAATCCTATCATAGATATTTCTAAATTATGATTTACAGTTTTATGAGTTGTATTCACAAAAGAAAGGTTGAAATTTGTGTAGAAATGGAAAACTTTAGTTTAATTTGGCTTATGAGGGAACCTGATCCAGGTTCAGGGTGGATAGTGTCGGTTACACTAAATCAGGGGTCAGCAACCCGTGGTCGGCTCCAGAGCCGTATGTGGCTGTTTAATCCCTATGATGTGGCTCTGCGTGGCTTTGGAAAATGTTTTATAAGTGTCCGATTGAAGTGTATTTTATTTGTCTCAAAAGCGTGTATGATGTCCTCTTATTGATTCAAAGGTTTTTACTTCTTTCTTCAGATCTTGTGAAATCTCAGTGATCAGCACTTGTCTTCTTCAGAGATGTTTGACGGCACTTGACGTGTCAGCAGGCAGCAACACCAAAACAATATCTGAAGTATTTTATTTGCATTTTTTCGTTTGTTTAATCGTAGTTGTAAATTGTAAAATGATTGCAATCTCAAAATATTAAAATAAAACTACATGCATACATATATGTATATATAAAAAATCAAGGATCTAAATTAACACCTGCCCACCCGCCAAATGCAGATAAAAGTTTTGACATTGAGACATTGGACATTTGACATAGTTCATCATCGCTGACACAGGACTCAAACTCACAATTGTGTCTTCAGGTGTCTGCCTTCTATCCCAACTTGGCTTCCAAAAACATGTATCCCAGAGTTTGTTCAAACATTGAATTCTGACTTTACCGCGCAGATTGAATCCTCACATTCGTAGCAGCAGGAGGTGCATTCAGGGGCTGTACTGAATTTTTGCACTGACCGTATATCTCCCAACAATGGCCGGTCTCTAATGATGCTGGTCTTCATTAAAATCCGGGTCTAACAGGTGTTAGTTGTATTCAACGCCATTCTCTTATAGTGGCCGGGCTTCTTTTAGACCCAACACCTCCCTTCCTGCCCCCACCCCCCTGCGCGTTGTGTTGTGTACTCAGGCAGACAGAGGGTAGGGGCTGGGTGTCTGTAGCATTCAGCCAGTGTAGAATGGATCACAACATTTTGGCTCATTCCATTTTGTTGAAACTTTTGGAATATAACAAAGAACATTCTGGTGAGGAATCTGAACCACATCTAAACATATCAGAGAATGGCACAAACAGATGGATGAAGGAGTGAAGAGGCTGCAGAAAGAAAAGGAGCAAACCCATTTCCTGGTGTTTACAGAGGATCAATCCTTGGATTCTCCTGAACTTTATTTTCTTACCCCACTGGATCCCTTTCGGGGCAGCGAGATTTCCGGAGCACGTCCAGTCTGCTGCTGTTGGACTAAAGCGGTACACTTTAGAGCTGGAGCTCGCTATGCCGCCACCGGGGAGGAGATGGCAGCCAGACAGAGATTCATGAGGGATGGGAAAGCAGTCTGCCCGGGCCTCCTGAACTTTATTTTCATTCACGCCTGAAAAAAGGTACCCTCATTTTGTTCTTGTCTTTATTTTTGCCCTCTCAGGTTAACGCAGGACAGAGAGCCGTCAAACTCCGTAAGAGAGAGACGGAAACACAGCGGAAGTAGACATTCAGACACAAACTCATAGAAAAAAACATTTAGCATCAGTGCTAATCAGAACGGAATAAAATGTTCTCATCATTTTAATACATCTTGAAATGTCAATCTGTCCGGCTAGACATAGTTGGGCTCACCTCTAAGCACAGTCTGGGCTCTGAAACTCAGTCACTCGAGAGGGGTTGGACTCTCTACCATTCTGGAGTTGCACGTGGTGAGAGGCGGCGGGCTGGGGTGGGCTTACTCGTGACCCCCAAGCTTAGCTGCCAAGTGTTGGAGTTCACCCCGGTGGATGAGAGAGTTGCGTCCCTCCGCCTTCGGGTGGGGGGCAGGTCTCTGACTGTGGTTTCAGCTTACGGGCCGAACAGCAGTTCGGAGTACCCAGCTTTCTTGGTGTCTCTCGGAGGGGTACTGGAAAGCGCCCCGACGGGGGACTCCATTGTCCTCCTGGGCGACTTTAATGCCCACGTGGGCAATGACAGTAGCACCTGGAGGGGCGTGATTGGTAGGAACGGCTTCCCTGATCTGAACCCGAGCAGTGTTTTGTTGTTGGACTTTTGTGCTAGTCATAGTTTATCCATAACAAACACCATGTTCCAGCAGAAGGGTGTCCATCAATACACGTGGCATCAGGACACCCTCAGCAGGAGATCAATGATCGACTTTGTAGTCGTTTCAGGCGACCTTCGGCCGTGTGTTTTGGACACTCGGGTAAACAGAGGGGCAGAGCTGTCCACTGATCACTACCTGGTGGTGAGTTGGATTCGTTGGCGGGGAAGGAGGCCGGAAAGGCTTGGCAGACCCAAACGTACTGTGAGGGTCTGCTGGGAACGTTTGGCTGAGCCCTCTGTCAGGGAAGTCTTTAACTCCCACATCTGGGAGAGCTTCAAACAGGTACCAAGGGAGGCTGGTAACATTGAGTCTGAATGGACCATGTTCTCCACCTCCATTGTCTCTGCTGCTGTTCGGAGCTGTGGTCGCAAGGTCTCTGGTGCCTGTCGTGGCGGCAACCCCCGAACCCGTTGGTGGACACTGGAAGTAAGGGATGCCGTCAAGCTGAAAAAGGAGTCCTATCGGGTCTGGCTGGCTTGTGGGACTCCAGAAGCAGCTGACAGGTATCGGCAGTCTAAGCGAGCTGCGGCTCAGGCTGTGTTAGACGCAAAAACTCGGTCCTGGGAGGAGTTCGGTGAGGCCATGGAGAAGGACTATCGGTTGGCCTCGAAGAGGTTCTGGCAAACCAAAAAAGCCAAAAGCCAAAAATTAGTAGCCCCGGCTACTATTGGAAGATATACGATATGCACTTTCATTAAGATATCTCTATTTCTGTATTCAGGTGTGCTAGTAACTTCTAGAATTTGCTCACACTGATCTCAGTCAACACAAACACACACTCACTCATTTGTGAGTCATGTCATTGTGTCATGTCATGTCAAACATTTTGAAATGACTGAGTCACAACTACAACACACTGATCTGTCAAAATACATACAATTTAAGGTAAAATGTTGCACAATTTTCAATAAATGCAGTTTTTTTCTATGCATGACATTAGAAAAACTTTAAAGTAATTGTTTTATTGTTTATCACTAGTTTTATGGATACTTCCCTTTATGGAAGTGTATTGCATTCCATAGGAAAAGGATGGTCTTCTTTTTTTTAAATGAGTGCAATATGCTTCCATTAAAAATTAAATTAAAAACTATTTAAAAATATCTATAAATATAGAACAGACTGTAAACAACAAAGGCGTCCACACCCCACAACCTGAGCACCCAGCAGTTCTCCCACAGACATCACTGCTTTGTGCCCAATATTGTTTTCAGGTCTGATTCACAAAAATAAACAGTTTATATTGGTCAATATTTAATAATTATCCAACGTTTTGCTGTGGAATGTTTGTAGATGCTTTAAAAAAAGGTTTGGGTTCATTGAAAAGCCTAAAGATCAGAAGTGTCTTTTATTAAAATAACATATATATTTGTAATGTTATAAAGCCTGAAATAAGATTACACTTTTAGTTAAAATTAGTGCTTTGTTTTTGTGAGAGAATAAATAAAGGGAATAACTGTTTTACTTTGAAAGACGTAAATTATTTTTCTGGAGAACTGTTTGACTAGTAGAGTCCAGATTTGGCTGGTAGACTTTGGATTTTACCTGCCACACCAGCTAGTAAGTTACTTTAAAACCCTGAATAAAACCGAGTCAAAATGGTTCTTTGAGTGTTAAAGGTTGCCGACCCCTGCACTAGAGGTAACAAGTAGCTCTTGCAGAAATTATTACTCTACTCCTTTTGTTTTGGACCAATGAAATCCCATTATTTTCTTTTTTATATGCCGTCTTATATGAGCCGTCTTGGGCTCACTCATGTCAGAGGATTCTATAAACTGTGACTCCTCCTAAAACCATATGATGTAAAATAAACTTGAGCCCTGGTACAATCAAAGAACCCATGCAGCAAGGAGAAAGTGTCACAGAGCTGAATACAGGTGGAAGAAGGACAATCTGAAGGTTTTCTTCTAGATCCTAAAAGACTGCTGGCATCACTTCTGGAGTACTGTCAAATTTTTAGACAAATTTTTCAAACAAAAACCAAGTTAAGAAAATAGGTTTTATGAATTTATAACTTTGTGTTGTATTGTTGGAGAATGTGGTGTTGAACTCTAAGAAAAAAGTCAAGGTTATTAATTTAAGAGTCAAACTAATTAAGCCATTTGTCAATTTCAAATCATTAAAAAAAACTTAAAGGAAAAGAGTTTTAATTAAAAGTCTGTTATTTTCTCCAATACTGGCTTGTAGGTTTTAGTTTAGCAGTAATGTTAGCAGCCACTTTAAGAATGCAGCTGATGTACACGCAAGACACATGGCCGAGGCGATCAATTTGAGATGCATCAAGACAGATCTAGGAGAGAATGTGGTAAAAGAATGGGTTTTTTTTTAATTAAAAAGTTTATTTGAATTGGATGATAAATGAAACTGAAATAACGTAATTTTTTTTCTTGTTTGGTCCAATACCTTCTGTACCTCTTGGCACTACGTACCCGCTGCCTGGGTATTAAGGACGTGACCTGATGTAAATCACAATTTAGTTACCAGTTTAGTTTTTACATTTTGGTTTTACACAGTGTTTTGCCAACAGGAACTGTGTTGAATAAGCTGCCTGGCTAAGCGGGGATCCCCAACTCTAATATGCCACCACTGTCTGGTATTGTGCCAAGCTACAATTCCCCTGCCAGAACAATGCCTAAGACTTAGGATGCAAAATCTGGCAGGTGAAATGTGCTTTGACACAACAACCGCACCAGCGGATAGCAGCAAAGAGACGGGGATGCCTCCACCGCCTGCTTGGGCGATTTTATTTTATTTCATCGTTCTCTTATTAACATCACTCTTTTTTTTGCCACCACTTCCGGGTCCATTGCATTGTTCAGATGCTCCGCTGTTGTCGCCTGGCAAAAAAAAAAAAAAAAAAAAAAAAATCAACCAAAGAAACAAAAAAACAGCTGTAAATGTTTTTTTTCTCTGCAGAGCTACAGTATCGAGATAATTTTACTGCCATGGGATCAACAACATTCTAAAAAGTTTCATTCTTGTGTAGTTTAATAAATTAGCAGCAATGCGCACTCAGTTGCATCGATGTTCCAGGACTGGATGTTTATGCCTGTGACCCTGTGACATATTTTTGAAAGTTTGTTATCAGGAGAAATCCGTATAAAAGAAATGCAAGTGTCGTGTTTAAAACAAAGACAAATCGTATTCAAAGCAGACATGACAAACGTAAAACTAAATGTTGTTTCATATTTTTCTCAAAAAGTTGTGCACAAAAGATTAATTTGTGCACAACTTTGTCTTTATGGATACCCAGATGGACATATTGCCGTCTGTAAATAACTTTTAATCCATCATAGTTATAAGCCTCTAAATCCATATTTTTCCAGTTAATGAAGAAAGAAATTATGATCAATTGTGTCAAATGCTTTTTTCAAGTCAATGAAAATTCCAATTGTGATTTGTTTTAGCTCCAGAGCTTTGCTAATTTATTTGATGGCTTCAATTATTGTCAACGATGTTGATATGTTGGCTGTTTTTGTCAAGGTTTTACTCACAGCCCAAAAACAGTAATGCGATCAGAGATCATTAGAAATATACAGTCATCTGTAGAAGCTCAGCTGCCTGCTTTGTGTGAGTCTGTGGTCTTTCTGTGTCAAACATACAATTTTCAACTTTCACACACGAATGTCCATGCACAAAGTATGTGATGCTGCAAGATGTTTGTTTTGTTGAAATGCCTGGGATTGTAATATTTCCCAGCTCTGAACATGCATGCATTTTTAATGCATTTAAAATCAGCTGATGGCTTTGCGGTTGCCTGCAGTTTCTTGCAACATGGTTCAAACAGCCGGAAACGTTTGTTTTTCATTGACCTCTGAAATTCCCTTTAGCACACTGCTCAGGTCAACATATCCACTTTATAACAAATGTCAAAATGAAATTCAAAAAGCCATGGAAAGATTTTAGGCTCCCTGAGGATGGAGCTCCAGCCTGGACCCTCACTGACCTTTAGACATCGGTGTATTGTGTATTCTAAATTCTATGTGTCTCATGGAATACATCATAAATTATAGCCAACAATGTCCTGTCCTTCCAAATGTTCAGCTGCCTCTGCAGTTCCCAGGATGGGCTGAAAGTGGGAGAAGATCCCTGACTGTGTTTGCAGAGAGGCATTTCCCACTCTCCTTTTAATCGTCTGTTTAATGTATTTCACTGTAATAAGGACTGAAAGCCTCAGAGGCGATCAGCACCAAAGACTATTCAGAGATGGAGATTAGCTAGTGGATGGTCCTGATAAAGCCAGTGGAGACCCAGCATGGTTTGATGCGACAGCAGCTCCCACTGTGAACCCCTAAAGAGAAGCTGCAGAGCATCCTCGAGATCTGCTCCTTTCTGATAACAGACATTATCTGGGGACACACTATATCTGTGCCTAAAAATCATAATTTGCCTTTAAGGTGAAGGAAATGTGTTTCTTTGTGAATGGAAAGTTTGACACAGATCTGTTAAACATATCAACTGTTGCACACAATAGTGGAGTTGTTGAGCATCATAGTCACAACTGCCTGGAACAGGTCTGTCATGTCTTTTAAAAAGTTGAAAAAAAATAATGAAAATAAATAATGCAGTGTAAGAGCAAAACACAATCATTTAAATAGTTGTATTGTCTTAAATAATATGTTTGATGTGCAATATTGTTGTTTCTGGGAGAGTCCATATGAAGCTTTGACTGACGAGCATCAAGACGCAATTACTAAGTTTTAATGGGATATTTATTTAATGTAGTCATTAGTTAATTTATTTTCCAATTGACTATTAATTTGCCAGTCTTCAGAGGCAGTAACACTGTAACTTTACTCCCTGTGGGCATTCTGATGTCAGCTTGATGTCAAAATTGAGTTGATATTTGATGCAATTTGTGGACAATGTTATTTAAACTTTTGTTTTCATACAGTAGAAATTCAGTCTCACATGAAAAAACAAAATGAGGAATGCTGGTTAATACAGTTGACGTTCATTTGATGTCAGTTCAAGGCTATGTGTTAAAAATCAAACTGACATCGATTTAACATCATATCGACTTCCATGCTTTCTCTTTTTCTGAAGGATTTGGTCTTAATTCAACTAATTTAGGATTAATGAAATCTCAGAATAATTTTGCACGGCCAATTTTTCAGTTTTTTATTTGTGAAAAAAGTTTGAAATATCCAATAAATTTCGTTCCACTTCATGATTGTGTTCCACTTGTTGTTGATTCTTCACAAAAAAAATACTGTTTTATATCTCTATGTTTGAAGCCTGAAATGTGGCAAAAGGTTGAAACGTTCAAGGGGGCCGAATACTTTCACAAGGCACTGTATATACTCAAAAAAAAATCATTTTTTTGGGTGAGCATAATACATTTTGGAAAGTATTTCCATCATTCGTGTTAATATAGCAAGAAACATATGTCAGGACATCTGAATGCATTTGTGTCGATGCAACAGAATTAATTATCCAATTATTAATGTGAGACAGAATGAAACTCATTGTAATGCAGTGCGTGAATGAAACCCAAAACAAGAGAATCCAGTAAAAATTATTTGATTGTATTGACAAAAAAAAGGAAAAAAAACACACCCATTGACAGGGTATAAACGAGTCTGTTCTGTGTCAAGGAATGTGGGGGTTGGAAATGTCCAGAGTTCATTCGCTCGTGTGATGCTGACTGTTGAATTTTCAGTTCAGTGCTGTTCAGGATCTGTGGTTCCAAAGTGGGTAGCTCACTGTCATTCTTTTTTCCAGAAGGCCAAAGGTGACAAAAAAAAAAAAACCTGATCTGGAAAAGGTCACAAAAACAAGCCACAAAGTCACAACATCAATCACAACTATTCATTTTGCAATCTAAATCACTACAGTGTTCACTGAGCTAGCAATTATAAAATGAGTTAAGTAAATACAAGGAAATTACACTAAATACAAGGAAATTAAATTATTAGTATGTTTACTGACAGTAAACATACTAATGCTGGTTGTTTCTTTTTAACAGGAGAGGGAAAACAACCACTTTTGTGAAATGAACACTCCTAAGAAATCAATTTCCACATGGGTTTTACAAAGATATTAAAGGTTTTTCAAAGTGCACTTTCAAGTTGAAATCAAAAAGATTAACCAAATATTCATTACTCAATTATGTTCAAGTTCAGGTGTTGCACAACATAAGTAAGTTTCAGTCAAGAAGCAACAATAAAAGACCAAAATAGGCCTATGTCACTAAAAAGTTTGGTTTTGGCATCCAGTCACTGCCTACCATGTTGCCAGTTCATAGTAGGATTTCTGCACATTCCAACATTCTTTGTAGGTCAAGTCCATGCCTCAAGATTTCACTGATTTGATCATGTTCCTCTCTCTGTCCCTGTATACTTCATTAGACCTAGATTGCTTTTGGATCACACTTCTGGATCTCCCTGTAGATTTTTCACAAAAAAGTCATTTCTTCCTTTTTTTAATCCAACTCTTGTCTTTTTGTTGATCCAAAACTTCCTTATATTTCCTTCTCTGTCCTACATGTGTGAAAACAAAAAAAAATTGTTATGTTTTCTGAACTGGTTTAGTCGCTTTTGGAGTCACGGAGTAAATGGAACCTATCCCAGCGAAGACCGCAAACACCCTGAACAGTTCTCCATCACATGGACACAGAGACAGCCAACCACACTGACTTATGTTTACATCAAGAGAGTTAACAATGTATGTTTTTGGACTGTGGGAGGAAGCCAGAGTGAGTGGGAAGAAAAACAACACATGCATGAGGAGAACATGCAGACTCCATTCAGAGGACCCAGCTGGCCTTTTTATTGAGAGGTGACAGCGCTAACCATTATTCCACCCTTAGCAAGAAGTAACCAAAGACGTTCACACATATCATTCGTGACAAGAAATCCTGGTCAATTAGTGTGAATCCTCAGAAATGGGCCAGTAGTCTGAGTTTAAACATTTAATAGCTGCCTTTGGACACTGGATGATGGGATTCACTGTCTGTGACACGGCTGTGGTTCTCACACATCACATTATCCTGTTTAGGTGAATCAGATTAGCATTGTGTTTTCAGCTGCTGACGACAACATGCTGTTGACACAAAGCTGCGCTGTAACACAGATGAGTGCTGACCGAGACAAGAAAATGTTTTTTTCTCTGAGTGCAGAGTCCTGCAAAGGAAGACGATTTCCAGTGGTATGAATTGCTGAGAGCGTGGGGTGGGTTGGGGGTGGGGGTGCAACATGAACATGCACAAACGCTCACCTTTTGGTTGGCTGTCCTGCTGGGGGAAGTAGACCACTGGTGCCCTCTGGTGGTTTAAAAATAATGGATAGTGCAGGATACCAGAAGAAAACAAAGCATCTGCAGGATTTTTTTGGTTTTTACATATTTTTAATTAACATATTTCAGCTCCGTCATTCTCAGTCTGATTCTGAGACTATCAATTTCATTTCAGAGAAGAGAAAAGTGTAATAAAATGATTTAATGAACAGGGCTTAGATTTGCTCCATTGCCTGGATACAACCTCAGACCCCTTTCCTACTTTAGCAGGGGTGAGTTTTGATCGAAGTCTTTGCACACCAGTGGCTGCAAAAACAGGCTAAACATCTAAACAAGACATAAAAACTCATTTTGAGCCAAAAACACTTTTCTAATATTGTTAAAAGAGTCATAAACTCAGACAGAATAGAATGTGTAAGATTATTAATCTTGTCTTAAATTGTCTTTTATTTTTTACTTAGTTTTTTTTAATCCTACATTTGTTGTTTTTGTATGCATATTAAGATAAAGACACTTAATGAGACATTTGTGAAATCACACAGAATATTTTACACCTAATTTTTGCTTTAAAAACTTGTTTCAAGACCTCCACGCTCAGTTCACACACTTCAACTTTTGTACAAATATTTTAGAGCTTCAGTGTAACTTCAGATGAATTAATACATCATGACAACAGAGAACGTAATATCACAGAAATCTGATAAATCCACCAACTTTTCTACGGTGTCAAATGTGAGGAATCATTTCTACTTTAAAGCGCAATTACATCAGCAATGGGAAAATTGTCCAATTCTGCCGAAACTTCCTCTCGCAGCTGTTCCTTACAATCAAGATAGTGTTAATGGTATCCCTAATTGTACTGATGATGATAATAATAACAAATATTATTATTTATTAGTGTCTTCATTAAAAACGGCAATAAGAACAAAACCAGGCTAGTAGAAAAATATCATCCTGATCCAAACAGTAGCAAAAAATTTGAATAGTATTGTCAGCAAGCTCCTGAGAGGGATTCATCGGTCAATACCAAATGTCCAAAATTGGAGAGGGGTAAATTAATTTATAACTCTAGATAAAATATATCACAATCTATTTCAAAAGGCAACCATACAAGGCAAGTTATAGGCAGTACAGTTATATTTAAAAATGAAGAAGTGTTGTCATATTTACAGACTGATCTACATCAAGTCCCATTATTAACACTTCTCTCCCCTCCTGCTCATTGGAGAAGGTTAGAAGGGGAACTAATAAGCATGACTGAACTGGATTTGGCAGAGGTAAGGGAACAAGATTCTTTGTTTGGGTTTAACAGTTTAAAGTTGAACAGAATTCCAAAAGTTCAAAACTGTATTTGCGCTTGAGGGCAGCTTACTTGCTGTGATATCAGCTGAAAGTCAATGGTTCTGACAAACAAAGTCTGCAGTAACAACAACGAGGAGAACTTTATAAACTCTGTTCAAGCCAGAAGGACGGCTGTCAATCAGACATCAGAAGAGGATTACCGTCTTGGACAAAGGCTTTCATCAAATCACCTGACTTGGTTCCCTAAAGAGTGATTCCTGACTAATGATCTCAAACAAAAATATTCTGCATTTATTTTTTATTTTTATACCTGATTTAAGTAAATGGCTTTTCTGACAAAAAAGAAAAAATCCATATATTTTTTTCTTGATTTTTCTTTTTTATAAATGACTTTTATGATGAAAATAATCTTTATATATTTTTGATTTTTATACTGATTTATGCTTCATTATGATTCATTCACATCACTGGATCTTTGTCCTTTTCTGTAAATGCTACAATAAAGTTTAAAATAGTGTATCAACATACAAAGCAGTGTGACTTATTGTTACTGAAGGATATTTAATGACCTGAATCTATGTCAGCACGGTATAAATATCCGATCATAAGCTATGAACCGGTCAATAACTATTGTAAAGAAATGGTGTGCTCGAGTCGGGGTGGGATTATATAAATTTGCTTCCTCTCAACCCTTTCAAGTCTTTCTTTTGATGCCTAGCTATCCTATGTTTGACATGTTTTTTTCTTTTTAGGGATTTACATTTTTGCTGATTGATTGTGTTACATATGTGTTATTCTTGCTTTCTTGAAATAAACCATTTCCATATCCAAATCTTTCTTTTGAAAGTCCCATTATTTTTTTTTCTTATTTTGTTTTTTTTAAGCCCCATACTTGGCTGATAAAAGTTCTTTTCGTTTGCATCATCAGCTAGCTCTCTGCTTGGTTACTTGATTTCCTTGTCAGTGCCTCTTTGCTATCTGGTTGGGTATTTGTTTTAATATTTCACCATATTGCTAATTGGCACTCCCAATAATTTTTTGTATTCTTAATCTGGCTTGCTTGTAGCTTTTTTACTGAATGCATGTTGTAGTGATACCAATTCATGTAAGTAAAAATAATAATAATAATATATTTTTAAAAAATGTAATAATAGCAATAACCAGTAAACATGAAGAAGATATAAAGGCAATATCTGTGGGGTTTTGGACCCAGGACTTATGGTTGTTTTTGTTTGTTGTGCATTTCCTGTTTTATTTTGTTGATGGTGCCTGCTTCCTGTGTTTTCACTTGTCTTCTCGTTTCAGGTCTCTTGACTCTCCCCTGCTTTGTTCTCTCCCTCCCTAATGTTGCACACCTGTTGATACTTGTCTCATCCTCTCCTCCTGTTTATAAGTCCTCGTCTCCCTTGCACTTGTTGTCAGGTGGTTTTGGTAGCAGCAAAAGTTCATGTGCTGCTTTGTGTATCTGACGTTGCAGTTATGAGTGCCGTTTGTATTTTGTGTCCTCACATCAACCCTGACAATATCATAGTATTACAGTTTTAAATATCAAATATTTTTACACCATTTCCTGACACTAGCAGCAGGGTCAGGTCAAACTGCTGCAATATTCATGTTACAGCAACATTAATAAATTATGTTGCACCAACATAATTGCATTCAGATCTCCCAACACATGTTTATTGCTATATTAACACATTTGGTTTATGTGGAAATTCTTTCCACAATTATATTATGTTCACCCAACAAATTATTTTTTTGAGTCTATACTGCTTGAAAGGGAGTGGGAGGAATCAAATTTATATAACCCAAACCCTAATCGACCACACTATATACTTTAAATTAGATATCAACAGGTTCGTAACTCATGATTAGAGATTTATAGTTTACTGACAATGAATCAGGTGATTGAACATCCTTAAGTAACAGTGAGTCACAATGCGATGTATATAGATAGTATTTTAAACTTGATTGTAGCATATGCAAAATATTTTAAAAAATCAGCAATATGCAGATTATTTAATCAGAAAAGTCATTTACTTAAAACATGTATAAAAAGAAAAGTAATTTCAGAAAATATATTTATGTATAGATTATTTTTGTCAGAAAAGCAGTTTACTTAAATCAGGTATAAAAAAAACAAGGATAAGTGCAGATTATTTTCATTTGAGATCAATTAGTCATGAATCACACCTTAGGGAATCAAAACAGGGGATTTCATTAAAGCTTTTGACCAAGACGTTATTCCATCTTCAGCTGCCTGAAAAACAGCCGTCCTTCAAGGTTTGAACAGAGTTTATAAAGTTCTCCTCGTTGTTATGACTGCAGACTTTTGTCAGGTTCACTGACCTTCAGCTGATATCACAGCAAGTTAAGTTGAGCTCCAGTTGTCTGCAGGGCAGAAATCGCTACTGAAAATCAGGGTCAAAGTTGACCTAAGAGTCAGTGGTAGATCCCAGACGCCATATTTTCTTGAAATCATTTTTTATTCTTATTGCATCACTTAAAGGCTCAGACATCCATGACATCCACACGCTTCTCAAAGTCTTTCATGTTAGTGATTACCTTTTCCTTGGTCAGGTCCGGTTGACCAAGTGGTTTAACGTAGATCCTGGAATTCAGCACTCATGTGCTCTGGATCTGCTTTTTCCGCTTTAGGAGCCTGGCATGTTTAGCCAATGAGGCTTTAAATTTCGTGAGATGATCATAAAAATAAACAGTGGTCCCTTTTAGCAATTCCTTTGCTTCATTAGAGCGATTTTGTGCTTTTGATGCACAAACCTGGATCACTGGTTTATCTGACTCCTTTCTCCTGGGAAGTGGATGGCAGATCTCAATATTTTTCAAATCCAAGGAAATCCCTTTAGAAGTGAGGAATGATCCAATGTGAGTCTCCACACTCTCAGTTGAAGCCATTGTAGCCCCGCTAGCCTCCATGCTAACGTTAGCTGCGCAAGCCCTAGCTCTTGGTTTGAGTTCATTCTTACTTGTTGATCCACGTCGTTCTGTCTTCTGTCCAGGAGGTCAAGCTGATTATTCCGTTGTTCATTTCGTACTTTGCCATTTCGTGCCATGTTCAGCCCTCTCTATTGCAGATTCACTGCTGTTTAGCCTAAAAATTGCTTATAAAAACGTCAGGAATCGGAGAGCCGAAAAGGACACGTCCGCTCTGTTGTGAACCAGAACCGAACCTTGTTGTCCCCTTACAGCAGACTTCACCACCGTCTTATAGTGCATTCACACAAACACGGCCGAGGCGTCAAACTTGCGCTGCCGCCTCTCTTTTGACGCCCATCAAATTTACTGCCAATGCCTTGACACTTTGGCAGCGGAGCAACCGCCAAAGAACTTCATTTGTTGACCACATCATGCAAACATGGATAATGTTGACCGAGGAGTTTTTGTTTAGATGTTTTGGAAAGTTCTACAGAGGTGCCAGCAAGCACGTCCCTGTGTCTAGGTTCACCAGAACCTTCAGTCTCTCTCAGTGCGGTGTGCTTCACTCCTGACAGCCATTTTAAACTGTACTTCACTCTGTCATACCTATGTTTTATTGAAATTTTATGTTAAAGATCAACACAAACCGGCGCACAATTGTGACATAGAAAAAAAATTGTACAAGAGTTCAATTTTTTTTTTACAAATAAAAAAGTGAAAAGTGCAATATGGAAAAGTATTTACCCCATTTTCTCAGAGGGAATCCAATTGCCTTCAGAAGTTGCTTGATTGGTGACTGATCAAGTGTTGACTTCATGACTTCATAGAGTCCATCTGTGTGTCATTTAATCTTAGTATACAGATCCAGCTGTTTTGTGACAGTCTCTGTGGTTTGTCAAGAGAATATTCGGGGAGAAAACAGCATCATGAAGTGTATGGAACACAAAATTTGGAGGAAAACCTGTTGAAGTCTGAACAACACCTGAGACTGGGGTGGAGATTTACCTTCCAACAGGACAACCACCCTAAACATAAAGCCAAAGCTACAAGAAATGGCTTCAAATGACACTCACCTTGAATTGTTTTACAATTCAATCTATGGACAAAGATTTCAGTCTCTAGATGTGTAAAGCTGGTTGAGATAAACCCCAAAAGACTTGCAGCTGGAATTGCAGCAAAAGAGGATTCCACAAAGCATAGACTCAGGAGGCTGAATACTTTTGCACACTGCACTTTTCAGTTTTATTTTATTTTTTTTTGTAAAAGAAAAAGATCTAATTTTCTTTCCACTTCTTTTCCACAAGTGTGTGCCACTTTGTGTTGGTCTTTCAGATAAAATTCCAATAAAATATCTTTATGTTTGTGGTCATAATGTGAGAAAATGTGGAGAAGTTCAAGGGGTGTGAATACTTTTGCAAGCCACAAAAAATACTACAAGGCACAGTAGTTTGCTAAAGGCAAGTTCAAAGTCAAATGAAAAGAGAGTCAAACTGAACTGAGGAAAGGCTGCATTAGAGCTCCCTTCTTGAGGGCTTCAGGTCCACACAGTGCTTTAAATCATCTCTGGTCCAATGGGAAGCCACTCCTTTCCTGCACAAGACCAGATCAGAGACCAGTGATCAGAGACAGACATACACACTAAGTTTCAAACAAAAAAAAAAAAAACTCAGAGACAACTCTTTACTTTACTGTTTCTGAAAAAAGCTTGTAAACAAAACCACGGGACGAAGGATCTCTTTACTCATTGAGCAGGAGCTCATGCATGTATATATATATATATATATATATATATATGCAGCTTCAGCTGTATATATATCATACATATATATCACAGTTCCAAACTGTGATGCAATCCTCGCAGCTCAAAGGTCCCTCAAGCCTTAACATCTCTGGCAAGTCTCATAGCTGATGGTGGTTATTTCAAACATAAACAGCAAGTCATGACTCTTATCAAGCTCTACTATGAGTTTCAGTTGAAATTCAACAAATCTTTTTTTTTTACTTGTCCTTTCCAACAGCTGAGCTAACTCAAAGAGTTTTCACAAACTTGTGTGCATCCAGTTCACACGCACACTTGTGCATACCAACCAACACATGTAAAGCGTTCCATTCTGTCACGTAAACTATTTGAAGGTGCATAGGTGAGCCTACGCCTGTGCTCAGGTGAATGTTCATGTTAAGCTGAAGTGGATAATGGAATGTTAGAAAAAAGGAGGGAGAACTCCCAGCCATCCCCACACCAAGACCCCCCGCTGAGGCAGACTAGGGCCCGCCACTGCACCTCTAATTTGGGGAAAATGAAGGAAATCCACTCGCCCGGCAGTCCGGCCAAGCACGCAGACCAGAGCCCTCAGGACCACCACATGGGCCGCCAAAACCAGAGAGCAGTGAGGTACGGAAGCACAGAGTGCAAGCCCCAGCCCAAGCCAGAACAGCAGCCCTCCCACCGCGCCAGGGGGCCCAGCGTGGGGCTAACCACGCGTTCGTCCTTCCCAGAGACATCCCCTCTCCTCTGGCCTGCTCCCCACAGACCCCGCCATGGTAGGCATCGCCTGGAGCAAACGTGGGCCTAAGAGGGTTGCCCCAACCTGGCCCAGGGCCAGAGAAGGAGTGATCCCAGCCCCCAGGTGCAGACGGGCCATCCAGAAAATCTTCTGGAGTCGCGCATGAGACACTCCTTTCTGTGCTGTCATCTGACATGTTTCCCAAAAGCTGCAAAAATCGGAGAGTTGAGCGTACATTCCTGGCCAGACAAAATGGTTATTGATCCTACTTAAAGTCTTATGGAAAGCCATAGACCTGCCCATGGAACTGTGTGACCAAGCTCCATGACTTTCTTTCTGAACATTAAGGGAAGAACAAGTGCATACTTTTTGCCACGTTTCTGGTACAGAATGCCATTTTTAATTACATAGACAACATCATCAAGACAAGTAACTTGGTTTGTTTTTAAACCATCAATTTCACTTACTTTTTCAAACCATGGCTTTAAAGTGGGGTCTTCTCTTTGCACTGCTCCTATGTCTTAGGATACTGGCATGTATTAGAGATTGAAAACATCCCGAGTCCAGCAGAGCTTCACCTCGTGTACCATTAACTATCATATTTGACTAAGATCGCATCTTTCACCTTGGAATGCCAAAATGTATGATTTCCATCACAATGTGTTACTTGACATCTGTTTGCACCTGTGGTTAAGGCTTGTGCAAAGTGATGCATAAATCTGCCATTGAAACAGCCATGAATGGAGCTTGATAAGAACCATGACCTGCTGTTTATATTTGAAATAGCCACCATCAGCTATTAAACTTACCAGAGATGTTAAGGCTTGAGGGACAGTTTGAGCTGTGAGGATGGTATCACAATTTGGACAGATGTACAATGAATATGCAGCAGAGGACCAGCGACCCAGTTGCTGAAGGGATGCCGAAGACACACCTTGGGTGGCTGATGTAGTAGCAGCACCGATGCGAAAGGAGAGACCCAAGTAGTTTTTCGGGATTTAAGTCGATTGTTGTGAGAATTAGCTTTATATGATTTATAAACAAAGATTTAGTTGAAGGACATGACAGAAGTGAGAAAGAGGTAATGAATATTTTCTCATTTTTAGATATGACAACATGGCATGAAAAAACTGGAATTGATTCTTACTATGAGAATAGAGCATCCTTTTGAGCTTTTTGTGTGTTTTAAATACAAATTATAAAATTGGGGATGAAAAGTTATTCCAGAAAAACAGATGCCTGAATTTGGGTCACTATGCTACGTACAAATGGCAGCTGAATACAGCCCTGGTTGGGGTTTAAGCAATATGGTGTGTTATAGCATCATATATCCTAGCAGATCTAGTTTTACTGCAGGAGACCCCCTTATCCAAATCAGCTGATTATCTCCTGTGCTGTTAACAATTCCCGTCCATCTACTCAGCTAGTTACAACTCCAAACAAAGAGGAGTTGCTATTTTAAGTCATAAAAATATTACATTTACTCATAAGAACACAATTGTTGATCCAGAAGGCAGATTTGTAATTATTAACATATCAGTTAAATAGTTAAAACTACTTGGGTCTCTCCTTTCGCATCGGTGCTGCTACTACATCAGCCACCCAAGGTGTGTCTTCGGCATCCCTTCAGCAACTGGGTCGCTGGTCCTCTGCTGCAAAGATTTCTGTATAGCCAGTATCTATGGTCCCAATGCTGATGAATCCTCCTTCTTTCACAGATTCTCCACCTCACTCTCGGTTCACTCTGACTCCACAATAATTATAGGAGGAGACCTCAACTTGGTCCTTGATCCTGAACTTGACAGAATCATCACAGCAGGGCACCAGGGCATGGCGTCTGCAAGTATTTTGAAGCAGTACATGGATGAGTTGGGTCTCTGTGATGCTTGGCGCTCATGTCATCCAACACTAAAACGGTTCACTTTCTTCCCTCCAGTTCACCTACTCACAGTCTCGCTTAGACTACTTATTAGTCAGTAATTCTCTTTTAAAAGATATCAAGGATTCCAACATTCATCCAATTATCATTAGTGATCATGCACCAGTTTCTGTAAATATTTCTAGAGATATACCCACACCTTCAGGCTTAACCTGGAGGTTTAACACTTCTCTGTTAAAAGATCAAGAGTTCATTCAGTTCTTTAAAAAAGAGTGGGCAACCTTCTTAGAATTTAATGATACTCCTGATATTTCACCATGTGTTTCTTTGGGAAACAGCAAAAGCAGTGATGAGAGGAAAAATTATTTCTTATTTAACAAATAAAAAACACAAAGAGAAAGCAGATTTATTAGAACTAGAAAATAAAATAAAAAATCTAGAGGCTGCTTATGCTGCTTCTGCACAAGAACACATTCTGGGAGATCTGAAAAACTTAAAGCTTCAGTTAAATGACATCACTAAACAAACACAATTCCAAATACAAAAACTTTGACTTGAAAATTTTGAAAACTCAAATAAATCGGGTAAATTTTTAGCTAATCAGCTTAAAATTAATAAAGAAAATCAACAATTACATCTATTATGGACCACACAGGAAATGTCACTCACGACCCGGTTAAAATCAATAAAACGTTTAAAAGATTTTTATAAAAACTTGTACACATCAAAGGTCAATCCATCAGAGCAAAAGTATTAACTAATTTCTTAATAATGTAACTCTACCCAGATTAAATGAGGATCAAAGCTCAAACTTAGACTCTCCGCTCTCATTGGCTGAACTTCATGAAGGGCCTGATGGCTTTCCTGCTGAGTTTTATAAGGAATTCTGGGAACAGCTGGCACAAACTTTTTATAAAATGGTTACATTTATCAAAGAAAGCCAATCACTGCCACCACACATGAATTCAGCTAACATAATCCTCCTTCTTAAACCAGAAAAAGATCCCACAATTCCTTCTAGCTATCGCCCCATTTCTCTCATCAATGCAGACGTAAAAATTATTTGAAAAGCAGAGAATAGAAAAAATCACTCCTTATATAATTCATCATGATCAAACTGGATTCATAAAAGGTAGACACTCAAGTGATAATGTCCGCAGACTTGTTAACATAAAAGATTTTGCTACTATTAAAAACCAGGAAACAACCATACTCTCGTTGGATGCTGAAAAAGCATTTGACAGAGTAAACTGGAAGTTCCTCATTGCTGCCCTCCATAAATTTGGGTTTGGGGAATCCTTCATTGATTGGATTAAAATATTATATCATAACCCAAATGCATCAGTCAGAACCAACAAACAGACTTCTGACAGATTTTTTCTTGGGTAGAGGGACCAGACAGGGTTGTCCACTCTCCCCCTCTCTTTTTGCTTTATTTATTGAACCTTTGGCTGCAACAATAAGACAACGTCAGAGCATTAAAGGAATTACAACAAAATACAGTAATCATAAAATTAGTCTTTATGCTGATGACATATTACTTTTTCTGAACAATTCACATTCCATTAGTGAAACAACAGCAATTATTAATGAATTTTCCTCTATCTCAGATTACTCAATTAACTGCAACAAATCAGTTTTATTGTCACTGAATGGTAATGCCGAGCAAATGACCTAAACTCCAGTCAAATCAGGTAATATCAAATATCTAGGTATTTATTTCTCCCCGAAACTATCAGAACTGGTGCAACTAAACTACACCCCATTACTGAAAAGTATACAGGATGATCTAACCCGCTGGGTCAACCTGCCTCTGTCACTCATGGGTAAGATAGCCACAGTAAAAATGAACATTTTACCCAAAGTTAATTATCTGTTCTCAATAATCCCCACACAACCATCACTAAAATGGTTCAAAACATTAGATTCAGCCATATCCAGCTTCTTATGGAACAATAAACCTGCAAGAATTAGTCTAAAAACTTTAAAATCTAGAAAAAGCTGTGGAGGCTTAGAATTACCTAACTTCCATAACTACTTTCTTGCCAACAGACTGCAGTACATCTTAAGATGGGGTCTACTACCAGTACGGGACCCTAGGGGCTTCCTCGGGCCTACTGCTACCTGACCAGGTGGCTACAGGGGCGGTGCTTGGGGGGGTGTGGGGCCTGGGGGGTTGGCTTTCGGGGGGTGGGGCCTCTGCCCTGGGGAGACTTGGGCCCAATGCTGGGGGGGGGGCCGGGGGGGACGGTTGTTTCATCATCGGGGGTCAGTTTGGTAGCTGTCCCCGACCTTCCCTCCTTCCTCATACGACCACTTTTTAGGTTGGAGGGGGGGGGGACGTGCCTGTGGAATACGTCGAGGGGCAGGGCCACTTGGCAGTGGTCCAGCCTCCCATGGTCTACGCACAGTTTCGCCCCTTCTCTTGGTTTTAAACGCACCTTAGACACGTAGGATCCTTGGTGGGGGGGTGCTAGGACATCACTGCCAGCAAGCAGGAGATGTCCTCAAAGTGCTCTACCCTCCAATTTTAACTGCACTGTAGACACTTAGGGCTCCTTGGTGAGAGGGTGATTGGACATCCCTGTAAGCAATCAGGAGATGTCCTCAGTGCCCCGCTCGCCAATTTTAACTGCACCCTTTATTACACACACCTTCAACCACAGGAAACACACCTTAACACACACACAAATACATTACACAAGGAAGGTGGGACTACTGATCTTCTGTCCCCTACCCATCCCTGGTGGAGGGAACAGGGCCTTCAGCGGCGGCGGCCTTGTCTCTTGGGTGTCGGTCTCCTGGGCCCCCTCCCCGCGCAGGGAGAGGGATCCCTTAGTCCTCTGGCAAGTCCATGAGCGGGGGATCATATTCCATCTGAGCCTGGAGGGTGTCTGTGTCCTTGTGGTGCGGGTTCTGGTCCTTACCCTTGGGACCCCTTCTGGGTCACAATATTAGGAGAGCCTGGTCAGGCAATGTTCACCTTCGGGGACCCCCACTTCTCTTGGTCATCCCTCCTCTAGATGGGGGTAGCTGACCCCCATCGTGCTCTCTTCTGGATCTCCGCAGCTGCCTGGGGCTTTGAGCGGGTTTCCCATGGGGGGCCCCGGCTCGTACCCGGGGCTGGAGTGGGGGGGGTGCTCGGGGCTCATGGGCGGCTTGTCTGGGGTGGGGGGGCTCTCGGGGGTGGGGCCCCGCGCTGGGCCACCTGGTACGGTGGGAGGGCTGCTCTCCTGGCTGGGCTGGGCCTTGCGCTCTGCGCTTCCGTATTTCACTGCGCTCGGGTGTTGGGGGCCCGTGTGGCTGTCCTGCAGGCCCTGGTCTGGGTGCTTGGCTGGGCTGCCGGGCGGGTGGATCTCCTCCATTGACCCCACCGTATGGATGCGGGTGTGGGCCCTGGTCGGCGCTGCGGGGGTCTTGGTGTGGGGATGGCTGGAGGTTCTCCCTCCTTTTTTGTGCATTCCATCATCCACTTCATCTTAACATAACATTCACCTGAGCACAGGCGTCGACTCACCTTTGAACCCACAAATAGTGTGCGTGATAGAATGTAATGCTTTACATGTGTTGGTTGGTATGCACAAGTGTGCGTGCGAACTGGATGTGGACAAGTTTGTGAACACTCTTGGAGCCGGCAGGTATGTAACAGCTGAGTGTGTGGACAGGCCCGGCCCATTGTAGACCAACACCCACTATTGCAATGGGTATACGATCCAGCATTTTGTTGCCAGTAGATTAACAACTCTACCTTCCCTTCCCAGTAGTCCTTCTCTAACTTCTATAATCCATTATCTACCCCCCCCCCCCCCAAACTTTCTCCTTGTCCCCCTTTCCTTTTCAAAAAAATAAATAAATAAGTAAAATAAATCAATATTAATAAAGTATCGTTTAGATTACAAAAGGGGTTTATACCAACATATATTTTGTGTTCGCTATGATTTATAACCCCTGATTGTAAGAGTAAAATCTGTCAAACACAAGAGGCTCTCAGCTCATATCTGTTTGCTCAGTTGTTGGGCAGTTTAACACAGCAAATGGAGAACTGAGTGCTCTGTGCATTCATGATTTGTGGAAATGTTGTATTGGAGTTTTTTCTTTTTATTGATTCACTTTGCGTTTGCAGATTTTTTTAGTGCCTTCACCCAACCCCCATCTCCTGAGGCAAGCTCCTACATGACAGACGCAGCATGTTTTTTGGGCGAGTGAGCCGTCTGGATTTCCATCTCATTTGAGATTAGCTGAGAGGAGCTGTTTTGGATTAGCTGAGCCCCTCGCTCTCCCTCTGACACTCTCTGATAAGAGAGCCTGCAGTTGCTGAAACACACTAGTTGAGGAAAATGCCCTTTTCTACATGCTTAAGACAGCTCTGTTCCTCTCTTGTTACCCAGCGCTAACTCTTTGTGGAAAGGATTATTGTGACAAGCTGTGGAGAACCTTTATCATGCTGTCAAGGGAGGGGGGACTTTTCTAAGCATTGCACAAGGGAAGCCTTACAGACAAGTCCTACTTGGCTCTGTTTATTATAGATCTCATACTTTATTCTCAGTTGTGAGAGAGGCTAAGCAATCCTCCAACATTTCATATTTGTATTGTTTTTTTCACATTGGTAGATTTTCCCGTTTCTTGACTGGACTTCTTTCTAATCCTTCATCTGGTGCTTTGTGTACAATTCACGCAGGTTTGGTTTTATTACAGGTCTGACATCAAAGTTATCTTTTGGATGTTTGCACACAATAATTAAAGCTTATGTTTTTTCTTTGTGTGAAAATACTTTGTGTACTGACAAAAAATTTCTGTAACAGTGCATGCCAAACAGTGGCGGTCAATAAGAAATACAGCCTCTGGAAACACAAAAGCACATATTGAAAAATACAGGATGTGCAACAGAAAAGTAACTTGACTAAAAATAACATGACTTAATGAAACTTTGTTTTTTATTTTCACTCCATCCCATGAGCTAAAGAGGATCAAACCATAAGATCATATAGTACCTTTAGCACACTAAAGAACAATTTCTTTAAAAACTATGAGTTATTTTGTGAACTTTTTTTCTACCCAGAAGTAAGAAGACTCAATCTCTGAGGCTCCACCTTTCATGCCTTGTGGGTGCCACCCATTTCATGACGTCACCCCAGAGCCAGCCTCAGCTGAGTGTCTCCAATTTACCAACATCCATATTTTTGTAAAGATGGATGTGCATTTTGTGTATCTGCCTTTAGTAGCCCGGACATTTATTCCAAACATTTGGCAGTCGGCCTGTCAGAATTAGAGACAGGCATCAGTTGGCCTTTATTCAAAGACAGTGGTAATGGCTAATGGGTTCATTTTGTGGTGACATTTGGTCAAGAAATGCAGACAACAGCTCCAGATGAACATTTCAGGATTGATTGAAATGATGAGAACATTGTATTCTGTTCTGATTAGCTGTGGATGTTTCTGTTTTCTTTGAAGCATCATCAATCTCTGTATCAAAATTATTTTTCACTTCTACGTGACTCATTTTCGTGGAGACATGTGCACCTTTCCATCTTTGCTCAATAATCCATATTCAAACCAGTTCTTCTAATTTGTTGTTCACTTTCTCTAATCCTCCACCAGGAGCTTGTTTTCTGCAGCCGTCTTCTCAACATCACTCATCTGCTTGTACCATTCTCAGATAAGTTTAGGATCCATCCCAAAATGTGGTGCAGATTCCTCACCAGAATGTTCTTTATGGAGTGAAATAATCATCACTCAGATTTGTGCGTGAGTAATCCTTGATTTGTGCGTAACTTTGGATTTGTGCGTGCGTAATTCTTGATTTGTAACTCATAAAATACATTTTGTGCATGAGTTCAAAAATTAAAAAATGTAAAAAAATACAAAGTTCAATGTACACATGCACAACTTAAAATTACAACAGCTTGAAACTAACTACACACACAAATCTTTAAAAAATATGCACGAATCACTTGTTTCGCACACACAAAACATTTACACACAGATCTCATGTGAGACTATTTTCACGTTTCCCAGATTTGTGCATAAGTGATGTATTTAAATGCTGCTAGAATGCTGGGTCATCAGAGTTTTCTGATCAGCCGCTCTGAACTTAGACAGTGAATAATATCTGGTGAAACTTACACTTTACAGATGAGAAGGGTCAAAGCTATACTATTAATGAAGCAGCAAACAGTTTGAACAACTATTTTGTAAACGTGGGTCCAAAGTTGGCAACAGAAATTCCAAAATGCAAAACCAGCAAAGTAAATATTCCACCATCACAAGGATCCCAAACTCAATCTTTGTCTCTGGTGTGAACGGAAATGATCTGATATCGATTGTTAACAAATTCAAGAGTAAAAACTCAGCAGATTGTGATGATATTGATATGACGATAGTGAAGAAGGTCATTAACAATATCGCTAAGCCTCTAACATACATTTGTAACTTATCACTACAAACCGGGAAATTCCCAAACAAAATGAAAATTGTAAAAGTGATTCCTGTTTATAAGAGCGAAGACAAACACCTTTTTTACAAACTATAGACCCGTTCTCTCCTTCCACAATTCTCCAAAATTTTAGAAAAGATATTCAAGGATAAATTAGCTAAATTTATAGATAAACATAACATTATAAATAAAAACCAATATGGTTTTAGAGAAAACAGATCAACCTCAATGGCTATCATTGATGCTGTTGAGGAAATCACAAATGCTCTGAGTTAAAAAAAGCATTTGACTCTCAATCATGACATCCTACTGGATAAACTGGAAGGGTTTGGGATGAGAGGACTAGCGCAAAGTTGGGTCAAAAGCTATTTAACGGAAAGAAAACAATTTGTCAAGATGAATGAATTTACATCAAAGACCAAGGAGATAAGTTATGGTGTCCCACAAGGATCAATTCTGGGCCCTCTGCGATTCAATATTTATATAAATGATTTATTCAATGTTTCAAAACTTTTAAAACTAATTTTATTTGCTGATGACACAAATATATTTTACTCAACAGACAATCAAAGGGAACTTATCCATGTGGTGAACACAGAGTTGAACAAAATAAAATCATGGATGGATTACAATAAACTATCTTTAAATCTTAAAAAAAACCAAAGTGATGTTTTTTGGTAATTATAAGGCCAATCCAGAGCTCTCAGTTACAATAAATAATGTCTTAATAGAAAACGTCACAGAAATCAAATTCTTGGGGATTGTAATTGTGGTAAGATGGGAAAGGACCAATGATAGGTTGATTGCACTCAAAGAGCAGGAGGTGTTTGTCCACAATTAAATTCAATTTTATTTCAAGAAATTCTTAAAAAAAAAACGCTATAAAAATTCAATAAAGTACCATAAACACAGATCGGGGAAAAGAAAACTCAGTAGCTGAGGCCCGGAGCTGCTAAAAAGTGGAGGTTAGACACCATAACCTACGTAGCAAATTCACCCCACTCACGTAATGCAGAGCACACACCCAATTTGTGATTCCCTCCACCAAGGGCACCGCAATCCACACGGGGGGAAAAGCCTCCACTTGAACGCCGGCCAACACTGGGGTCCTCAGCACGTAGGGGACAGGGTAAGAAAAAAAAATAATAGAGTTAAAAACAAAAGGGTTCGCACTACAAAATATAAAATTAGCACAAGTGTCTGGACGGGCTGAGGGTTACACTTCAGATTAGTCACGACAATACACAGACCATGCATCAAAACCACGAAGTTAAAAGCAAACGTTAAAACAGTCCATGGGAGGATGGGACAATTTCCCTGTTATCCCGTTGACGGGCGAGGGAGCGAGTCCGTGTACGCTGTCGTCCGTCAGTTTGACCGCTCCGAAGCCGTGGCAGCGGGCGTCCACGCTAGCAGAACCCCCGTCACACGTCCGACGCATCCAGTGGCACAAGAGTATAAACACTTAAAAGTTATTAACAAAGCAGCAGCTGTCTCCAAATGCGGAAGGACAGACAGTCCCTATCGGGGGAAACACATTAAACAAGTAAAACCGCTTGAGAGAGAATGGCATACCTGAATGTCGCCAAGCTTACCAGGTGGATCAGATTCGTCACCTGAGAGGGACAAGCTGCACTGCACTCAAGCTTGCAGGAGCGATAATGGAGCTTCCCAATCACATATTTACCCCAGGGGTACAAACAAACAGCAAAATACTTGTGACGCCGGCTCACACTTTTTTCCAGAGACAGGGTTCCACCGCTACATTACCTGTAAAGCTAGCTGGCAGTGTGCCGCAAGAAGTGGGCGGTTCCAAAGACCAGAAGATGCCCCTGACTGCCAGTGGGGACCTTTTTATAGTGCCCCACAAGGCCACTGCTTGCAATTAACCCCTAGCTGCACCTGCGACAAGCCATCCTGCCACATAATCGATAACAAATTAAGTTGGAAGCTACACATCAGACACATACAAACTAAAGTTTCAAGAAGTATTTCAATCATAAATAAATCTAAATACATGTTAGAATACAACTGTAGATACCTATAATACTGCTCCTTAATATTGCCATATTTCACCTATTGTATAGAAATTTGGGGTTATAATGATAAAAGTTCACTAAATCCTTTCTTTTTACTTCAAAAACGAGCCATCAGAATTGTACAGAAAGCCGGCTTTCTTGATCATACAAACAATTTATTTTATCAATCCAGACTTTTAAAACTGTATGATCTTGTTGAGTTTTGCAGAAATTCTATATAGAGCCAGTGGAAAAACATTACCTTTAAATATCCAGTTCTTAGAAAATGAAGGAGGCTACAAACTGAAGGGATGTAGAAATTCAAGATCAAATTGAAAAGAACTACAAAAAAGTTTCTGTGTGTCTGTGTGCGGCTCTAAACTTTGGAACGGGTTAAGTAATGAGCTCAAACAATGTTCAAACATCCAAAAATTCAAGAAAATGTACAAAGAAACTCTAATCTCACAATATGAAGATAAGAAGAGTTAAAGATCAACTGGTGTTTGAATAATTTCAAATATGTGGACGTGTGAACTTGAATGTGCTGAAATAATCAAAGAAAAAAAAAAGAAAAAACTAAAATCACTAAAATGTTACTTGAAAGGTAATTACAATCTACTGATGAACTATTGATTTTTTTTACTTGATCTGAAATATGTAGCAATGATTACTAGATCAATGTAATCAGTGTTCTAATGATAATCAATGTTTATTACATATTGATTAGCTAAAGTGTGAATCAATAATGTTTCTGATCAGAACCGGATTATGAAAACTATGCAAGACTATGAAATGAAGTAACTACTGTATGTAGGGGTGGGATTATATAAGTTTGCTTCTTCCCGCTCCTTTTCAAGCAATTAATCAAGCTCTACTAGACTTCAGTTATTAATCACAATACTTAACATATGTTATAAATGTGACTTAAGTGCGTTGTTTTTGTTTGTTCATTTTTCATTGGTTTCTTTTTTGTTTTTGTTTTCTTTCCTTTTCTTTCTTTCCTCTCAATCAATGCATTTCATTGTCTTAATAATGAGTTTGATCATTTTGTGTAATTATTTTCGTGTATTGTCCAACTTATGCTTGAAATAAACAAATCAATCAATCAAACTTGATATTAAGTTTTTTAAACAGATATGCCGCTAATTAATATAAAAAAGTGTAAAGAATGATTTTTAAAACACTTGTCCTTTTAAATATTTTTTTTTTTTCCAGAATTGAACATTTAATCTTTGCAGACCGCTGGTCACCAGTCACGGGGACAGCAGGTGCCGCTGCCCGCCGGACCATTCTATAAAGACGCGGATCGGAACGGGCCGGTGGGCTGATCAACCATCTCCGCTCTGTGGGTTCATGTTCACCGCGGAGAACCTCCGCCGTGAGACCAGACCAGAGCGGGGAGGTCTCCCGGCGGGGAGGGTTACCTAAAGAGCCCCGTTTCTGAGGCGCTGTCGGAGGAGGGGCTGCAGAGATGAAATGTTCAATTCTGGAAAATATTCTTATTTTTAATGGGAAAAGTGTTATAAAAACCCATATTTAGATCTTTTTTTATATTAATCAGCGGCACATCTGTTTAAGAAACCAGATCTTATTCACAATCGAAGTTCAGAGCGGCTGATCAGAAAATCCTGATGACCCAGCATTCCACTAGCATTTAAACGCATCACTTATGCAAGAATCTGGGAGACGTGAAAAGTCTCAAATCAGATTTGCGTCTAAATGCGGTTTTGTGTGTGTGTAAGAATTGATTCGTGCATATTTTTTTTAAGATTTGTGTGTGTAATTAGTTTTAATCTGTCGTAATTTTAAGTTGTGCATGTGTACATTGTATTTTGTAATTTTTAGAATGTTGTAACTTTTCTACTCATGCATAAAAAATGTATTTTATGAATTACAAATCAAGAATTACGCACGCACAACTCCAAAGTTACGCACAAATCAAGAATTATGCACACACAAATCTAAAGTTACACACAAATCAAGAATTATGCACACACAACTCCAAAGTTACGCACAAATCAAGAATTATGCACACACAAATCTAAAGTTACACACAAATCAAGAATTATGCACACACAAATCTAAAGTTACACACAAATCAAGAATTACGCACGCACAACTCCAAAGTTACGCACAAATCAAGAATTATGCACACACAAATCTAAAGTTACACACAAATCAAGAATTATGCACACACAAATCTAAAGTTACACACAAATCAAGAATTACGCACGCACAACTCCAAAGTTACGCACAAATCAAGAATTACGCACGCACAACTCCAAAGTTACGCACAAATCAAGAATTATGCACACACAAATCTAAAGTTACACACAAATCAAGAATTATGCACACACAACTCCAAAGTTACGCACAATCAAGAATTATGCACACACAAATCTAAAGTTACACACAAATCAAGAATTATGCACACACAAATCTAAAGTTACACACAAATCAAGAATTACGCACGCACAACTCCAAAGTTACGCACAAATCAAGAATTATGCACACACAAATCTAAAGTTACACACAAATCAAGAATTATGCACACACAAATCTAAAGTTACACACAAATCAAGAATTACACACGCACAACTCCAAAGTTACGCACAAATCAAGAATTATGCACACACAAATCTAAAGTTACACACAAATCAAGAATTATGCACACACAAATCTAAAGTTACGCACAAATCAAGAATTATGCACACACAAATCTAAAGTTACACACAAATCAAAAAATTATGCACGCACAAATCGTAGTGATACTAATTTCTCTCCACAGTTCTTTGGTTTATGCCACTGCATGAAGTTTAAATGCTAAATCGAATGGATGTTTCTTGTCCATCGCTACACTTGCTCACGACACCTGGCATCTGCACAACTGTGCACAGGGGTGGGGATTGGGTGTCTTAAAGGAGCGCAGCCACCATTAGAGTCTGTCGTCTAATGCAAAGAACACCTGTCAGACCCAGCGGCCATTGGAGATGGAACATAATCCTGTAGATTGTTTTCACGTAGCGTCAGACAAAATGGCGACATCCCCTACTGTGTGTAATGTTACTTCCAGTTTACAGGTCTAGACAGGCAAACAAACAAAGAGAACAAAAACATATGGTGGTCCTATGATGGGCCAGTTGTGGTTTCTGCGGGTAACATTTGGCTGACTTCTGGCTATGTTGTGGTTTGTTTGTGGCTGAGATCTGGCAAACGGAAGTGGACCACACAAGTGTCATCATTCCAGGCCAAATGTGGGCCCAATCAAAGTGCTGACTTTGGGCCACATTCGAGGCAAAACTTTTATGTTATCTGGGGGGGCATTCACCATCTCTGACATGGGGCTCAAACTCACAACCATGACTTTTTGGTTTCTGCCTTCCCTCCTCACTTGGCCACAACAAACATCAATCCTAGACTTGGTTTAAACATTTAATTCTGACTTTATTGTGCAGATTTAAAAGTCACATTTGGCGCAGCAGGAGATGCATTCAGGAGCTTCCACAGGAATTTCCACACTTATTTTGCTTTCATTCAAGAGCCCGCTATTGTTGTATTGATGTGCGCTGGTCATTTCTAACATTTGCTTTTACTGATCTCAGCCAACACAAACACTCAAACTCGAACATTATTTATTTATACAGCGCCTTTCTTTCGATTGAAACACAAGGCGCTTCACGTTAACAAAAAATAAAAATAAAAACCATAAAAAATTTGGAGGGTTCAACCAAATACACACAACATAAAAGAAACAGCCATGCAAAAAACAACCATCCTTCCCTCCCCCAGCTCCTCCCTCCATCCACCCTAACTAAATTAGTGGGGAATCTCAAAATCACACGATCATCATTGAAGAAAAATATATGGGAAATATTATTCTGAAAAAGACCAAGATTACATCAAATGACTAAAAAATATTTGGAAAAATGTAAGGCGTTGTTACCATCAACATCAAGATGAATTTCATCCAGACTCTTTCCTTTGTATTCCCCCAATTGTCCCTGCTCCATTGCTAGGAGAACTTTACTTATTTTGGCAAGTTGTAGTGTACCTTGTGGTAGCCGATAGTGCTTTCTGCGCACTTGAATATTGTGTCTGAGAAAATCTGCCAACTGTTCAAGTTCTGTATTCTTGAGATTTAAAACAGTGTACAATGTGGCAATATGGTTTCATAGTTTTGTTGATTTTCTTCTCAGTTAAAGCATCCAGTGATTTTTTCATGAGAGGAGTGAGGAGAACTGGAACATTTCTCACTCTTTCTTCAAGAATTATCACCCGTACAAAATATTTGAGTTTTTGTTTGAGCGCAGTGAGGGCCAAGTTAATGTCTTCATGGGACTCTGAAGTGTCCTTTGACAAATAATTATGTTAATCAGCAATTCAAAAGTGATGGCTGATTTTGATTATTTAATTTTCAATAAATTTTTATTTATTGTTACTTTTGTAAGTTTCAAGTGATTTCAGTGAGAATTGTGGGTTTTTCCTTCTTTAACTGAGGGGTACCAACAATTTTGTCCACATGTGTATCAGTCTGTCACTGAAGGAGCTGCTTAGTGTTAGCACCATGTCACACAGGGAGTGGGCACCATTCTTCAGTACTTGGCTACCATCCTTTCTCCCACCTCCCGCATTGAGTCAAGTGGCAACCCCAAAATGGAGCTGGCCATCACCAGTTTCTCTAGCCTCTTCCTGTCTCCTGCTGAGATGCTGCTGCATCAACAGAGTATTCCATATAAGATTGCTGATGCCACTACAGCGTCATAGGAGTGGTCCCTGAACTCCAAAAGACCTCAGTCTCCTCAACAGAAAGAGTCTGCTCTGCCCTTTTTTGTACAGAGCATTTGTGTTGAGCAGTTCAGCTTATAGTTGAGGTGAACAACCAAGTACTTGTAGGAGTCCACTCTCTCACTGTCCCTTCCATGAATGTTAACCTGCATTAATGCTGAGTGTAAGTGCCTGCAAAAGTCCATTACCAGCTTCTTTGTTTTTCCTGCGTTAAGCTGTAGGAGGTTCTGCTGGCACCAGTCCACGAAGTTCTGGATCAGTTCTCTGTACTCTCTTTCACTGTCATCCATTATCAAGCAGACAATGGCAGAGCCGTCCGAGAACTTCTGTAGATGACAGGATCCTGTGTTGAATGTGAAGTCTGCAGTGTAGGCGGTGAACAGAAACAGAGCCAGAACTTTTCCTTGTGGGGTTCCTGTGTTGCAGACAATCCTATCAGACTGGCAGCAGTGAGCCCTCACACACTGCAGCCTGTATAAGAGATAGTCCAGTGTCCATGCGCACAGATGTTGGTCCATGCCCATGTTTACCAGCTTATCCCCCAGGAGTGATGGTTGAATGGTGTTGAAAGCACTGAAGAAGTCAAAAAACATGATTCTCACAGTGCTCCCAGTCTTGTCCAGTTGGGACAGAGTTCTGTTAAGGAGGCAGATGACGGCATCCTCAACACCGAAGCCTGCCTGGTAGGCAAACTGCAGCGGGTCAATTGACTGACCAACCACAGGTTGAAGATCAGCACCAGCCTCTCAGCGCCACTGTTCTGTAGTTCCCCTTGTTTTGAATATAATCCAAATGTGCTTGTCTTTTTTATAATTCTTTGGCAAACTGAAAGCTTTGGCAACATCAATCTTATCCATGTGTTTACGTTGCAAATGTCATTTTTTTAAGAACTTTGTCACAGTACAAACAATGATGTTTCTTTTCATAGCATCTAAAGCTATCTTCCTTTTTCAACACTGGATTAATAAAGATGGATGGATTCTTCTCAAGTGATGCTGATTCATCTTCATTTGTATCTAGTGTTCTTTCTATGAAGTCTTGACTTGTGTTAATCCTTGTACCTAAACCACTGCTACTACTGTTCAAATAGTAACAGAACAGAAGCAGCAAAAATGGTACCAGTTTATCGACAAAACATTGGCCATCAAAGCAATCTAAAACCACTTTACAAGGCTAATATTTTCCATAGAATCAAATGCTGAACAACAAAGACTTAAAATTAAAAACAGTGATAAAAAGCAAACTTATAGAACAGGAACGAGTTGTCCTTGGCTTTTGTGAAGCCATTTCAGGTTTTGATATGGAAAGACCCTCTTCATTATCACTTAATAATAAATAATAATAATACATTTAAGTTATAAACACTTTTCCAGGCTCCCAAGGACTCTTTACAATTTGAAACAAAACACAATTAAAAACACGAGATTAAACTTGAAATTATAAAGACATTGTGCAAACAGAACTAAAGATCATACAACATTTTAAACAGATGTGTTTTTGAGTTTGGACTTAAATAAAATAAAAGAGTCCATGTTCCCAATATCAGGTGGCAGTGAGTTCCACAGTTTGGGGGCAGAGCAGCTGAAGGCTCTTCCCCCATGTTGCTGAGGCGGGACAAGCAAAGTGAGGATGAGGATCTCAGAGGGTTAGCAGGCTGGACTGGTAGGGAGGGGCAAGGTTGTGAATGGCTTTGAAAGTTAAGAAAATAATTTTGTAGTTAATTCTCATATGGACAGGGAGTCAGTGAAGCTGCTGGAGAATAGGTGTACTGTGCTGAAAAAAGGGAGTTTTAGTAATAGTCCGGCCGGCAGAGTTCTGTACCAGTTGGAGTTTATTGAGCAATTTGCTAAGAAAGCCAAAGAGAAGTGAGTTGCAGAAGTCTAATTAAGAAGTGAAAAGGCTGTGAAACAAAATAGAGGTGGTGTGGGGAGTGAGGGAGGCATGAAGACAGTTGATGCTGCGTAGATGATAGGACAATGACTGGGAAAGATTACTGACATTAGAGTGAATGATTGGCAGGTGTCAAGAATAACACCAAAGCTTTTTACTTCAGAGGAGGAGGACAGCTGTGACTTGTCAATGGACAGGGTGAGGTGATTGCATTTGGAGAGGGTAGATTTAGAGACAATGAGGAGAACCTCAGTTTTGCAACTGTTAAGTTGTAATGAATTAGACCAAACTTCTGACAAGCAGGTTGTGAGGGTGGTGGTGGGGGGGAGTGTAGAGTTGTGTGTAGTTGATAAACAAAGCTGTGTTTGTCGCCATAGCAGTGGAGAGTAAAATGGGAAATTGTATCACGGAAGTTGAGGAGCACAAGAATCATGAGAACAACAGAATCAGCTGCCAACAGGAGGTCATTTGTAATTTTAACAAGAGTAGTTTGAGTGCTATGAAGAGGGCATAAACCGGACTGAAACTGCTCATGGAGGTTGCTTTGAGAAAGATGAGCCTGGAGTTGGGTAGCTAGTACCTTTTCTAAATTTTTGAAATGAAAGACAGATTGGAAATGGGGCGTAGATTATTAAAATTAGATGGATCTGAACCAGGGCTTTGTAAAATTGGGGTATTAGTTGCAGTTTTAAATATTTCGGGAGTAGTTCAAAGGGAAAGAGAGGAGTGAATAATAGCATAAATAAAAGGAATTAAATTCACAAGCGTCATTGGATGGCCCGCAGGCGTGACCTGCCCACACACTCGCCACCCACCTTAATGCAACACCACTACCCTCAACTCTATGCATCACCACCGCCCTCGCCGCCCACTTCTACACGCCACCACCGCCCTCACCTCCCAACTTTGACCTGACCTTACTTGCTAAGTAGCCAGGTTTCACAGCAGTTCAAGATATTAAATTTTCACAAAATTTTGTAAATAAATGTGCGAGTAAAAAGTGTACGTCACTTTTGAGAGCTCTCTACACGAACGCCGTTCAAAATCTAAAACTTCGTATTCCAACTTTTTTTTTTGCAATTGCTTCCCAATGATGCCCAAGAAGTTGCAAGACAATCAATGAAAATCGCTAGAATAAGTTTTTGTTTGTAGCTAGGTGGTTTTTTTTTTGAGAATTCAAGATCAAATCAAACTTTATTTGTATAGCACGTTTCCTATAAAGCATAAGTGTTTTATGAAAAGATGGCGGCCTATTCCCGTGATCATAGGTCAACAAAACTCCAGGAGTCGTTGTAGACTTAAGCTAGCAGCATGTGTATGAAATTTTGTTAAAATCGCCAAAACAAAAGATTTAATTTCACATACTGGAAAACAGGCAAATCTCAGATTTTGAAAGCAGCCAGGTTTGGCCATCCAGTAATAATTTTTAAACTTTGTTTGGATATCCCCAACAAATGGATCAGGGTTTTTTTCGGTGCTGAGTCAGCACTTTTTTTGTTTACTCTGGCCAGAATTTTGATATTATGTCATATCAAATGTTTTATTGTCACGTTCAGCTTGAGCTACCGAATGCATTGATACCGTTTTTATGACATTCTGATAAAATGTACGAGCTAGATGAGTTCGTAGCAGTGCCGAGCTCGCCCCACACAGGCCAGTCAAAATCTACAACTTCTAGCTTGGCCAGACACAGACAGGCGGGCGGATCTCCTCTGTTGGCTCCGCAGTGCGAGTGTGGGCTGGGCTGCTTCTTCGGTGGGGGTCTTGGGATGGCAGGAACCCTAGCTCCTTTTTTTTTTACATTCCATCATCCACTTCACCTGAGCACAGGTGTCGGTTCCCCTTTGCACAATTAGTTTACGTGACAGGATGGAAAGCTTTACACGTGTTGCTTTGTATGCACAAGTGTGCATTTGAACTGTATGTTGACAAGTTTGCAAAGACTCTTAAGCCAGCAGGTATGTTTGCAACAAATGAGTGTGTGGACAGGCCCCGCCTATTTTAGACTAATACTCACACATGATTGTAATGATTATAAGCTTCCAGCATTTTGTTGCCTGTTGTTTTACAATTCTACCCTCCCTCCCCTGTAGTCGTACTTCAACTTCTGTAACCCACCCTTTCCCCCTGTTTCTTGCCCCCCCCACCCCCCACCCCCTCATAATTAATACATAATTAATACCATATATCCATATATCTAATGGGCAGTCTCTTATACACGCTGGTCTCCAACAAAAGCCAGGTCTAACAGCTGTTAATTGTAATTGACGCTGCTCCCCAATAGTGGCCGGGTGCCTTTAAGACTTCAAATTACAAAAGGGGTTTATATGAATATACACCTTGTAACACTAAAATCTGTCTAATACAAGAGGCTCTCAGCTCATATCTGTTTGCTCAGCTGTTGAACGGGACAAGTTTAAAAAAAACAAACAAAAACAAAATCTACAACTTCTGATTCCAAGTAGGTTCACTGTAACGAAGACGCTGAGGCATGTGGATCCACATGCAAACGTTTTTTTACAAGGGCAAGACATGGCGAAGTCATAATCCAGGCAAGGGTAAACGCAAGGAGCAAGGCGGGTGGTAACAAGACAGGCAGAGATCAAAACCAGGAAGACAAGAAGAAACTGCTTAGACTGTATGGCTAGAGAACACATACGAGACTATGCACCGACTAAAGAGGTGAACTGGCTTAAATAGCTTGGTAACTGATGAGCAAAGGATCAGCTGTGCAGGCAGGGAGCAGATTCAGTGCATGCAGGCAGATGAGGAAGGGAGGGGTGAGAGCATTCAGAACTCAGGTGAGGGTTTCCTCTGGTGGTTGGAGTTGATGTTGTAGGCTGGGACCTGACATTCACAATGATGCTCGAGATGTTCCAAGACGATCAATGAAAATCCCTAGGGCAGGTTTTCATTTGTAGTTTGTACTAAAGGTGCTTTTTCTAAGAATTCAAGATGGCAGCTTCTTTCCAAGTTCAAAGGTCAATGAAACATCTGTGGTTGTTGTAGACTCCAGCTGGCTGCATGTTTATGAGGTTTCGTGAAAATCGAAAGAACCAAAGTGTCGTTTTCCCATGTTGTGGAAAAGTGTGAAAATTGCCAAATCTCACACTTTGCTACAAAATGGCTGCCAAGCCGTGGGTCATGGGGCTATCCCATAATTTCAAAAGTTCTCCTGGATATCCCTGACTCATGTGTTTTGGTTTTATTTCTGTATTTTTTTTTTTAAAGGAGCTTCCTCCGTAGGGTGGCTGGTCGCTTACTTAGAGATAGGGTGAGAAGCTCGGTCACCCAGGAGGAGCTTGGAGTCGAGCCGCTTCTCCTCCACATTGAGAGGAGCCAGTTCAGGTGGCTCGGGCATTTGGTTCGGATGCCCCATGGACGCCTCCCTAGGGAGGTGTTCTGGGCATGACCAACTAGGAGGAGGTCCCGGGGAAGACACAGGACATGCTGGAGAGACTATGTCTCTCAGCTGGCCTGGGAACGACTCGGGTCACCCCAGAGGACCTGGAGGAAGTGGCCAGAGAGTGGAAAGTCTGGACATCTTTACTTAGACTGCTGCCCCCTCAACCTGGTCCCGGATTACCGGAACAAAATGGATGGATGGATGGAATATTCTTAATTGAATGAATACTGATGCTGGAATGCAAGCTAATGACATGACTTTTGCAGACCAATGGAGAGTTGATTTTGAATCATATTCTGCCAGTACCTGCATTCTAGAACCTGCATTTTTCAACTGTGCTTGGACCATCCTCCCCCGACTGCTCTGTGGAGGCCGTCACACTGTTTGTTGCCCCAGAAGAGTCCTGACACGTTTCCATCTGGAAATAAAAAGTAAGAATAATGAAGAACTGGAAAAAGCTCTCATTTTTTTCTCATTCTACTTCATCAGATTCTTAAATGATAATTGAGTGAATGACTTGAAAATTCAAATATATAGTAATGATGAGTTGAGTGGATGCACTTTGTATATCTTTTATCCATGTGTTATCAAAAGCAATAGATTTCACGGCCCATGGATATCAAAAAGAAAAACAGATATGAACAATGGATTCAAGGATGAAAAGGCCAACACATTTGCCTTCATTACCAATGTGCAAGGATTGGTTACATGTTTTCTTTGTAAAGAAAATTTGTCAAATAACAAGAAGAGTTATTTGGACAGATATTTCCAGGAAAGACATGATAAATTTGCAGCCAACCATCCATTTGGGATTGAGAGAAAAAGTTTAATTGCAGTACTTCTGAAAAAAGGATTGCAAAGAGACACATTTAAAAGTGGATTGCATCTCCAAGCTCTACTCCTGCTGCACGTTTTGTTGTAACCAGAGAGATAATGAAGAGTGGAAAACTTTCCACAGATGGGGATTGCATGAAGAATTTATTTATCAAAATATCAGAGCACCTATTTTCAGATTTCAAAAACAAAACTGAGATAATACAGCAAATAAAGATATGAGTCTCTCTGGAAAGACAGTGAGGGAAAGGGCTATTCAAATGACAAGAGACATCAGCTCCATTCTACTCAATTACCTGTGATGAATTGTGTGATATGATCAATATTGAACAGACAGTGCTGTTATGCAGGTGTGTGGACTATGATGGGCTGCAAGAAGAAATGATCAAATTAGTTTTTTTTTCCAATAGCTTTGGCTTATTTCTTAAAACAGATATTGCATTTTCAAAACCATCTAGATATTTCTCCAAACCTTTTGGCATTTGTTCATCACAGATTCACTGTTTTTCATGCAATTTATGGGATTTCGTATGCTTAAGTGTTTGATTGCTAACAATTCATTACAAAATCCAACAAAGAACAATTCTTTAAATAAATAAGTTACTTCCCTGACACAACTGTCATTTCTCAGTCAGGTAGTTTAACCATCTCAAACATGTCAGTGTTATCTTCACGTTTTAGTCGTCCCAAGTAAACCCATTTACTCAATGTTCAAAATGTGTCATGAACATCAAACCATGAAAAACAGAACGTGTGGGATGATGTGAACTTCCAGCATGGCCCACATAACAAAAACTGGTTCCTCAGACATCCTAGAATTCTGAATGTGTTCCTACCACCATACTCGCTGTTCCTCAACCCATATAGAAGAGTTTTTTTCAGCTTGCATGTGGAAGTCATGTCTACAAATTTCAGACCCAGGATCATAGAATCTTTGTCCAAGCAATGGATGCTGCTGGTGAAGAGATCACAAAAGAACAGTGCAGTGCTTTGTCCATTGTTATCTTTGTTGTTGCGCTACAAGGGAGGATATTCAATGTGACGTCAATGAGAACCTGTGGTCAGACAGAAGGCGGCGGGAAGAGGGTCTGTACATCTAAATGAGACAGGGATTTGCTTTTGAAACAGGAGTTAACTGTTTTGGGAGAGAGATGACATTTTGCTGCTGATCCAGAGGGTTTTGCTGAACCATTTAGACTGTTTTGGCAAAAGCACAGAGAGTTTTGAGAATGTCATTTCTGATTCAAGAAATGAGCCAAAGCGCAATGAAAAACTGTAACAAGGCCAAAACCCATATTTTCATGGAAGTTCAACTTAAAACACCAAATACTGTATCATACAACAGAGTGGTCATGTGCAGTGTCATATTGTCCAGGATGTGCTGCTTAAAACATAAACTTTGAATCATTAATGCTGATTATGTACTGAAAGGCTACTTAGTCATTTTGATAGTAGGCTCATATAGTAATGGTGTATACTTGTACAGCTCTAGTTACAGTCTCATTCACCCATTCACACACATACACTCACTGATGGCTACTCTGCTTCTGAACGCTGGCGCCAATATATAACAGGCAGGAGCAATGTGGGGTCCGGTGTCTTGCTCAAGGACAGTTAGACACATGACCGTGCAGAGGGGGAATCAAACTTCTAAACTTCTTCTTCCAATTAGATGGTTATGTATAGCTAATGTGCCTTCATAGGGGTTTTATATTTCTGCAGCTCCAGACAAATGTGGATTTTTTTTGCTTTGTTTTTTGGTCCAACATGGCTCTTTGAATATTTATGGTGAACAATACCACCCAAAGAAAATATCCTCTGAAAATTCAACATTCACTTCCACTGCTACACTGACAATAGCTCTCTCTGTCAACCAAACTAAAAAGGTGCTTTAAATAAAATTTACAGGTATAATAGGAATATGTGGCTGGTAAGCAGACATATTGTGGTTGCACTTCAAAATAAAAATGATACTATGTAGTCTCTGATATATTTGTCCTAGTACAAAGCCAAAGAATAAATTATTTTCCTGAAGAAAGAAAAGTTTTGCAAAGATTAGAACAACGTTTAACACACCCAAGAACAATCCAAGCAGAGAGCCTCATTGACTTCAGAGCATGCACACATATACGCTGTGGAATACCACATGGAACTACTAAAAACCAACTCAGTGGCCTTGTAGTAGAGTGTCCTGAGGCTAGAAGGTTGTGAGTTCACATCCAGGCTGAGTCATATCAAAAATGGGGCATGCTGCTTCCCTGTTTTACACTCAGTATAAAGGGGATAGGATTGGGGAGTTAAACCACCAAATGGTTCCTCAGCACTCTGGTATCTGCTGCTCACCACTCCCCCGGGACATGGGTAAAATGTGAGAGCAAATTTGTACACACTTAAGTGAGTGACAACTAATGGGGCTCCAATTTTACCAATAGAAAATTAAAGTTAAACATAAACCCTTTACATCAGATTTACACCCTTTCTGGGGATCCAGGATTTTCTTTGTATCATCGGGATAATCTGCCTTCTTCACAAAGCATGAGTGAGGAAAACGTGGTCGCAGGGAGAACTCTGACAACAGGGGTTGAGGTTACTTTTGTTGATGATGTTGCTGTTAAAATGTGAATATGAACAGCAAACATATGGAAACTTTTTTCTAAGTACTGAAAAGTCAAGTTATGTAGATGACACTCAGCTTTACAGTTGTGCTCATCAGTTTACGTACCCAGGGACGACCATGTAGGTAGGTTTGCAGTTGTGTCAAACTCTTTCCATTTGTGGATGATGGACTGAACAGCGGTTCATAGGATGTTCAAAGTTTGGGAAATCTTTTTCTATCCTAACTCTGCTTTCAATTTCTCCACAACTTTCTCCCTGACCTGTCTGGTGTGTTCCTTACACTTCAGGATGCTGTTTTCTCCCCAATATTCTCTTGACAAACCACAGAGACTGTCACCAAACAGCTGGATTTGGATACTGAGATTAAATGACACACAGACGGACTCTCATGAAGTCATGAAGTCAACATCTGATCAGTCACCAATCATCAAGCAACTTAGAAGGCAATTGGATGCCCTCAGAGAAAAAGGGGGATGAATCCTTTTGCACACTGCACTTTTCAGTTGTTTATTTGTTTGTAAAAAAAATGAATTCTTGTATCATTTTCTTTCCACTTCACAAGTGTGTGTCACTTTGTGTTGGTCTTTCACATAAAATTCCAATAATATATATATATGTTTTGTGGTCAGAATGTAAGAAAATGTGGAGAAGTTCAAGGGGTGTGAATACCATTGCAAGACACTGTAATTGTAGGTGTCATTTTGTTTGGGGCCACTGCCTAAGGTTGTACCTGGCGCCGTGGATTTGGCGCCACTGAGTTAAATGTGCATCACTGTTTGGGCATCGTCGCTACCGTGAGTCGGGGCAGAGTTAAACTCCCGCTGTAACTCAGATGACTGTCTTCCGTTCACACGGGAGATTGGCATGATGTGGGAAGGATGCCCATACGAGCTGCAGAGGAATTGGTGCAGGCTCTGGTGTGACCAGATGTGTTGTATTTTTGTGTTTTTAACATTGGCCTTATAGAAAAACTCTATTTTTCCATGAATAAAGATTTGTATTTGCTTTTTCGTTAAACTGCTTGTCTCAGGGTTTCTAGTCTGAGTCCTGCGCTGATTTTTATTTATTTACATTTTTTGGTAGCTCGTTCGGCAAAAACGGGAAACTATAATGCCATATTCACCATCTGGACAAAAATATGCGGAAAGAGGTGAATGTTCCCTCTAATATGATGCTTTGGTTGTTTTCCTGTGACCACAAAAATGCGAACTGCAGCTCATTTACCTGCAGTTACCACATCACTTTCCTCAGCGAGAGCAGAGCGCAGTCTGTGCGTGTTCTGGTCCTGTTTCCATGACGACGCCACACACCGTGTTTTAAATAGTCCAATTTTTGTGAAAACCTATTTAAACGTAAAAATATAAACATAGCAAAGTTCTAATAATTGATTTCCTATGAATTTTTTCTGTAAATGACAATGGTACGAGTGGGGTAATGCACTGAGAATTGTGGGTTTTTCCTTCTTTAACTGAGGGGTACCAACAATTTTTGTCCACGTGTGTAAATGTCTGTAAATAATTAATCGCGATTAACTTGACAATTTGACAGCTCTACTTGCAAGATGTCAAAGCTAAGATAGTGTGGTGGGTTTTTTTGTTCTCTAAGATGATATTTTAAAGTTGATACATTTTAAACAGTGTTTGGCATTTCAGTATTTTATTTATTTATTGAACCTTTTCTGTATTGCTTGGGAATTGAGATGTTTTCTTTCAAATAGCAATAAATGTTCAACTTGTTTTATTTCATTTATTTTTGTTTTTCTGCACATCAGTTGTAATTGCCCTGTAATTACTTCAGTGCTCTGCCATTTTTGCTGTAGATCTCTGCAGTTCATCCAGAGTCATCATGGACTCCTGGCTGCATCTCTGATCAGTGTCTCCTTGTTCAGTCTGTTAGTTTAGATGGACGACCATGTCTAGGTAGGTTTGCAGTTGTGTCAAACTCTTTCCATTTGTGGATGATGGACTGAACAGCGGTTCATAGGATGTTCAAGTTTGGGAAATCTTTTTCTATCCTAACTCTGCTTTCAATTTCTCCACAACTTTCTCCCTGACCTGTCTGGTGTGTTCCTTACACTTCATGATGCTGTTTTCTCCCCAATATTCTCTTGACAAACCACAGAGACTGTCACCAAACAGCTGGATTTGTATACTGAGATTAAATGACACACAGACGGACTCTCATGAAGTCATGAAGTCAACATCTGATCAGTCACCAATCATCAAGCAACTTAGAAGGCAATTGGATGCCCTCAGAGAAAAAGGGGGATGAATCCTTTTGCACACTGCACTTTTCAGTTGTTTATTTGTTTGTAAAAAAAATGAATTCTTGTATCATTTTCTTTCCACTTCACAAGTGTGTGTCACTTTGTGTTGGTCTTTCACATAAAATTCCAATAATATATATATATGTTTTGTGGTCAGAATGTGAGAAAATGTGGAGAAGTTCAAGGGGTGTGAATACCATTGCAAGACACTGTAATTGTAGGTGTCATTTTGTTTGGGGCCACTGCCTAAGGTTGTACCTGGCGCCGTGGATTTGGCGCCACTGAGTTAAATGTGCATCACTGTTTGGGCATCGTCGCTACCGTGAGTCGGGGCAGAGTTAAACTCCCGCTGTAACTCAGATGACTGTCTTCCGTTCACACGGGAGATTGGCATGATGTGGGAAGGATGCCCATACGAGCTGCAGAGGAATTGGTGCAGGCTCTGGTGTGACCAGATGTGTTGTATTTTTGTGTTTTTAACATTGGCCTTATAGAAAAACTCTATTTTTCCATGAATAAAGATTTGTATTTGCTTTTTCGTTAAACTGCTTGTCTCAGGGTTTCTAGTCTGAGTCCTGCGCTGATTTTTATTTATTTACATTTTTTGGTAGCTCGTTCGGCAAAAACGGGAAACTATAATGCCATATTCACCATCTGGACAAAAATATGCGGAAAGAGGTGAATGTTCCCTCTAATATGATGCTTTGGTTGTTTTCCTGTGACCACAAAAATGCGAACTGCAGCTCATTTACCTGCAGTTACCACATCACTTTCCTCAGCGAGAGCAGAGCGCAGTCTGTGCGTGTTCTGGTCCTGTTTCCATGACGACGCCACACACCGTGTTTTAAATAGTCCAATTTTTGTGAAAACCTATTTAAACGTAAAAATATAAACATAGCAAAGTTCTAATAATTGATTTCCTATGAATTTTTTCTGTAAATGACAATGGTACGAGTGGGGTAATGCACTGAGAATTGTGGGTTTTTCCTTCTTTAACTGAGGGGTACCAACAATTTTTGTCCACGTGTGTAAATGTCTGTAAATAATTAATCGCGATTAACTTGACAATTTGACAGCTCTACTTGCAAAGATGTCAAAGCTAAGATAGTGTGGTGGGTTTTTTTGTTCTCTAAGATGATATTTTAAAGTTGATACATTTTAAACAGTGTTTGGCATTTCAGTATTTTATTTATTTATTGAACCTTTTCTGTATTGCTTGGGAATTGAGATGTTTTCTTTCAAATAGCAATAAATGTTCAACTTGTTTTATTTCATTTATTTTTGTTTTTCTGCACATCAGTTGTAATTGCCCTGTAATTACTTCAGTGCTCTGCCATTTTTGCTGTAGATCTCTGCAGTTCATCCAGAGTCATCATGGACTCCTGGCTGCATCTCTGATCAGTGTCTCCTTGTTCAGTCTGTTAGTTTAGATGGACGACCATGTCTAGGTAGGTTTGCAGTTGTGTCAAACTCTTTCCATTTGTGGATGATGGACTGAACAGCGGTTCATAGGATGTTCAAAGTTTGGGAAATCTTTTTCTATCCTAACTCTGCTTTCAATTTCTCCACAACTTTCTCCCTGACCTGTCTGGTGTGTTCCTCACACTTCATGATGCTGTTTTCTCCCCAATATTCTCTTGACAAACCACAGAGACTGTCACCAAACAGCTGGATTTGTATACTGAGATTAAATGACACACAGATGGACTCTATGAAGTCATGAAGTCAACATTTGATCAGTCACCAATCATCAAGCAACTTCTGAAGGAAATTGATGCCCTCAGAGAAAAGGGGCTGAATATTTTTGAACATTAACCTTTTCGGTTTTTTATTTGTAAAAAAAATTGAACTCGTATCGTTTTTTTTCCTCTTCACAAGTGTGTGTAACTTTGTGTTGGTCTTTCACGTAACATTCCAATAAAATATATTTATATTTGTGGGAAATGTGAGAAAATGGAGAAGTTGGAGAAGCTCTTCTGTTTGGAGAGAACAGAGGGTGGTTCGTGCTACTTCTCACTGTATTGAATTTGGTGATTGTTCTTGCTTCCATCAGTGTCTCCAAAGGAATCCAGACTCACACCAACAACAGACTGAGCTCTCCTCACTAGTCTATTCAGTCTCTTCATGTCCTTTTTTTTTGCACTGCCACCCCAGCACACTATGGCTTATGTGAAGATACTGGAAACAACTGGTGAAACATATGTAAAAGCTTGGAGCAGATGTTGAAGCTGGCCAGTCTCCTCAGGAATACATCCTGCTTTGACCTTTTTTGTACAGGCCCTGTATGTGAGTGGATCAGTCCAACCTGTTTTCCAGATGTAGACCCAGACATCTGTGGGTAGAGACAACCTCAACCTCCACTCAATCAATGTAGACAGCTTGAGGAGGTGGAGCGACCTGACGAAAGTCCAGAATCCTTTCTTCTATTTTAGAAATTTGCACACACGACCATACCTAACAGCCACACTCTTAACCAAGCATCACAACTAATGAGTACTTGTAGATGCTACCCAAAAAATACACAACTTTGTTCATTCTTTTATACTGAACTATGGTGACTATCTTTTCTTTTGTGACTGCTGGTTTACATTTTTCCAATAATATTTCTGATAGGTCTGGTTGCTTTAGATTATTCAATATGATAAATTACGATTTGTGTTTTTCTTTTCTTTCTGAAGACAAACTGTTTATATTGACTTATTAAAATGTTAAGATTTTGTTATCTCTATGTTTGGCAACATTTAATGACCACTAAATCATGTTTTATAGAAGGCCTTTAGATGCATTAAAGTAGGTTGCTATGATTACTCTAAAAATAGCCAGTATTATCTTTGGTATTTGGCAAAAAAAAAATTTAAAAAAAAATCCAAACATTTGTGAGTTTGCTGCTTGTAGTTATGTCGTGAGTGTCTCAGCATTACCAAATTCTGTTTTGTGATTTTATTAAAAGCAACATTTTTGCAGGGTCCTTAAAGTCATTAAGAATCCCAAAAATGTTGTTCCCCTGTTCTCTAAGAATAACACAAATATACTGTGATCTGATTGGCAGAACTTGGTGTTAAGCAACAAGGATAAAAAAGATCAAATAGCAACAGAGTTCTGTTAAAATCTAGGAACATTGCAAGCAACAATCTCGGATCTTTGATATAGCTGCTGAGGTTCAGCATTCAAGTCTTATGCCAATTAGATTTGCTTGTTTTTTGCAAGGTCAAAAAATATTAATATTTCTCACGTTACACGTTATACGTTCTCAAGTTACAGAACTTTCAACAGTGGGCAAAATTGGTAACTTTTTATTGCTGTCCTTGTGAGGCGTTTTAGCTGAGCTCTAACAGTTCTCTTAAAAACACTTGTACTCCATTAGCTGTTCAGAGGCTGCACAGCAGTCTGGCACAGCTCTATTTAAAGAAGCTGTCTGCAGAGCGTGTCTGCTGGCCTGCTGATTGATCGGGAGCAGTGAGAGAAAGGACCCAAGCAGGGGGTATTGAGGCTCTGCCTTTTGTGAGCTTGGCAGTTCGGGGCAAAAAGGAAAACTGGGAAAGGGTCCATTAAACAGCAACTGAGGGAGTGCCTGCATGTAATGGCTATTGAACAGGCACTCCAAATGAGTGGTAATCAAAGACGAGTGCAATTACACACTCCTCTGTGCTTTACACAGTAAGGCCATTGTGCTCTGAGCTCTCCACCTCTCATGACAAAGGTAACCAATCAAGGGGGGCTGGCCTGAAAAAATGGCAGAGCACTGAAGTAATTACAGGGCAATTACAACTGATGTGCAGAAAAACAAAAATAAATGAAATAAAACAAGTTGAACATTTATTGCTATTTGAAAGAAAACATCTCAATTCCCAAGCAATACAGAAAAGGTTCAATAAATAAATAAAATACTGAAATGCCAAACACTGTTTAAAATGTATCAACTTTAAAAATATCATCTTAGAGAACAAAAAAACCCACCACACTATCTTAGCTTTGACATCTTTGCAAGTAGAGCTGTCAAATTGTCAAGTTAATCGCGATTAATTATTTACAGACATTTACACACGTGGACAAAAATTGTTGGTACCCCTCAGTTAAAGAAGGAAAAACCCACAATTCTCAGTGCATTACCCCACTCGTACCATTGTCATTTACAGAAAAAATTCATAGGAAATCAATTATTAGAACTTTGCTTATGTTTATATTTTTACGTTTAAATAGGTTTTCACAAAAATTGGACTATTTAAAACACGGTGTGTGGCGTCGTCATGGAAACAGGACCAGAACACGCACAGACTGCGCTCTGCTCTCGCTGAGGAAAGTGATGTGGTAACTGCAGGTAAATGAGCTGCAGTTCGCATTTTTGTGGTCACAGGAAAACAACCAAAGCATCATATTAGAGGGAACATTCACCTCTTTCCGCATATTTTTGTCCAGATGGTGAATATGGCATTATAGTTTCCCGTTTTTGCCGAACGAGCTACCAAAAAATGTAAATAAATAAAAATCAGCGCAGGACTCAGACTAGAAACCCTGAGACAAGCAGTTTAACGAAAAAGCAAATACAAATCTTTATTCATGGAAAAATAGAGTTTTTCTATAAGGCCAATGTTAAAAACACAAAAATACAACACATCTGGTCACACCAGAGCCTGCACCAATTCCTCTGCAGCTCGTATGGGCATCCTTCCCACATCATGCCAATCTCCCGTGTGAACGGAAGACAGTCATCTGAGTTACAGCGGGAGTTTAACTCTGCCCCGACTCACGGTAGCGACGATGCCCAAACAGTGATGCACATTTAACTCAGTGGCGCCAAATCCACGGCGCCAGGTACAACCTTAGGCAGTGGCCCCAAACAAAATGACACCTACAATTACAGTGTCTTGCAATGGTATTCACACCCCTTGAACTTCTCCACATTTTCTTACATTCTGACCACAAAACATATATATATATTATTGGAATTTTATGTGAAAGACCAACACAAAGTGACACACACTTGTGAAGTGGAAAGAAAATGATACAAGAATTCATTTTTTTTACAAACAAATAAACAACTGAAAAGTGCAGTGTGCAAAAGGATTCATCCCCCTTTTTCTCTGAGGGCATCCAATTGCCTTCTAAGTTGCTTGATGATTGGTGACTGATCAGATGTTGACTTCATGACTTCATGAGAGTCCGTCTGTGTGTCATTTAATCTCAGTATCCAAATCCAGCTGTTTGGTGACAGTCTCTGTGGTTTGTCAAGAGAATATTGGGGAGAAAACAGCATCATGAAGTGTAAGGAACACACCAGACAGGTCAGGGAGAAAGTTGTGGAGAAATTGAAAGCAGAGTTAGGATAGAAAAAGATTTCCCAAACTTTGAACATCCTATGAACCGCTGTTCAGTCCATCATCCACAAATGGAAAGAGTTTGACACAACTGCAAACCTACCTAGACATGGTCGTCCATCTAAACTAACAGACTAAACAAGGAGACACTGATCAGAGATGCAGCCAGGAGTCCATGATGACTCTGGATGAACTGCAGAGATCTACAGCTCAGGTGGAGGAATCTGTCCATAGAACAACCATCAGTCATGAACTGAACACATCTGGACAGGATAGGCCAGGTGTTCTGGTCACGTGAGACCAAAATGGAACTTTTTGGTCCAAAATTTTCTTTCAACTTCACAATTGTGTGCCACTTTGTGTTGGTCTTTCACATAAAATTCCAATCAAATATATTCATGTTTGTGGTCATAATGTAAAAACGTGGAGAAGTTCAAGGGGTGTGAATACTTTTGCAAGCCACTGTATGTCTGTACTTTGCTTTGTGATGTTGTTTTCACCTCAGTTTTCCATGCCTTTTCTCCACTTCTTGGAAACGTGGATGTAATAAGACTCAAAGACCAATTATTGTTGGGAACTGACTTTGTTTAACTATCACAACATCTCCAACTTGATGATCACATCAGGATGTTTGCCACTTGTGTCTAGGCTTAAGGGTGGGGCGGTATTCAGTTTTACTAGCAAATGAATTTTGTGTCCAAAACTCATTTGCTAGGACGTACTTGCACTCGCCTCCACTGACATTTGAGAATGTCCTTTTGACTGAAGTCACCAGCTGGAGCAAGAACAAAAACACTTGTTTTCTGTGTTACAAGCATTACAAGCATAGCAGGTGCTACCAGCAGTGTTGAAGAAGGATCTGATGATATTAGAACCAATGATCTAGTATTGATTGTGGCACACTCTTCTGACATCAAGTTGGAGAGGTATTCATGTGTAAAATAATTTCTCAAAAACCAAATTGGCACTGTCCATCTGCTGCGATAGCTCTCACATAAGCCACCTCCCCTATGGCCCAAGAAAAGGCATCTGATAACTAACACCAAGCACTCAAGCATTATGGTCCGAGGGTGCTACAAATCCTGCTGTGTGCTTCTGTTTTTCCTAGTACTTAATTTGTTTGGAGGAAGTTCTGAGTCCCAATCATGAGAGGAGTTATCGAGCCAAGTGGCTCAAAGAATGGAGGTGTTAAATAAGCTTATTAATCGCAATTAAATACAGACAATTGAATGCATCATTTTTTAATGAATCAAATTTACAGCCTTTATTATTTAACTATAATGCCTGACAAGATGTTTGTAATAATAAAATAAACAATGGACGCCTGTTCACATTGAACTGTCACTTCCATAAAGTCCATACATTTCTAATAATGTATACCTCGAAGGGCATAATCCTGTGTAAACTATGGTCACTCACAAAAAACAAACATTAAATACATTTTTAGTACTTCAATCTTGCTATACTTTTAAGTTTAAATAATTTTTCACAAAGTGGACTATGTGATATGTGGTACACATGTTGTCATGGTAACGGCTACAGCACCTGCATTGATTTCACTTTGCTGCTCTTTTAAACACCATAATTAAATAAAGCAATCTTTTCAAAGGGAAAGGAAACTATAAAAAAAAAAAAAACGTGTCTTTTCTACTGTTCTACTGTTGTCACAATCAGTGGAATTGGATATGGCAACATACTGTGTCTTATCAACCCCCCAACCATTTCCTGGCATACATTTTTAACGATAAATGAAGAGCCAGTTTTGAATCTGTCACTACACTAAAATCTTAAACGATAAGAATCAAACCCACACCCCCTTGGAGAAGTGAGGAAATTAAACAGTTAAAGAGACGATACTCGGCTGCCAAAAGACAGTAGAAAAAACACAAACTCAAAATATACTTTCAGCCATTCCAAGACCAACTAAAACTATAGAAACAGACTGTAAAACAGACTAGAAATTCATACTTTGCAAACATAATCTCTGAAAGTAAAAATAACCCCAGAGACCATCTCACCACAATTGAATCTTTAATTAACTCTGATCTGAGTAAAAATACAATTCCAGCTACTGACTCATTGTGTTAGGACTTTGCAAACCAATGCGGGAGCAATTCTGTCTAATCTAGAATCTTACATGAACAAAAAAAATCTATTAAAAAAAGATGGCTTGATTTTACCAGAGCTGGTTGACGCCACAAGGCTTTTCTCCCATATAAATCCAATGACCAGTTTTTTAGGTCCAATTCACACATCACTTTTTAAATCAGATTTTAAATATCAGGAACTACTCTCATCCCTCTTTCTTCAAAACTGCACAGGTGAACCTAAAGAAAACCAATGTAGACCCTAGGTTTTTGAGAAACTTGTTTGTTTTTGTGTTTACATGAAATTAAATTTGGTGTACCTTGAGGTTCCGTCCTTGGCCCCTTGCTTTTTCACATCTACATGCTTCCTCTAGGGAATGTCATCAGAAGTCACAAGGTTAGCTTTGCTGAGGACACCCTGCTGTACACACAGTAGCTTCCTGATGACACAAAGCCAATAGAAGTACTTTTCAACTGTATTTTACTTGTTAAATCATGGATGGAAAATATTTTTGCAGCTCAATCAGGAAAAAAAAACTGACATTTTAGATATTGGTCCTGAAGCACAGAAAGAGAGAGAAAGTGTTTTTTATACTAATAGAATTTTCACAAAGTGCTTTTTATTTTACTGTTGCCTCAGAAACCACCAGCACATATCATTTTGTCACATTAATTCAAGTCTATTGTTTACCAGATTTACAGGAATCAACATGTGATTAGGCTTGGACCTTAAAGGTAGAATAACTACTAGTGTAGCATTCACAAGTGTGTATGTTACAGCTTCGCCAATTTATTGATGGATGATGATGGAATGGAAGTGGAGATGAACTCTGAAAATGCTGCCGGAAACCTTCTGACTCAGTTTGCCTCTCTGTAGCTGACTGATCAGCATCTGCATACAGAGCTTTCATCATAATGAGAGATAACAATTTATGATTAGACGTTGTAATCTCCCAACTCTTGAACACCCCTCCACCCCCACCCCCCGCTGCTTTTATCTTAATTGTGTAAGCCTCAAACTACAGAAGAATCAGAAGAGATCAACATGTTCAGTTTAAACTGAAATATCATGGCAGCGAATTGGAGCTTCTAATTACTTATTCAGCAATGACAGAGAAGCAATGAGAAACAGGGGAAGGATGGAGGGAAGAAAGCTTTTGGTGTATCGCTTAGAGTGTGCTCTAATTAAAACTAGAATTAATCTTTTGGACGTTCAAGCTTGCAAAGAGGGAGACCTCTTCCACACAATATGTCCCCCAGTGAGGAGCAGAAGCCACTGAAAGGTAATTACTGTTATCTGCTGGCTGTTTTATTAACATATGTCCTCAAAGAAAGAAAGAGCTTAACTTAGCCAGTGCTCTGACTGATCCATTTGATATAAGCAGCAGGGAAAATGATTAAAAATGGAAAATATGCCCCCATTTCTTTTTTTAATAAGAAAAAAAATGGACAGGACCTGTCTTTTTTCTTTTAAAAGTCTCTTTTTGGCACTGATGTTTCCTCAGATATTGAGGCAGAAGAGAAAAAAGCAGGTAGAGGAGCAGAAATACAGGAGGAAAAGACAGACATCGGTGGCAGAAAGGAATCATGCACCAGAAGAATTTTCAACCGAAGTGCTTAGCAGAGAGGTAGGGAGAAAGCGTGCATGCCGACAGCCTGTAATTACATGTCAATCATCTGCCCACAGGCTACTGGAGGGATTAACTAAGCGAAGAAATGGCAGGAGAAATTCAATTAAAAAACAAATTAATAAGAGGGCAATTTTCCCCCCTCGGACTGGAAGAGCCACCTGAAGGGTGGGATCAGAACTGCATGTGCCAATCAATTATTAGTAAGCGGAATGTGATCACAATGTGATTGGTTAGGAAGCATGGAAGAGGGGACCTATAAAATATGATGAATATGATGAAACATTATGATAGCCTAATTTGTACCTTGCAACTATGCTGAGGTTGGGAATTTTCCTTTTTGGGTATGCTGTGAAGGGCAGCACAGAGGAAGCCAAGAGGATATTTTGACTGACCAAATACTTTAGCTGCTGTAATGCTAACCTAACTGTGAATTGTAAAAAAAATCCCAATCAGGTTTATAACACTTTACAACTGATTTTTGATGAGGTCTTCCGGTTCCACCCAGCAAGTCTAGGATGTTGTTCTGTTGTTCACCACCAGAGCCGCGGTCCTTTAGAAGATTTGCAGATGCAGCATGATATTTGTATTTGGCAACATACATCAAAAATCAGCTGTGTTTAACAACTGCTTCTGAATGCCCCCATAAAAGAACGGCATAACCCTATGTAAAAAAGTTAGCTACATGACTATGTTAGATTTGTTGCTAAAGTCTTGTCAGTCTGTAAAATTGTTTTGTACTTGTAGAAAAAAATTGCCTGTCTGTAAAAATGAGTGATGTGCGAGTCATGAACGAATCGTTCAAAACTCTTTTTTCCTCTCCCCTATGAGAAATAAAACCCCTCAGAATGTGGGATCAACAGATCCCTCATTTACGGAAGATTTTTAAGTCAAAGTAATATGCAATTCTCAATTGACATTTCAATTTGCAAATTCAATTTGAAAATGCATTTTTCAATTGACAATTCAATATGCAATTCAAGCTGATAATATGAAAATACATTTTACAATTTAAAACTCAATATTTAAAAATGAAATTTCAATAGACACTTTGCTTTAAATTCATTTTAAAGTAACTTGAAATGCTTTACATTGTAAAATGCCATGCTGTTTTTGTGTCAGAATTCAAAAGAAGTTGCAAAACAGCACCTCCCTGGTGTAATGCATTTTCATTTGCAAAGCAAAAGCATTGTGGACATCCCTCTGAGAATAAATACTGTTTTGTGGAAGAAGATTTATCTTAGGTAGGGGGTGTTACGGCCCCAACCGTATTTGGTTTTGTTTTTTCTTTATATCCTGTATATTCTGTATTTTATTTCTGTCAGAGTGGGACCTCCTTGTTTTGGGGGATCTTTGTGTGTCTGTCTCTTAATGTCCTTCAGGTGTAAAGCACTTAGAATCGTCTTGTAAATGAAACGTTTGAAACAAAGAAACTTGCCTTGCCTTATGTTGGTCAAAATTGAATTTCAGATGCAACCTGTCAGACTCTCATCAAGGTAGGGCTTACTACCTTCCTAAATTTCTAAATCCTGCAACTTCCTACTTGAGATCTGTCTATGGGACAGAGTGTAAATCCTAACGCAGAGGATGGAAGAACTTTCCTCTTCTCAGCTCCAAACATGTCTGTTGTACAAACCAAACATCTTTCTTGTCTTCTACGCATCAGATTGTGAAGGTGCATTTTGAAGCATACTGTAGTTAACAGTGCGTCCAGGATGTAGATATTGGTACACATACATATTCTACAGGAGAACAAAAACATACACACAGGGCTCCAGTGTAATTGTTTGAACAAGTCTTGTTAGTCTTTGTGATGAAGATTTTCCCTTTAACACCAAAGTGGATGCTAACAACGGGGCACTGACTGCAGCCGCGTTTGAATGTTTCGGTGTAATGGATAAATAAGGCTAAATAAAATGGCACAACTGTCATAAAACTTGTATTTTCTAAATCTAATATTAACTGTGTGTGTTAAACAATGAAGTCAGTCGTCACATATTATTCCACAGAGCAGCTTCTGCTACTTGAGAACAACTGGCTCCATAAATCCGTTTGTCGAGGAAGACTCCCGGTTTTGTCTGTCAACAGCAGCTTTATTTTACTTTGAAGTCGAAGGCTCTGCTTTGGTTTCCTCATTGGTTCTTTTCTGCCCAAAAGAAACTTTCTTACCACGTTTTGTTTTTGTTAGTTTGGGCTACTAACTTAGCAGTTAGCAGTTTAAGTCACCCGGCGATTTCTACTTTGTCACACACATTCACACTTTTAGAGGACAGAGAAAATTGGACCCTCTCTCTCTCAGCCTGAGGATCGATGACTAAGACTTCTGTTTTGTCTTGAATGAGCTGCAGAAAGTTCTCTCCCATCCATCTTTCTATATTTAAAATGCAGTTAAAAAGGTCATCCATGGGTCTCATGGAGACACAGCAACATATAGTTGAGTATCATCTGCATAATTATGTAAGCTTATGTCATGTATCCTGATGACATCACCAAGTGGAAGCTTGTACAGCTTAAAGAGTGTAGAACCCAGGACTCTATGCCTTCAGGGACCCCCACTTCTCTTGGTCGTCCCTCCTCTAGGTGGAGGTAGCTGACCCTTGCCGTGCTCTCTTCTGGATCTCCGCAGCTGCCTGGACCTTTGGGGCAGGCCTCCCTTGGGGGGCCCCGGCTCGTACCCGGGGCTGGGGTGGGGGGCTGCTCAGAACTCCTGGGTGGTGGTGGGCGGCGTGTCTGGGGTGGTGGGGCTCTCGAGGGTGGGGCCACGCGCTGGGCCCCCTGGCGCGTTGGGGGGGGTGCCCTTCCGACTGGGCTCGGCCTTGCACTCTGTGCTTCCGTACCTCACTGCTCTCGGGTGTTGGGGGCCCGTTTGGCGGTCCCACGGGCCCTGGTCTGGGTGCTTGGCCGGACTGCCGGGCAGGTGGATCTCCTCCATTGGCCCCACAGTACGAGGGCATGTGCGGACCCTGGTTACAGCTGATGCCTCACAGGGGGTCTTGGTGCTGGAATGTCTGGGAGCTCTCCCTCCCTTTTTTACATTCCATCATCCACTTCAGCTTAACATAACATTCACCTGAGCACAGGCGTCGGCTCACCTTTACACCTTCAAATAGTATACGTGACAGAATGTTATGCTTTACATGTGTTGGTTGGTATGCACAAGTGTGCGTGTGAACTGGATGTGGACAAGTTTGTGAACACTCTTGGAGCTGGCAGGTGTGTTTTTAACAGCTGAGTGTGTGCACAGGCCCCGCCCATTTTAGACTAACACTCACACATGATTGTAATGGGTATAGTGTTGTGCCCTGGAGGCATTCCTTCTCCCTCGTCAAGCACCGCACCTGTTCCTGATCATCACCACCTGTTCATCATCACCATGGATTTTAAGCAGCGTCAAACCTTCAGCCACTGTCAGATCGTTATGCCGCTTGTGTGTCAGTCTGCCTGCCACTACGTCATCTCGCCTGCCAACCAGCTTGCCAGCCAGCCGGCCTGCCAGCCAGCCAGCCAGCCTGTCAGCACCGCTCCGACAGCTAAGCTTTCCTGCCTGCCTACCTGCCCGCCCTGTCATCCTGCTCCACTATTCACCTATTCAATAAACATAGCCTTCTCATCCTTTAAGACGTGTCTGCTCTTGGGTTCCACCCACCTCCTTGGTCACAACATACAGGCTACCAATATTTTGTTGCCTGTAGTTTACGTCTCTACTCTCCCTTCCCTGTAGTCATCCTCTGATTTCAAAAACCCAGCCTTTCTCAATTTTTTATTTGCCACCCCGCCGACAACTCTCTCTCTTTTTCCCTCCTTTCTTTTTCCGTCCGGTCCAACAAAAAGAACACAAACAAAATTAATATAAATAAAGTTTAGTTTAAGTTACAAAAGGGGCTTATACGAATATACACCTTGTGAGTCCGATGATTTATAACCCCCGATTGTAACAGTAAAATCTGTCTAATACAAGAGGCTCCTCAACTCATATCTGTTTGCTCAGCTGTTGGACAGGACAAGTTTTCAAAAAAAAGTGTAGGACCCAGGATAGAGCCTTGAGGCACCCAACATGTCAGTGTGTACCTCCCAGATGAGGAATTGTTCATATTAACAATGAAATCCCCATCTGCAAGGTAGGGTTAATCAGTTAAAAGCTGTTCCAGTGATTCCAACCATAAAACCCTCTTTTTTAGTTCTTTTGTTTGCTTGTGTTTGTGCCTGGTGCAGTTTTTAAAATGACCAGGGTTTTTTTACCTCCATATTTGAGAATTTAATAATTTATGGAATTAACAATTAATTAGTTTGAAATAAAATCAATCTTTATTCATATAACACTTTCTATTTATCACATAACACAAACTGCTGAACACCAAAGCAAAACATCTATAAAATCAAGCACAACAATATACGAACAAAGCCCCCACCCCACCCAGAACCCCTTTCACGCCTCCCACCCCGTTAACTGAGGGAAATAAACATTGAGAAAGAGGCTGAGCACACAAAAGGTTTGTTGGTGGAAACACTAATAGTACGACCACCCTCTCTGGGACAGCTACATAGCCATCCAAGTGCAGCATCTCAGGTGGGGACCCAGGAACACCCCAGCAAGGTGGCGATGCAGGTCCCTTTCTAGAGCTACAGCACTGAGGTAGTACTAAATATCTAAGCATAGCTTTAGCCCACAATTGTTTAAAATAACCTCATTTTGACACACAAATGTCCTTTTTTGTTGTCAATTTTCTTTTAATAAACGTTTCTTTTAATCAAGAGATGAATAAAGGGGCAGACTTTTTCCAACCTGCTACTCTGTGATTGTGGTTCACAGTAGAAGCTCCTACTTAAACCTCATGTTTTCTAAAAGTAATAATTCTATTAGAGTTTATTGTAAAATTACAGTTATTGAGAGGCAATAACGTTTATCCTCTAGACATTTATTAAGTGGGTCAGATTTTCACTTCGATACTCTGTTTAGTTCACTGAGTTCTTTAGTTCCCTGAAGACACACAGGATACTTGATGAGACATCACTAGAAGAAATTACAGCTGTGTGACAGCATGGTTTTCAGTTTGTAATTTATGTCCCATCTGCATCCATGTGGAAAACTGTCAAAAACCCGACCTGGGAATTGTGTCCTGAACCAGTGTGTTTATGGAAATTGCTTAGTGCCAACATTCACCTGATGTCAAATGCTGGAGCACCAAATGTCACTGGGACCAAAATGTCAGAAAAGATTCAAAGGAAACTCCACGTCTGATTAAGTGCTGCACACTGCTTTTAATGAGTTTCCTGCAGTCTGGAAAATAACACCTTACGAAGACCAAAGGGCTGCAGATGAAGGCTGGTAATATTCTGTACAGTCCCTAATGCACACACTAAATGACATGAAATTAATTGAACTGCAAAACATATAATTTTAAAAGCAGCCTGCAGCTTATCTAAGAGGACACCATAATAAGCTCAGCCCTTCCATTTGGAAGAGTGGAAAATTACAGGTTTTCAGCACATACATTGCAGTGAAGGGACTCAATAAGAGCACTGTGTGTGGTTTCTCTCTGTATGCTCTGCTCTCAGCAGAACTGGGGGTTTCACTCACTTCTCTTTATTCTAACATATTTTCATGCTGAGCTAATGTTGCTAACTTTGTCAGTTGAACTTGACAGTTGATTTTCAACACAGGCTTTGCAAAAAAAATAATGTTAAGCAACTTATGCACAAAAAGACAAATAGAATCTTGCTGAGAAGTTTCTATATCCTTCCATGCCACAGCACAGTTGGACTTTTGAGAGACTAGTCAGAAGACTTCCCCTTGATCTATATTTGCAACAAAACACACCCAGACTTGCACACACGTCTGGCCAGTAATACAAATGAATGAGTCTTCTCTTAATACTTGACTCTTTCCCTTTAGCAATGCTGCTAGAAAAACTCGAAAATGAAGTTCACATTACTGTAGAAAAGTTTGCCTACAACCACAAAAGTCCCTTTTCCTTTACAGAACAGGGACATGATATTAATATATTTCTGACATATGAACCAGAAAGAGGCCACCATGCTGGCTCAGTGTGAGGTGATCTCAAGGCATATATCTCAGAAGCCAGTGTCCTTAGAGGTGATAACAGCTGGACAGTTTGGAACGCGTGGGCATCATGGAGGAAAACGTGCACATGTCATGCTGAGACTTTCCACATTTAAACCTTTTTTTTGTAGCTTCTACTGAACCCTGGCTGACGTTTCCTGTGATGCTTTGATGCATAAACAGATTGTTTTGTCTCTTTCCCCTTTGTCCCCTTCCCACCCCCACCAAAAGAACGCCATTACCGACCCTGTTGAGGGTCACAGGTTTGACTTGACTTTTCAGTATGTCTGTGGAAGCATGGCAGTCCACATCTATCTTTAAAAATGACAAGCCGTTTTTGATTAAGGCAAAATAAAGAATAGTAAAACATCAACATGTTCACTTTTTGTGTAGTTGTAACAGAACTTACAAACATGAATATAATGTTTATGATATTTACCAAGCATGCTGCGATTATATATTTGTTCAAAAATAATGATTGATGGGGCGCTAGTGAGATGGTGAAGGAGTAGGACATGTTTTTTGAGCTCCTCGTGGTGCGCCTTTATGTTCACATTATTACCACCTATTTGAACTTCCAACTCCGTTATTAAGTTGTTAGACTCTTTTACATACCATCTTATTTCCTTCTTCAACTGACAACTGGAGGAAATATGTCCAACAAGAACCCACGAAGCGTAAAGGGAGCAGCAGCGGCTAACGCTAGCTGCTCAAAACCCAGCAACATGAGTCCGGCTTCAGCGTCCGGCAAGTCGAGGATGAAGACGAGCTGCCACTCATCTGGCAGAAAATGTCGAACAAACTTTTACAGTCCATCAACGAGCGGTTCGACAAGTAGCTGAACGGCTGTCCACCACCGAGAGCCAAGCTACCGATCACGAGGTTCGCATCACCGCTTTGGAAAGTTCGGTAGCCGGCCTCCAGCTTGAAAATGCAAAAAAGCGTGCTAAGCTGTTGGATCTCGAGGGAAGATCCAGAAGAAACAATATAAAAATTGTTGGTGTTCCGGAAGGTGAGGAGAAAGGGAGACCCACCGAGTTTGTTACAAACCTCATCCCTAAATTACTGGGGGCGACAACTTTGAGAAGCCAGTTGTTTTTGACAGAGCGCACCGCAGCCCAGACCCGCTGACGGCGCCAGACCTCGAACCTTAATCGCCCCAGTGCACTTCTACCAAGATAAGGAAAAGATCCTGTGACTGGGGAGACAGTCAAAGATGGATCTCGAAGGCCACCGGATTTTAATTTTCCCTGATTACACTGCGGAGGTAATGGAACAACGGCGTGGCTTCCGTGAGGTGCTGCAGCGGCTGAGGGAAAAAGAAATTCGGCACACGCTGCGGTTCCCGGCGAGACTCCAGGTTCACCATCAAGGGCAAGTCAAATCATTTACTGATCCAGCCGAGGCGGAATCCTTCCTCACCAAAAACTTTTAATGGTGAGAGTTTCCCGACGGCAAAAAAAGAAGGAGTTTAAAAGAAGAAAAGAAAAATGGCGAGAGTGTAATGACATTCTTTCCCATTGTTGTGAAGGTGGTTTATCTTTAAATGTTATTCATTTGTGCTAACGAGGAGCTTGTTAGATAGCGGAGGGCGTTTACACTGTTCACACAGCAGCTCCACGTGCGGATGAGGGTAACCCGGCTTTGTTTGGGGAAGCAGTGGGTGGGGTTTGTTTTGGGGAAATGTTCTGTATGTGTGTTGCATGTTCCTGTCAGCTTACTTAGGTTTTTTTTTTTTCTTGCTGCTTTTCACTCGTTTTTGTTCATTTTCTGGTTTTGTTATTAGCTGCCAGACCAAATGTTCTGTAATTGTGTTGCTGCCAAGCAGAAGATGCCCCAATAGCACCATGGAGTCCCTATCCTTAGTCTCCTGGAATCCAGGGCTTAGGGCACCCAATTAAGCGTGGGAAAGTATTTTCTTACTTGAAGTCACTAAAGCCTGACATTATATTTCTGCAAGAAACCCATGTCTCAGCCACCCAACAAAGAACTCTCAGGGTTAACTGGATTTCACAAGTCTTTCAGTCACCTTTCACATCAAAAGCCAGAGGTGTCGCCATTCTCTTCCGTAAAACTGTACCTTTTCTTTTTCAGTCTTCCACAATTGATCCAAATGGCAGATTCATAATCCTATCCGGACATATAAATTTGTTCCCCGTTACACTGGTTAATATTTATGGACCAAACGTTGATGACTCTGGTTTTTTTCGCAAGGTATTTGACCTCATCCCAGATCATGACTCCAGCCACATCTTGATTGGGGATGACTTCAACTGCTACCTGGATCCATATTTAGACAGACAATCTTCAGCCCCCCTCCAAGTATTTCTGCCGTGCAAACTGTTATCAGCTTGATGAAGTTTAAGAAAGTGGTGGATATTTGGAGACTGCAACATCCAAGTGATCGTGAGTATTCTTTCTACTCACATGTACACAAATCCTACACACGGATCGACTACTTCTTAGTTGACTCAGGACTAATCTCCGATATCAGCCACAATAATTACTATGGCATGATATTGTCTGACCATAGCCCTGTGAGTCTCAGTCTGAAGTTGCCCCTTCATAAGAGAGCTTTCAACTGGCGCTTTAATCCTCTTTTACTAGAAGACCAGACATTTAAACAACGCCTAAGAACTGATATCCTGCAGTTCTTCCATATAAACGACAATGGAGAGGTTAATGACGGATGCAACCATAACAGAGTATTTAGATTCTGACTTTACATTGTCTGAGTTGGAAGAAGCTATTAAATCCTTCCCTAATAGCAAGGCACCGGGTCCAGATGGATTTGGTCCAGAATTTTATAGGGCTTTTCAAGACGTTTTGACACCCCCTCTGCTTAAAATGATTCAAGATAGTTTTAAGAACAGAAGGCTTCCACCCTCTCTTAATGATGCCAGCCTTTGTGTTCTATTAAAAAGAGACAAAGAAGAGACTGATCCGGGTCGCTATAGGCCCATTGCACTGTTAAACTGCGACCTGAAAATCATAACAAAGGTTTTAGGAAATCGACTTGCGAAGAATGTAGGAAGTATCATACACCCGGACCAAACTGGTTTTGTTCCAGACAGATTTTCCTTTTGCAACATCCACAAAATTCTAAACATAATGAATGCAAAATATGGGAAGGACGACAAGGCAGGTTTACTGGCTCTGGATGCTCAAAAAGCCTTCGATGTGATAGAATGGCCATATCTCATAGCAACACTCAGAAAATTCGGTTTTGAGTTTTTTTACAAACTGGGTCAAAATTGTATACGCTAACCCTAAATCTTGCATCTTTACTAATGGGGACAGATCTAGCCCATTCACTCTTCAACGCGGTGTCCGACAGGGGGACCCTCTGTCACCTTTACTGTTTGACATTGCTCTGGAGCCCCTAGCCATAGGAATCAGGGAACACCAACAGTATCACAGGTATAATGCTGAATGGAATTGAGACCCGAATTGCCCTTATTGCAGATAACCTCCTGATCTGTCTGTCGGATCCAGCAACATCCATCCCCATTCTATTACAATACATGAACTTCTTTCGGGAAGATCTTTGGGTACAATATAAATTGGGACAAGAGTGAGTTTATGCCATTAGCTGGCAATTTTACAAATGATTTTCTGATGCAACCTACCTTTTAGGATAAAAAACGACAGCTTCACTTACCTGGGACTCAAACTGACCAGAAACCCAGAAGAGCTTTTCAAATTAAATTTACCCCTCTCCATGATCGGCAGGGTGAATGCTATCAAAATGATCAGCCTACCTAGGTTTCTGCATCTATTACAAAATTTACCAATATATTTGAATGCGTCCTTTTTCAAAAAAGTTGACTCAATAATCCTGCCATTTATTTGGGGCTATAAAACCCACAGAATATCTAAAGCTCATCTGCAGAAATCTTCCAAAGAGGGTGGCCTGGGTCTGCCAGACTTCAGACACTACTACTGGGCAGCTAATGCTAGGGCCCTCACCTACTAGAAGTGTGAGTGTCTTGATGTGGGGGGCACTCCCTTGTGGGTGCAGCTGGAAGCTAACACTGTGGAAAAGTCATCACTCCCAGCCCTTTTGTTTTCAAGCTCTGCCCCAAGATCCAAAATACATCAACATATCTTTATCCTAAAAAACTCCCTTCGCATACTACACCAGATAAAAACAGTGTGCCGGGATCCTAGCGCCTCGATACAGGCTCCCATTTGCCAAAATCAGTGCATTCATCCCCGGCCAACAAGATGGAGCATTCATTGTCTGGAAGAAAAGGGGTATCAGATCTTCTTCAGATCTCTTCATTGATGGTCATTTTGCTTCATTTACACTGCTTAGTTCAAGGTACAGAATTCCTAACGCCCATTTCTTCAGATACCTTCAGGTCAGACACTGTGTTGGGGAGTGGTGTCCACATCTTGATCTCCCTCCTGCCACCTGGCTATTCTTGGGTGTTCTTCACAAAGTTCCCAAACGCCACAGCATATACAGACGGCGCTACGGTTGGGAATGGTGGTGGCTAAAAAGCTTATTCTGCTAAACTGGAAATCAAAAACTCCTCCCTCCTTTGAACATTGGCTGGCTGAGATCGTACATGCCATCCAGCTGGACAAGATGCGGCTCTGCAGAGCTGGCTCACAGAATAGATTTGACACTGTTTGGAAACCTTTTCTGGCTCACCATACCATACCATAACACTGAATAACAGGACTCCAGGTGGGGAGGTGCTGGATCTGGGTCACTCACAAATGTAACTTTTACATTTCTTTCTCTTGTTCAAGTTGTGTCTGGCTGCAACATTTATTTATGTATTCATCTTAAAATCAGTATGGTAATCTGGCCATTTTTTTTCTTTTTTGTCGTTTGTTAGTTTTATTATCATTATTATTATTATGTATCTCTTACTATTAACAATTGTGTTTTTGTGGGTTGTCTTGTTGTTCTTTCCCCCTTTTTGTCTCTGTCACTGTTTGATACTGTCTGTACACTTAAACTGAAAATAAAATATTTTAAAAAATAATAATAATAATGATTGATCTTCCGTAAACATTAAAAAAGTAAAAATAAGAAATCACTATTCAGAAAGAATACGTTATTATTTTTTGTGAAGTTACATAAAATTACAATTACCTGGGAAAACTTTCAACTACCAGTAAATTAGTTGATAATTATTATTGAAGACTGTTGCAACTTTTAGGAAAAACAGCTGCAACTTCCAGCTTTTTGTGGTTCAGTTATTAGAATCAAATGCAGGATAGATTGTGGAGGGACTGAACATCAATATGGACTATAGAGGTCTTAGGTTTTTTACATTTTTGGTTGCCTTGTGATTTCAGTCAAGGAAAAAGTGCATCTCGGCTCAATGGCGTTTGCTGTCTATTAAATTGGTGTTTTTCAACAGTACTCTGGAGACTGCGCGCATGTTGCCTGAGGGGGAGACAGCGGGAAGCCTCCTAACATTTGAAACTTTGTCGATTGTACTGTTTATGCACTATTCCATGCTTTGATTGCTTGAAATAAACCGTTTCCAAATCCAAATTTAAAACTTTCAGTGAGATGACATACATATAGCAACTGTACAAACATATTATATTAAAACAGTAAGCACAGTGGTTCGATTTGTGCTTGTTGAGCTTGATTCATGAATCAAATCAGATCACCACCAAAGTAGCGTTTCTTCCATCACAGACAGAATGGTAATGGTTAATGGGTTCATTTTGCGTAAGACTCAGTCACAAAATACAAAAAAAAACAGATGAACATTTCAGGATTTATTGAAATAATGAGAACATTTCATTCTGTTCAGATTAGGACTGGCTGTGAACGTTTCTTTTCTCTGACTCATCAATCTCTGTGTTAAAAATCCTTTTCCCTTTCATGCTGATCATGCCAATTCCTGGAGACACGAACACCTTTTCCTTTGCTCAGTAATCCATGTTCAAACAAGTTCTTCTAATTTGTTGCTGCTTTCTCTGCTCACCAGGTAACCAGGTTTGCTCCTTTTCTTTTTTTCTGCAGCCTCTCTGCTGTTTAGGATTCCCTCCCCTGACTGCTAACCACCACATTGTCTGTAGTTATTTTACCTCTCTGCTTTTCTTTTTAGGAAATATTGTCTTCAAAGTAAGTTTTCCTTCATGCTGGGGATTTATTCATCGAGGCTTCTTGTCCAAAAATGCGTTCATAAACTTGGCCCGTCAGACGTGTGGGAGATATTTCTTTTGAGGAGTTCTACAAAAGCATTGGTAATCACGTCTCCATGTCTGGGTTCATGAGGTCGTTCAGACCCGGTACGGTGAGCTTCACCATCTACTGCAGGAGCTGCATCTGAATGACAGCACTTTTAGCAATACTTTTGTCTGTCTGTGACTCAGTTTGACAGCTTGCTGTCCTGCTTTAGAAAATTGTAATATTAGATAATATTCATGTTATTGGAAATTATACAAATGTTTTTTATCAAACACATTTTCTTATTATCTCTTATCAAGCGTTCACTGCTTGTGTAGAATATGGCACAGTGTGCATAACTGAAGAGTGATGAAGAAAGAGGGTCGGAAGATTCTTGCTAATCGCCAGGCAGTTTCACACAAACTTGACTTCAGCAGAGCCTGTGGTGCTTTTAATCTTGCGTTTTATGTATGTCAACGAAAATTCAAAGATGGCTGCCGTGAGCAAGAGTTGTTTCCACAGAAGTAATAGTATTATTTCACGTTTAACTTGCAAGTTATCCGTGCCTACAAGGTAAACAGCTGCGGCTCTGGCTTAGAACTGACTCACTGCCAAAGACTTGCAGCAGTCTGCTGTCAGAAAACATAGCAGGAGTCTAATGTCTGCTGTAGCTTTGAGTCTGGGAAGTATTTCAAATATCCATGGTTTTGGCTTTTTACAAGAAAATGATCCACTCCTGTGTTTCTTACACAACAGAAGTCCTTTAACAGTCCATTTCTCTAACTGGGAGGTTAAAGGTGTCCTAATGGACAGTTATGTGCTTTCTATAAGTCTGTCAGTCATTCGTCTTACTGACCCAGTAGTGTCCATCCTGAGACTGGCACAAAGTGGATTTAAATCCACAGTCAGGCAATGCTTAAGACTGGATTGAGGACATAGTGTTCCCCTGCTTATCATTCAGGACCAGGGGTTTGAACTCCAGATCTGTAACAACCACTGATCAGAGGAGTCAAATATAAAGATCAAGTTGACTACAGGAATGTTACAGCTGATGAGACTTTGATTGCCACTCCTTCATTTTGGCAACTTTTTAGTATCAGTAAGTCATTCATGGTTTCAGTTTCTTGCATGACGGTTGGGATTTTTAGCCCAAAAGTCTCAGAAACTGTGATGTTATGTCTTAGAAGTTTGTTCATGACAGAAAGTTAGAGCCTGGGTTGAGGGCGCTGCCGTTGGCTGGGCTTCAAGCCAAGCTGTTACTGTTTGATGAACATAGCCTGGCTCCTCTGCTCCCAAAGAAACTGCCGTTTTCTGGTTCAAAACAAGTCCATGTCATCAGGGCTCTTTAATTGTACTTTGTTCAAAGGAGAAATGACCAGAGTGACGGATTCTGGATTCTCCTGTCAGTGGCTGAACCACTTTTACAGTTCTTGGTCAGAAGTTCTCTGTGTGCCAAAAGCTACAAAATGTCATCGGTGAACATTCGTTTATTGGAACAATCACTTAGATCAAATTAGATCGTGGAAATCTAGATTGATGTTCCTTTTTTTCTAGATGATTGATTTGAACATTTCCATGGGAAAACTCAGTCTCGCCTGTTTCTTGTTTGTGGGAAGTGTTCAGTAAATTTCTCTGAAAGCCTCTGGATGAAGACATTCTTCACTTTCGTCTGGACATCCTGCAAAATAAGTGGGTGGTTTTCATTTTTTCAAAACTTGTCGTTCTTTGTTTACTTCACTTCAGTTTGTTTCAGTTTCAGAGAAACACATCTGATGAACTTGTCTAACCATCACAGCTCATTCATCCGGCGTCAGAGTCCACTGAACCGTGTTCTGGACCGCCTCTGCAGGCCAGCATTGGCACAATTCACTAAAGTGTGTCTTAGCAGTTAGGATCACACATCCCCAGGCTGAACTAATCCACAGCAGAAAGAGCTTTAACCTGAAAGAAGCCGTTTTAGTCACCTTTGTTCCCATTCAGGAGTACTTTGGTTTTGTGAGTTCATCATCACTGAGGTGACTGCAGACATCAGCAGTGAAATGAAGGTGACTTCCTCTCTGTCAAAAGCTCGTCTGGACAAAGTAGAGCTCCAGAAAGTGAGAGGAAGACAGCAGCAAGTGCAGAAAACTTTGAGTCTGTGTCTGTACTTGTTCTTTTTCTCTAACTTTCAGTGCATACATAAGTCAGCTTCAAACTCACCCACACCCACCCACCCACACAGGCAGGCAGGCAGGCAAGCAGGCAGGCACAAACAGGTATTCACGCACAGGATGAACACACACGCAGCCTCCCCCAGCTCCACTCTGCTCATGTGTGAAATGAGCAAGGGTCTTATCTCTTGGAAACACACCACTGAGCCAGAGGAGACGGGGAGAGAGGGAGACACAGCAGGAGAGAGTAGGAAAAGAAGGAGGCGGAGGAGAGGAGAGGGTGTTGGAGAGCTGTCACATGGTTTGCATGCTGATGAATGTGAACTAGGGAATTTGCTGCAGACTCTGGAGGCCTCCGGAAAAGCCATAATCAACCTCTGCACACCTCTTTATTAGCAGACATATATGTCCTTAGTATAGAAATGAGGGAATCAGGCTGCTGCACATAGTCAGCAACGACAGCTCTGTCCCTTTTTCATGAGCTTTGTTTTTCTTACAACTTTTCATCATATCCATTTTTTCCAACTGAATTTTTATTCTGACTGAACCAGGAAATGGAAATCCAAAACTCCTGCAGACGTCTGTCTACTAAAGGAAGTACTTTGAAAGAGTTTTCAAATAACTTCTGTTTAGGGTTCCTGAACAGAGCAGCAGGGGGCCCCTGACCCCGAGGCCTTCTGATTGATTGATCGATTTGATTTATTGCAAGCATCAATTGTAAACAATACAAGAAAAAAATTACAGATTTATCAAACTCATCATAGAAATAAGGAAATGCTTTGATTGAAAAAAAGAGAGACACACTTAGGTTGCATTTCATTCATTAAATCTAGTGATTAATAACTAAAGTCAAGTAGAGTTTGATTGATTGCTTGAAAATGAGTGGGAGGAAGTAAATTTATATAATCCCACCCCAACATAGTTACTTCCTTTTATAGTTTTGCAGTTTTCATAATACAGTTCTGATCAGATCAAGCACAGAATTTTTCAAGCAACAGTAACGTCAGGTAATCAGGAGCATGAATCCCGATATGGAATTCTCATTGTTCCAGAAATCATTCCTTCACATGGCAGGTCAAGTAAAGAAAATCAATAGCTTATTGATTGTAATTAAAGCATGTCAGTAATCATTATTGCACATCTCCCAGTGTGATACTCATTGGTTGTAATTAAAAGAACTTTGATTATTTTACTACATTCAAGTTGACACATCCATGTATTGGGAATTATTCAAACACCAGTTGATCTCCAGTTGAACTCCCCTTGTCTTCATATTGTGAAATTAGCTTCTTTGTCAGGTTATTTAAAGATTTTGCTCTAAGCTCCTCCCTCAAACCTGGTGTTACAACTCCTTGGTCTTGTATATTTCTTTACGCCACCTATTTTCTCCCTTTTCCTGGGATCAGGGTTGTAACTCCTGGGGTCTAATACCTTTTCTCTGTTGTGTATTAAAACAGTTTGCAAGACCATGCTCATCATCTGAAGCAGTCTAATCACACACTTACAAATCGAGGGAGAATTTTAGAATCTCCAGTCAGCCTATGAAGCATGTTTTAGACTGTGGGAGATAACTAGAGTGCCCAGAGAAAACCCACACATGCACAAGGAGAACATGTAAACTCCACGTAGAACGGACCAAGGCCGGGATTTGGACCTTGGCATCACACTCGGAGGAGAGAAGTGCTAACCCCTGCATCTCCAAGCAGCCAATTCTCCCTTTTCTGATGTTCAAATATCCAGAGGTGTAAAAAAGTGAGCTAGGATCAAGAGTCCAGCCTCTTTGGGGTTCGATGTGTACACACACATACACATCCCAGTCCACCCACCCAGCACAAGTGTCTTCTAGAAGATGATGGATTAAGGGCTGGATTATTATCTTGTGCATTCCAGAGGGGATGTAGGCAGCATAGAGCCCTTGTCCCTTCATTTGTCAGGCTCTGGTGCACACCCACCTGGAGAGCTCCAGCATAAACCCCACTTTTTGGCTTCATAAAACAGAGAGGTTTTTCCTGCACCTGATAAAAGCATCTGCGTGAAACTCACGGCCTGCTGCGCTGACTGCCTGCTGCTTCTGAGCGCCGCTGACTTTAACCACACGAAAAGAAAATGCTGCTAAAAGTGCCTTCAACAGACTTTATAGGGAGGGGAAGGGAGACCCCCCCCGGTGTAATGTCATAAGAAAAATAAAAAAATTAATTAAACAAAGAAATAGAAAAGAGGGACCACTGAGCAAGGCAGGAACATCCAGAAGGGAACTGTAAAGGATGTGAGCACAGTAGGACCTCCATTTTTAACAGATGAAGTGTGCACATTAGCAGCTTTATTATGAAAAATCTCCATATGAAACTAAATGTCTGGATTGCCTGATTGATTGTCAGGAAATTACAAAGTAATTAGAGAGACAGAAATCCCTTAGAGATGATTTGTTCAAAGATCAGCAAAGAAGTGACGACGCGTCTCCATATCTCATGATTACAGGTGCTATTATCCAGACAATTTGGGTCATTAAAAAAAGACCTGTCTTGAAGGCATATTTCATCCTTTTTTCTGCATGCCTTTCAGCTCTACTCCACAGCTGGCATTTCTAAAAGAGACCAGAGGAACTTTGATCCTTCATTTGGTAAAATTATGGCTGACACAGTTCCAAGGCCTTCTGCAATACCAGCTCCACAACAGATCCCAACATTTTCACTTTCTTTTTCATGAATTACAGACTTCTGAAGGTCTTCTGAAGAACTCTGGTGCCACCCAGTGGTAGATAGCTGGCCCCTACATGGTTTTAGCCATCAGTTACACATGAAGTTATGCTGCAATAACTCCACGCTTTAAAATAGTGCAGACAAAAATGTTTTCTGTGAACAGTTGTTTCATCATGCTCCTGTCCTGCTCTTATAAGTGAAAGTCATGCCAGTCCACATCATGCAAATGAAAGACTCCCCCCCCCTTCCTCTGTACAGTCAAAGTCAGGAGATGATTAATGACTGAGAACAGAGGAGACCCACGATCTCTGAGAAGAATCTCCACTGAAGAGCAACGTGAAGCCACCACTCATTGACTGTTTCCACCAAAACACCTGAAATGTAAAAACATAAATGTAGAGCAAGGAGCTTGGTGCATTTCATAAGCTGAACCTGAGTATGAGTCTGTAGGCATCAAATGAGCTGCATCTGAGCAGCACTTGCTGTTGTTGGCCTATCCTGAAAGAAGACCTGATGGCTTCATAAAATCAAAATGAGAGCAGAGGAACATGATCCCAGTGGTTGATGTGAAAGATGCAGTGACATTTATGGAAAAATGTTGCTGAGAAAAAGTCTTCTGCTTTAGTGAAACTTTTTTTTACAGCTTCTTCTGTTTCTCTACCTCCTCATTGTCTCCATTGACTCTCATCACAATTAGTAAATCCACTAAAAGGTGATGACACAATAAAACGGAACACAACAATGCATTGTAATAAGATGCTTGCAAAAGTGATTTTTTAATGGGTAGACAGTCTCTGTTGCACACAGCTGAGAGCTTTAATTAGGCCCAAGTAATTAAAACTGAAGCCCTCCGTGCAAAGATTGCTGTGTGAGGCTGAGATGCAAGCAGAAGTCTGTTCTCTACTGCCCACCGTTTCAGACTTTGTCCTTTTTTCCTGCTGAAACTGTAAAGTACATGCCCATCTCTGCTCTTTCCTTCCTTATCTAACAGTTCAATATTTACATGCTTGGCTCTGTGTTGACTTCTTTTTATTGAAATTTCTGAATGTGAACATCATCTCAAAATAGAATTCTTCTTCTTCAAAGGAACACAGTCTTTCTAAGAACAGCTGTGATGCGTAGAGAAACAGTGAAACTGGAAATCCTCTTTGTTTACCAACGCTTTAGTCCTCATAATCTTTTTTCTCATTTGTTCATTCTGACTTCACACCTGCTATTTCTGCTGCAGCAGTAATGTGTGCATCATTCTTCTTATTCAGGTTATGGACAATCACTTCTGTGTCCTTCAAAGCACATTTCTCAATTCAAACCAGACTGATGAAAAATCTAACTGTTGAAAGTTTGACAGTTTAGTGAGCATTCAGTCATTGTTTTTGGCAGATTCTGTTCACACATTCCACTTCCCCTCAGTTTCTCTCTCTGTCATTTACAAACCATCATTTGCAGCTAAAAACAATGTCCAGAAATGTGTCAGTATGTATGTGTAATCGTCAGAGGTTTTGAAGGAGCTGAACTGAGGAAATGTTGAAAATGTGATCAGAAGCAAAATGTGAAGAACAACTGTGGCAAAAGAAGAAGCTGAACCACAGCTCGTCATAAGGGTGAGAACCAGAGGAAAACTGTGTGTTTGGGAGCATGGAACTGTGACTGGAAAACGTTTTGGGCCTTGATCAAGATAGAACAGTGTATCTAAAGATAAGTATACGTCAGGGGTCCTCAAACCTTTTCAGCATGTGAGCTATTTTGAAAATCTACCACTGAATACAATAAAGTTGAACATATATTTATTTGTAAATGTAAATATTATTTCTTACTTCAGCAAAAAAAATTATAATCTTGAAAGCGTTTGTTAAAATCTGGCAAACAGTTGTCTCTCTGCTCTGTGTAGCATAGCATGCACTGTGGAGTTGTGCACGGGTCTTCCATTGGGCCTTGATGCCAAGTTTTGGAAATTTGTCAAATCATTGCATTGCAGCTTTGAGGAGCAAAGTACAAAAAATGTTTCATTTGAAAGCATTAACTGAGCCAATCATGTTGATAATTTCTTTTCAGCTCTAGATTAAGGTCATTCAGCATATTTGTCAGACTGGTTAAAAATGCCAGGTCAACAGCCACTGACCGTCACTAGTCGCTCACATTCGTCATGTCGAGCCTGACGGAAAAACTCCATCTCTGAACGGAGCTATCAAATCTTTGTCGAAGTTTCCCTCGACAAAGCCATCTCACACCAGTATGTAGCAGCTCACAGTGGTCACGCTCAGCCTTCTCCAGATGCACACAGAAAAACTGCTTTTGCCAACAGAACAGCTGCTTTTTGTTGCCCTGTCTATAATTCCTTTCATGTTTTAGCATTTTAGCACACTAAGCTTATTAGTGGATTATTAGGGATGTGACAATTAGTCAGTTTATTTATAAATCGATCTCTATTCCTATGGTCCAACCAGATCAATCCGTCTGAGGCAATCTGTTTATCAAATGAAATCAAATGGACTTATACCATTATACATTCTGTTTTAAATTAAATAAATACCATTACAGCATGGTAGGTTTTTTTTTTTTTCACTAAATGTAAAAAGGACCAAGCGCCATCTCAGTGGACAACACACATGTGATGCAGCAAATCTGATCAACCATCATTCCAGTCCAATGTGTGGAAACACTCTGAATTTACAAAGTCATGTGACCATACAGTGTGCTAGAATGTTCCAATAATGTTCCTTTGGATTATTCTGATGTGGAAAAACAACAGTGGAATGAACTTAAATAGGAATGGATTTGTCTTTTTTTTTCATTATATTTTTTATTTGAAAAGGATTTTGTGTAGAACATCCTTACAGTATTCATTATATACGTATTTCAGAGGATTTTTTCAGGTTCGTTTTTTTGTTTGGTCATACTGTAAATTGAACTAGCATAACAGATCAAGCTAAAACAGAAACATCAGCAAAGAAATAAAAGAAAAATAGATAATTAAATAAACAAAAACGTGAATGAAGGTACTTTTGTTTTCAAGTTGTTTAAATGTAGGTCAAGTGTGGAGACATTAACTGCAGACATCAAGTAGATGCAGTAGAACTTATCAAAGCCTGCTCCATGGGGGGGGGGGGGGGGGGGTATACATTTAGACCAAATTTGGTGGAATTTTTCTTTTTGAATTGGAAGCACTTGTCACTTTTTCCTTTTAAAAATGTTGCCTGTTACTTTAAATCAACAAGGAAAGATTCAAAGCACCTGGGTAAGGGATTGCAGAATCTACGTTAAACTTAACGGTTCTCCTGAGCAAGCAAAGGTCATCGTTATCAGGAGCCTGGAGGAGCTGGACAAGTTTCTACCCACTACAGTCTAAACAAGAGATAAGTGAAGATGCTGGACTCTCCAGGTGAGGAGTCAAACTCTACAAACATGGCTTCTAAAAACAACACATTTTCTTCAACAGTCAACTGTCTCCACAACTTTCAGAAAGATCTGAACTGTGAGCAACCTGACCTTAACATATTCAGTGATAATGATAACAACCTGCAAGATGACATCCACCCTGATCAGTTCTTTTCCTCTGTTAATCTGGACTGCAAATATTACAGCATAGATGGACTTTAAAAACTCTGTTAACCCTGAAGGAAGACTGTCAATCATCCACTTTAACAGCAGAAGCATGTACACTAACTTTAGAGACATCAAGGACTATCTACAGAATCTGGATGTTCCTTTAACATCAGAACCATATCAGAAATCTTGGTTCAGTGACAACAAAGACACTGATTTTGAATTGAAAAACTATGAACTTCATTATGTGAACAGAGAAAATTAAGGAGGAGGAGTTGCAATCTATGTGCAGAAAAATATGAAGTTTCCAGAAATTGATCAAATGTCAGTTGCAGTGGATGGAATACTGGAATGTATTACAATGGGAATCTGTAATGAATCAGGGAAGAATGTCATTATAAGCTGTATATACAGGTCACCAGGGTCAAACCTAGAAGTGTTCAGTGACTGGATGGAAAAACTGTTTCACTCTCAACATAACAAAACTTTCTTTATTTGTGGAGATCTGAATATAGATCTGATAAACCCCAGCAAACATAAAGCAACAGATGACTTTATCAGCAGAATGTACAGTATGAGTTTCTATCCAACCGTAACAAGACCAGCAGAATTACTGCTCACAGAGCTGCTCTGATTGATAATAGATTTACTAATAATATAGAAAACACTCATATGAGTGGACTCCTGATATGCGACATAACTGATCATTTACCAGTTTTCACACTATTTGATATCAACGTGGCAACAAAGAAAATAATGAAAGAACCAGTTTACAAAAGGTTAAGAAATAAAAAAACAATGACCTCCTTTAATAATGACTTATCAAGACAGAACTGGAACTCTGTGCACAGAGAGAAAGATGTGAACACCGCTTATGAATGTTTTTTTTAGAAATATTTACCTCACTCTATAACAAAAATTGTCCTATTCATCAATTCAAGAACAAATTTACAAAAATGTCCTTGGTTAACAACTGGTCTACAAAATGCTTGTAAAAAGAAAAATAACCTCTATAAAAAATTCTTAAAACAAAGGTCAAGAGAAAGCGAACAGAGATACAAGTCTTACAAAAATAAACTAACTGAAATAACACGGCACTGTAAAAAAGTTTATTACAATAATCTACTGAATGAAACTAAAAACAACGTGAAGAGAGTTTGGGAAATATTAAACAGTATCATTAAAAAAGGGACAAAAAAAGCGAACATATCCAGATGACTTTATAGATGAGAAGGGTCAAAGCTATACTATTAATGAAGCAGCAAACAGTTTGAACAACTATTTTGTAAACGTGGGTCCAAAGTTGGCAACAGAAATTCCAAAATGCAAAACCAGCAAAGTAAATATTCCACCATCACAAGGATCCCAAACTCAATCTTTGTCTCTGGTGTGAACGGAAATGATCTGATATCGATTGTTAACAAATTCAAGAGTAAAAACTCAGCAGATTGTGATGATATTGATATGACGATAGTGAAGAAGGTCATTAACAATATCGCTAAGCCTCTAACATACATTTTTAACTTATCACTACAAACCGGGAAATTCCCAAACAAAATGAAAATTGTAAAAGTGATTCCTGTTTATAAGAGCGCAGACAAACACCTGTTTACAAACTATAGACCCGTTTCTCTCCACAATTCTCCTAAATTTTAGAAAAGATATTCAATGATAAATAAGCTAAATTTATAGATAAACATAACATTATAAATGAAAACCAATGTGGTTTTAGAGAAAACAGATCAACCTCAATGGCTATCATTGATACTGTTGAGGAAATCACAAATGCTCTGATTTAAAAAAAGCATTTGACTCTCAATCATGACATCCTACTGGATAAACTGGAAGGTTTTGGGATGAGAGGACTAGCGCTAAGTTGGGTCAAAAGCTATTTAATGGAAAGAAAACAATTTGTCAAGATGAATGAATTTACATCAAAGACCAAGGAGATAAGTTATGGTGTCCCACAAGGATCAATTCTGGGCCCTCTGCGATTCAATATTTACATAAATGATTTATTCAATGTTTCAAAACTTTTAAAACTAATTTATTTGCTGATGACACAAATATATTTTCCCCAACAGACAATCAAAGGGAACGTATCCATGTGGTGAACACAGAGTTGAACAAAATAAAATCATGGATGGATTACAATAAACTATCTTTGAACCTTAAAAAAAACCAAAGTGATGTTTTTTGGTAATTATAAGGCCAATCCAGAGCTCTCAGTTACAATAAATAATGTCTTAATAGAAAACGTCACAGAAATCAAATTCTTGGGGATTGTAATCGATATGAAGATAAGAAGAGTTAAAGATCAACTGGTGTTTGAATAATTTCAAATATGTGGACATGTGAACTTGAATGTGCTGAAATAATCAAAGAAAAAGTGAAAAAGTAGAAAAAGAAGAAAAAGGAGAAAATTTTTTTTTTCTTTTTTTTTTTTTTTAAATCACTATATTATTAAATTGTGTAATGTGCAATAATGATCACTAAAATGTTACTTGAAAGGTAATCACAATCTATTGATGAACTACCTGATTTTTTTTACTTGATCTGAAATATGTAGCAATGATTACTAGATCAATGTAATCAGTGTTCTAATGATAATCAATGTTTATTACATATTGATTACCTAAAGTGTGAATCAATAATGTTTGCAAGACTATGAAATGAAGTAACTACTGTATGTAGGGTTGGGATTATATAAGTTTGCTTCTTCCCGCTCCTTTTCAAGCAATTAATCAAGCTCTACTTCAGTTATTAATCACTATACTTAACATATGTTACCAATGTGACTTAAGTGCGTTGTTTTTGTTTGTTCATTTTTCATTGGTTTCTTTTTTGTTTTTGTTTTCTTTCTTTCCTCTTAATCAATGCATTTCATTGTCTTAATAATGAGTTTGATCATTTTGTGGAATTATTTTCGTGTATTGTCCAACTTATGCTTGAAATAAACAAATCAATCAAATCTAATTTTCTATGCATGAAAGACATGGATGATGTTAAGAGATCAGGTTGATTTATTTTGAAAAGCTCTACAAAAACATCAGTGATCATGCTTTAATGTTTGGGTTCATGAAAACATTTAGAATCTACAAGCTACAGAGAGCTTCTCTCCACTGTGTCTGAACGGCTGCTTCCACGGTATTGTGGGCGGTAAATGGGCAAAAATAAAAAAGAATAAAATCAGGGTACCTTTTTTTCAATGAAAATAAAGTTCAGGAGGCCCGAGCAGACTGCTTTTCCATCCCTGCTCTCTGACTGGCTGCCAGCTCCTCCTCGATACAGGCATAGCAAGTGTGTCAGGTCCTGCGACAGACTGTGTAGAGTGCCTTAGTCAATTGTTAACCTGCATTTATTACGTTTATTTTCTATTTATTTGGATTTACATATTGGGGTCAATAATTAGACAGTGGAATTTTCATAAATCTGCAAAACTGTGTTAAATACCTTTAGTATCTAGTTCTTAAATGCAATCGCAATAAAACAGCAGGCTGTTGATGGGGACGAATAAAATTCAGGTTTGACTATTGGGAGTGTATCGCCTGGGGAGTAATTCAGTGTTGAACCGCTACTAACCCTACATAGCCTATAGTTGTGTGAATGCTGTGTCAGCACTGACACACACACCCAAGCCCACAGACACATACACTGTAGGATTGATTCCACTGTTCTTCTGACCCTTTCAAAGACAAACTAATGTTCCTTTCACACTGTTTGCTTTAAAGACCAGCTCAGTGGCCCTGTGGTACAGTGTCCACACTGAAACTGGAAGATTGTGAGTTCAAATCCAGGCTCAGTCATGCTAAATATTCTAAAGATGGGACCTAGTGCCTCCTTGCCTGATACTCAACTTAAAGGTGTTGTTTTGGGGGGTAAACCACCAAAAGCTTCCTGAAGCTGTGTCTCCACCTCACTCCCCCAGGGGATGGGTCAAATGTGGAGAACAAATTTCACACTCCTAAGAACATGACAACAAATGGCATTTTTACCTTTTATCTTGAAATCCATAACCGATCCACTTAATTATACGTCTGAACTTTGAGAGTAATAAACTTTTTACAGTTTTTTTTATCTAATTTGGCATCGACTGAGGATTTTTGGGCTAATTCTCAGTTAAACTAATATTTTAGCAACGCACAAGATTTTTAAGCTAATTTGGCATACACTGAGCTTCAGAGGTGGGGACTTGAGTCACAAAACTTGGACACGAGTTAGACTCGTCATGAATTTGACCACTTTACTCTCCACTTAGACTTTCACAGTCCTGACTCATGACTTGACTCAGACATTTGTTGAGAATAGAGCTGATCCTAATTAGACTGCCTGCAGGAACATCTGAGAATATGAGCCCACAGGGACAGGTCACAGTGACTTCCTCTATAACTACTTTGGTGACTCTTCATATCTTCACATCTTGGCCTGAAAAGAAGCAATGTTCCATTAGGCCTCCCCGATACGATTTTGGCCAGGAAAAGAGGTTTGGTATCACAGTAAGAGGAGACAGCGCGACGCTGCAGATCATGTTCTCAGGGTATAAAAGCTGGGATGAACAGAGAATCTCGAGCTTCTATCAATGATCTGGTGTGAGATGCTGAAGATCACAAGAGATCATTAGTCAACTAGTTAACATTTTGCATGTCGCTAGTGAACTAGTACAATATTTTGGTGACACTAGTTCACTAGTGAGCTTTACAGGACCTTTACTAGTGAACTAGTAGAAAATTTGCAAGTAACTAGTTAACTGGTGGCCTTTTTAGATTGACACTAGGTCACTAGTGAGCACAAATAGTGTCCACTAGTGAACTAGTGCACACTTTGAATGATTACTAGTTAACTAGTTAACATTTTTTACTGTTACTAGTTAACTAGTTGTACTTTTGGCATTACTAGTTAGGTTTAAAACATCTGAATCCATAGGCTGGGGGACTTGAAACAGTATCACCAATGGGGGATCTTTCTGTGTGGAGTTTGCATGATCTCCCCGTGCATGTGTGGGTTTTCTCCCACCATTCAAAACTATTCTTCATAGGTTAATTGGTCACTCTAAAATTGTCCCTAGGTGTGTATGTGAGTGTGTGACTGTGGCCCCAGCTGCGACAGATGAGCGACCTGTCCAAGGGTGTCCCGTGCCTTCACCCATGAGTAGCCGGGTTACGCTCCGGCAGCCGAAAGGGATAAAAGATTTAGAAAATGAATGAATAAGTTATTGTTTGTTGTTAATAAATGATTCTTTTTATGGAGATATCTTTTTTGGTGTTTTATTTTTTTGTTATATTTTCATTAGTTTACTTTTATGTTAAGCTCCACCCCCTAGACAGAAATGGGCATAACACCTAGTAGGTTTAAGCAATGAGTACCAGATCGAGTTGAGCGTCTCTTAGCCAAAAAACAAAGTTTCTTTGATCACATGACACCATTGGCAACAGAAACAAGCAGTAAGAGTTAGCTAGATTCGTTTTTTTCTCTTAAACATAGATTGTTACTGAATGCAAAGTACTAATTCATAGATGTTTTATTTTCGTTTTATTTCTTTAACTACTCAACCGGGGGAAATGACTGGCAGACTGATAACAGGCACTGTGCCTCCCTCCTGTTTTGAATCGGCAAAATGGTTGTCGCAAACCCCGACAGCTCTTTGGTATGTATATCATTTATCTTCCAAGTTTGTGTTTGTTGAAACGTCGTTTTTCTTTAAATGTATTACTCATTGACAAATTATTCAGACAAGATCTTTGCTTAACTTCTGTCAGGCACCCTTTGTACAACTAAATTCTACATGCTAGCATCAAGCTAATTGAGTTACCGGTACCCCTTTTTTTAAAAAAAAAAAAAAAAGTGGTGACTTTTAAAAAAAATAAAATCTGTGCTGGGGTAAGCACCATGCAGACGCTGGACATTCTTTCATGTTGATGACCAGTTCCAGACTCCAGTCGTGGCCCATTTACTTCCTCCACAGTGAATGATGAGAAGGTCTGGTGCTCCTATTCCCTGTAGGCTTGAAAATAAAAAAGGTAAAACGCTGCTGCACTGCCATCCTTCCCAGTCAAACTAGGAAATTTGGATTCCTGCCATACCCAAATCGCGGTAATTATGAGAAAAAAATAAAAGATTTTACTCATATTTGCACATGTGCTGTTTTTTTTAAGATGTGCTAAAAGTACACAATGTAGGATATGTAATCTTGTTTATGCTCCAGATTCATGTATAAATATGTTTTAGGAAAATGAGTTTGTCTTTAACAAAACTTTACTTTTCTTTGGATTATCACCAAAAGAGTAGCGTCAGTCATGTTTAACCTCTTCAGACCTGCATCCAAATATGTGGACATCACATTTTGGATTCTACACCACCGTAGATAATTCTGCTTAACTACTGTGTGCTTAAGTGCATCCAAGGCTGGATTTTCTTGTTGTCCGCACATATTTACAATGAGATAAAGTTAACTTAAAGTTAAAGTCCCATTAGCTGTCCTGCACCGAGGTGTGTGAAACGTGTTCTCCGTCTCCCCTGACAGAGCGGGGAGCTGCAGACATTCAAAAAGGCAAAGTTTGCCTGAAACACCAAACAGGAGAAGCCTCTGCCTTCTTTATAGAGCGGCAGCAGCGTGCTCGAACCGTCACCTTGCCGTCAGACTGCTGGTTCTACTCCCAGCTGATGAGGAGCCTCTGCCTTCTTTATAGAGCGGCAGCAGCGTGCTCGAACCGTCACCTCGCCGTCAGACTGCTGGTTCTACTCCCAGCTGATGAGGAGCCTCTGCCTTCTTTATAGAGCGGCAGCAGCGTGCTCGAACCATCACCTCGCCGTCAGACTGCTTTATCTGACACTGAAAATGACATTGACAGAAATGTAGAAAGGCTCTGCTGTGGAAGAATGAAAACACTAACAGATCATAAATATGCAGATGGCGAACAATAAATATGTCCTTTATGCTTGTTAGCATTAGCCAAAATGAAAGTGACTATTAGAACTTATTTTTTTCGTTCAGCCATGGCTGAACTTTTTTTTTTTGGCTCGGAGGAAAGGTAAGGATTAGGGTTACAGGTAATAGGCCAAATGGTTCCAGAGTTGTGTCTGCCGATCACTGCGCTCTGTGCTTTGGGTGACAGTTTAACATTAATTACATACGACCAGTAACAACATTTATCCTCGGAGGCACTTAAAATGCATAATCCAGCAATCTGCATGTTGGCTTCACGTATTACGTATCCCCAACATAAATTTCCATCAGCTTTTGAGCAAATCGTACATGCGGATAACATCAGCCTTACATTTGAATGGAAACTCACATTTACTCATTACGTTTACTTGAGCAATTTACTTAAGTAAATGTGAGTCTCTATTCAAATGTAGTGGAGTAAAGAGCACAAATATTCAATCAAAACATGTAGTTGAGGAGAGAGTAAAAGTTGCTAATATTTTTATTTTGAGGGGTCCAGCGCCGGAGGACCTGAGGGTTTACTCATCCTTTCAAAGTAAATCCCATAAATAAGAAGACCCAAGAGCATGGAAACATGTACCGTATGTACCACTAAAGGAATCTTAAAATATCAGGTAATGCAACTTCTCTGTTTTTTTCTCTGTTCAAGTGCAGCTGTACGTTCACATCTGGCTCCGCCCTCACAGGGCGTTCAGGGTCACCCCTGCCCACGCCGGAAGTGACGTCACCAGCGCCGAGCAGAAACAGCGGAGGCTGTTTGTTGTTCATGGCCAACTAGGAAGTTTCCCTGGTTTTACTCCAAGTTTCGTGCTCTACCTTCAAGATGTCGCGACGAACCTGTGCGCGCGTCACTGCGGCGCTCGTGCTCGCCGTCGTCCTCGCGCTCGTTAGCGTGGGAGACGGTTACCCCGACGCCCCGACGCCCCCGACGCCAGCCCGTAAGTTCCTGTCAGAGACGGCGGGGCTTGTTTTTTGTGTTCATTTCTGTTGTGACGGGACTAATGTTCCGAGAGAACTCACGACGCTGCGTTTGAAGTACGTCAGAGCTCAGGGCTCCTCCCCCTCTGACCCGCGTAACTGCTGGCGTGTTTTTGTTCTTTATTGTAATCTCTGCTGGATTCTCCGTGTTTTTATTCCGTCCTCCATGTCTCTTTCAGCCTGCTCCTCCTACACAAGCTGTGACAGCTGCGTCCCTCATTCTAAGGTAAGCGCAGGTGCGGAACCAGCTTTTCCTGCGCGCTCCTCTGCAGCCCCGAACACACCGCTGTGGTGCAGGACCCCCGCTGCACCACAGCGCATCCTCACTGAGATGGTCCAAACGTGGTTTTTCAGGCTGATTTCATAGAGAAGTGAAAGCATGTAATCCATGTGACGTCACAGCAATGACGTCACGAAGGGATGGAAGACTTTGATGCTGTTCTGACCGCGGCAGACGCCACGCTGGCTATTGGTTTCTTTATGTTTACATGTAAGTTTTAAATGGAAGCAAGTCACCTGGATTCTGAATCAGAAAGAGGCTGAGCACAGAAACCCAGAAGCACCGTAACAGCACCAAAACACCAACAGGAGAGTGGCTCGTGTCTGATTCCTCAGTCTGGGCTCAATATTTCAGCTTGGAAGCTTGTGGGCGTTTTGGGGGGACACTTCTGCAAATCCTAATCAGACTTTGCTAAGAGTAGATATTACTGAAGGTGTAGAGAAAACAATGGCATAGCAAGCACATCCCATAATGCTCATGTTTGCCTTGATCTTCTCCATGTAAGTCCTCATCAACCATCTCTCAGTGAAAGTGTTGCAGGTTCAGATCCCGTTGGGAGCATTGCATTCAGGCAGGTGTTGTGTTCTTTGTCTCTACAGTGTCTGTGGTGCCTCACTACCAACAACTGCAGCGACTACCCCGTCAGCTGGTTGCTGCCGCCGCCTTCACTCTGCCCGCTGGCCGAGGCTCGCTGGGGCGTGTGCTGGTGTGAGTTGATCACTTTGGATTTTCAGGAACATTCAGACTTCTGCAGCAGAACTGGAAACAGGAAGTAGATGTTGAACTCAATCCACTGAAGAATTCTGAATTCTGTTGCATTTCCACATGCTGTAGATGAGTGGGCCCAAACACTGGGCTGCAGACCGGTACCGGTCTGTGGATCTATTGCCACCGGGCCATGGAAGAAATAATATATGATTTCCTTTTGAATCCCAAAAGTCTTTTCTTTTGAAAAAAAACCAGATTCTCTCAGCTACACCTTCCTTAGCTTGAGCTGTAAAGTTTGATCAGGTGAGCAAAATGACGACGTCTGAACCATCTTTTATTCTGAAAAAGCTTTTGGTTTTGAAAATAGTAAAAAAAAAAAAGAGAGAAAACTCCTGAAACCACACTCCATTAAGAGGCTTTATTTATGTTTTTGTTTGTGTGTTTCTGTTTTTATTAATCCTCCAAAATGCACACATCAGATGACTGAGTGAAATGATGATCAGATCTACTGTCAGAACTGTTTATTATGAAGTTTAAAGCACATATTCAAGGAAACTGCTTTTTTGTCATTGCACACCCCCAGGCTGAGGTGAAGTCCTCATGGGTTGACCGCTCTGCTCTGCAGCCACAAAAAGGTTGGGGAACAGTGGTGTAGATGATCAGAAGCTCAGAGAAATGTCAGCTTCAGTGATGAACACAGCAGCTTTTAGGAATGAGAAGGATTCAGGCAGGAACTGTGGGTTTAGCTCCATCAGATGGAGGAACTCCTGCTTTCAGGGGAAACCGCTGATGGTGTTGTGCTGGATGCCAGGCACGCACGCACGCACAGACAAACAAACACAGGTGTGGCAGATGATGCAAACACAGATTTTGCTGTGTTTCTCTGACTGGATGGTAACAGTCTTCTGAGCCGGCTGTCCCGTTCAGTTACCTGCAGCTGAATCATTTAGGTCACATTTACAACACAAGAGTCCACAGAGCACAAAGGTCACTGATAAGAGTGGATTTATAGATATCTGTCACTATCACTTCAGCTTTTTCAATGACATCATTATGAACATGGTTTCTTGACTGTTCTGACTGAATGAAGTCTGTCCTGATCGGATCAAGTTCAGTTCTGCTTGTTTACAAAGAACTAGAACTAGAGAGGCTGTTTAGAATGCCAGCTCACGTTTCAACTGGAAACAAATCCAACAAACTTCACTGCTGACAAGTAATCAAGGAAAGACTATTCTAACCAAGTCAATCTGGCAAAATGAACTTCTTACCAGCAGGATTCTTTGTTTTTTTTGTTGGTGTGGTTCATAGCAGACAGGTTGTTTTTTTAACTTTGGCGTGTTGTTTGCTGGTGTTAAGTCGATCACTTCCTTCACTTTTAAACATGGTTGGGTATAAAGTGTTGGGACAATACCAGCCAGTTTCCCTGTTTTAAACCATTTCACACAAGTCTTCTCTTGCCGATCAGCTGGAGGTGGAGCTTTGAACTGTAGAAACTGGATTCTTACAAACAGGCCACAGTGTAGCATCATTCAGCTACTTTAAATCTCAGAATCTTCAGATGTCAAATAAGTGTTGCTTTCATACAAACAGCTCTGGTCGCTGCTGCTCAGTCAAGTTCTTCAAAAGTGTCGAGCTGCTGAAAAGACGGAGCCAATCCAGGCTCTTGTGATCTTGGTTTCATTTCTGAGTAAGCCATGCAGTTCTGCAGAGTGATCAGTAGGTGGTGCCCTTGCCACAGGAGGAGACTTGGCACCTCAGTGGACAGGAATCCTTCCTGTAAGGTTCTGGTTTTTTGCTAACTTATGTGTCTGTTAGTGAACTTCGAGGCCCTGATCATCACGCTGGCTGTGCTGGGTGGATTCCTTCTGATCAGCATCACGGTCTGCTGCTGCTACTGCTGCTGCTGCTGCTGCAGGACGTGCTCTTCAAGGTGAGCTCACACTGCGCTCAGTCACTGACCTTTAAAACAAGAGACCTATAAAGCCTTACATTGGTAATAAGAAGGAAACCATAGTTAGAAAGCAATGACCTATTTATCCATCCACCTCCTGCTGCTTATCCCTGGTGGGAGGAGTCTACGGACAGATCCCCTGACTTCCCTCTTCTCAGTTCCTTTCTCCTGTCTGATGAACCCTGAGGTGCTCCTAGGCCTGCAGATCCAGTCGGTTCTTCCAGTAAAGGACAGAAACCAGCTCCTAAGATACTTCATCTCTTCCATTTGGGTCAGGAGCTCTTCTTCTTGCTGGGGAGGGCAAGCCCCCTTTTTCCAGTTGAGGGAAAGATGGAGCTGTTGTTTAATTGTTTTTCTTAGGCTAAAACTACAAAGGTGATGACACTTCACCTTCAATCAAACGTTTTCAGATCTGGTTGCTCTGCAAAGCAGGAGTGTCAAAATGGAATGTCCAAACTTTTGACTGGTGGCGTTGGGTATAAATCTCAACAGGTTTCATCAAAATGTCTTTGCCTTTCAAACTTTTGATAGTGATGTAAAAAAATCTCTGAACAAAAGAGCTTTAAAGAAGCTCAAAACAATTTTTAATCCATTTTGAATTCTTTTTGATCCATCTTCTGTTGCTCATCCGGGACGCGGGAACAGCAGTCTAAACAAAGATGAGGCTCCCCTCTCCCCGGCCACTTCCTCCACCTCCTCTGGGGGGACTCCCAGAGGAGGTGGAGGAAGAGGCCGGCGTTCCCAGACCAGCTGAGAGAATAGTCTCTCCAGCATGTCCTGGGACATGCCCAGAGCATAAGGTTTAGTTGATCGTTAGGACCAAACGCCCCATGTACAGTTGGTAAAGTATTCAAACCCCCTTATTTTTCTCACTCTTTATCAAATTGCAGCCATTGGCTAAAATCATTTCAATTCATTTTTTCCTCTTTAATGTACACACAGCACCCCATATAGACAAAAAACACAGAATTTCTGACATTTTTGCAGATTTCTTCAAAAAGAAAAACTGAAATATCACATGGTTCTAAGTATTCAGACCCTTTGCTGTGACATTCATAGACTGAACTCAGGTTCTGTCCATTTCATCTGACCATCCTTGAGATGTTTCTACACCTTCATTTGAGTCCAGCTGTGTTTGATTCTACTGATTGGACTTGATTAGGAAAGTCTCACACCTGTCTATATAAGACCTTCCAGCTCACAGTGATGTCAGAACAAATGAGAATCATGAGGTCAAAGGAACTGCCTGAAGAGCTCAGAGACAGAATTCTGGAAAGAATCAGATCTGGCCAAGGTTACAAAAATATCTGCTGCACTTAAGGTTCCTAAGAGCACCGTGGCCTCCATAATCCTTAAACGGAAGATGTTCAGGACGACCAAAACCCTTCCTAGAGCTGACCGTCCAGCCAAACTGACTTATCGGGGGAGAAGAGCCTTGATGAGAGAGGTAAAGAAAAACCCAAAGATCACTGTGGCTGAACTCCAGAGATGCAGTCGGCAGAAAGTTGTAGAAAGTCAACCATCACTGCAGTCCTCCACCAGTCGGGGTTTTATGGCAGAGTGGCCCGACAGAAGTCTCTCCTCAGTCCAAAACACATGAAAGCCAAAAAGAATCATGGCTGTATTAGATCAAAAAGGTGCTGCTACTAAATACTGAGCAAAGGCTCTGAATACTTAGGACCATGTGATATTTCTCTTTTTCTTTTTGAAGAAATCTGCAAATATTCTGTGTTTTTTGTCTATATGAGGTGCTGTATGTACATTAAAAAGGAAAAAATGAACTTAAATAATTTTAGCAAATGGCTGCAATGTAACAAAGAGTGACACATTTAAGGGGGTCTGAATACTTTCTGTACCCACTGTACATACCAGTCTAATGGAAACAAACTATTATACTAAATTTTGAATTCCAAATTTTGACATTAAAGTCATACTAATCGTATTCTTTTTCAGAAGAACAAAATTTTGAAGGTGGTCTGTGCTAACAGTATTTCTAACTTTGAATCAAACAAAGTACAGCATCTGTTCCCTTTGACCTGAACAGTCTCTGCAGGTCCACAGGCGGTGGGCTATTTTTTAATGGGGTTTGGAGATGCAGAATGTCTGTCACCAGTCTGTTCAGTTCCTGACTCTCATTTACACTTTGGACGCTCTGCTCTTTAAATAATGGTGAAACGGCTGATGGCGCTTTTCTGTATTTCCTAATAAAATATAGTTTAAAAAACCAAAACAGTTGTCGGGCTGTCTTCAGACGCACCCACTAGGGTCTGAGGCTTTACCCACAGAGTACTTCTGTCCGCCTTCGTCTCTGTGGGGAAGCTGCAGAAGCACAGGAGGACTTTCACTTTCCTCCCTGCAACATGGATGGGAGGACTGAAGAGAAATGATTGTAGTGATAACGGCTCTAATCTGAAAAGCTTAAGCGCCCCCTGTTGAGTGTGCTGTGTGCTGCTGCAGCTCCACAGCACACTCTGCATGACAGTTTTAGGAATCAAACCATCCTGCTCTCAATGAAGATGTGCACAACGCTCTTCTTTCACAAGAATTCATGAAATCCATGAATTTAGTATTAATTTTTTGAACCCAGAATTGTATAAATGAAGTCTCCATGTTTGCTCTCTTTCAACAAGTACTTTTGTGTTTTTGTAATTGAAGTTTGACAAAAGCGTTGTCATTTATTGGAGTGGCAGAACACTGCGGTCAAACACACACATGAGGATACAGAGAATGCAGCATTGAACATGTCTCCTGAAAAGCTGCTCAGCAGTAATGCCTTCTATCTGTATGTGCACATGCATGTGCACATGCTCCATCTGGAGTTCTCCAGTCACGTCTGCTTTTATCCTCAGGTCTGACAGAGACGAGGAGAGACTGGCCAGGAGGAGGGATGACATCAGACAGCGCTCTGACGAACGGTGAGAGCTTCAGCAAACATACGAGAGCTGTCAGGACAAGACTCTCCCGACAGATTCAGGAAGCAGTCGTTCTGAAGTTAGTCATCGATCAGACTTTGTTCTCCTTCGGGGCGTGTAGCATCAATGTTCCAAACTTCTCAGGCTGCAGGTTTTGGCTCATGTCTGGCGTCAATGTTGTGATTTCAACTGCTTGTGTTTTCTCCCTTTGATGCCTTTAGAAGCTGGACTAATGGTAAAGAGAAAGAAAGTCCTTAAAAACAGCTAAGCCTTTCAGCAAACTTTCAGTGAGATCATTCAAACCTTTGATGTGTCAGTCTCTGTCTTCACACAGCTTTTCAGTTCCTCAGTTTTACAGTCATTAACTCTTTAGGGAAATTATGCAAAACAAGTTTTCTTTTTGCTCTAGCTTTATTTAATCTTTCATTCCGTCTTACTAATGTCAGTTATTTCTGAAGTCATAGCCATTAGATTTCTAAAGGCAACAGTGACCAAGATTCATTTATTTGAGCTTCTGTTCAAACAGTTTGATCAGTTCTTCAACCTTTTCTTCAGTGACCTTTGCTCCTAACACTGAATTTGGTATCTCCTGTAGTTGGCATCAAACAAATTTCTTGGAGGTTTCTGCAGAATAAATAAATGCTACTGTATCCTCCATTCCAACACAGCAGCTTGACTGCTGCCTGTGTGTGGGAGCAGGTGTGTTTAGAAAGTTTGAACAGGCAGCAGACGTCCAATCTTCCTGGACTCCACACCTTCAGCTTGATCTTGACCAGGTTGCTGTGTTAGTCTGACACAGGCAGAGATGTGTTTGGCTGTGTTGGGATGTGCCGGGGTTGGGAATTGTTTGGATGTACCGGGAAGTGGCAGGGTCAGTTGGAAAGTGTTGGGATGTGCCAGGAAGGGTTGCAGCGGTGCAGATAAACTGGACAAGTGTGGGAAGGCTGCGTGCTCTGTGAGTCTCCTGAGATGGAGCTTGCAGGTCCAATTATCCATCACTCTTTTCCTTACATGGAGTAGGGCGAGGATGATCCAATCTCTCAAGCCGAAGGCCGAGCAGAGACCTGATGAACAGATTGGAACCATCATGTTCCTTCCTGATGGTCAGCTGGAGCACAGTCTGGCTGCTTCCTGCAGCCTCAATTTTCAGCTGCATGAAAGTTCAGTGTTTTCATTTGTTCTAAAATCAAACGTTTTATGTACATAGTTTATTTGTCTTCTCCATTCTTCGTTTTCACACAGAAAAGTATCAATAAGAATACCGGATCAATACGCAGTATCTATAAGTAGTATCGATAAAATCTTAACAATATTCGTATCCGTACTCATTCCTCTTTTTCTATAGTTAGATTTGTTCTTAACAGCCATTTTTTCACAGTTTCCTGATGAAAATCACTTGCACTCAAGTATGTGACCAGAGTGGACAAAGAGTTGTGACCCAGTTTGGTTCTGCTCCTTTTGTGTTCCTGTGTTCAGCTTCTGGGTGCTCTGTTCTCCACACTGGTGGACGTTTGGTTGCATATCTGCATATTAGTTTGTAATTATGAATGGTTTATTAGGAGAAACCTTTCTGTATTTCAGCTCTAGTCATCTTGTCGCTAAATTCCTGCTTGTTGTGTCATTGGGTTTTATCTGTAGAGGACACAACAAACTCTGACGGGAAGCATCAGCCTCCCCTTCTTTATTTGTTGGCTACTCTTATTTCTTTTATTCCAATGTGTAGATATTTTCAAACTAAGTCTTGTCCCAAAACTGACATTTGATACATAAATCTTGTATTCAATAATTGAAAATAACAAAACATCCGATAACTTGGCTTTATCAAACAACAAATCAGCACCAAAAAACCTCAATGTTCTGTGGAGTTCATAGAACAACAAAAAAGACAAACTCTTGACTCTTTTTTTCCTTGACCTCAGAGTATTGTCCAGCCTGCGCAGGCTAACATACCAAAATCCACTTTCAGTCCAGTGAAACCAAAGCTGATGAAGGAAAAACAATCCAGAGCTCTGCTGTCCAGAGGCGGTAACTTCTCTGATTTTTTGTTTTTCTGACAGGAAGTTGGAGAGGAAGGCTCGGCACGATGAAATCCGCAGGAAGTACGGTACGTATGACTGCCTCCATCTGTGGCTGTCAGTCATCCTCTATAACAAGAGATGAAGGTTCTTCTCTGATTCATGAACCAAATGTCTCATCTGCTGACATCTGAATGCGGTCGATGGGCTTGTTTAGGACTGGAGTTTTGATTGAACAAAGACAGTTGTTACTGAGTTTGTGAGGCTGCTTTCTGTCCTCTCCCAGAGAAACTGTAGACCATTCAGCTCCTCAGATGAGCTTCTACTCTGGATCTCACGACTGTGTTTGGTTTAAAGATGAAATTCTTTAGAGTTTAGAATGACGCAAATACCGTATATCTTCCAAAAGAAGCTGGAGCGTTTATTTAAAAAAAAATGTTGTCCGACACGGCGTTTATTAGAAACCAGCGTCTATTGGAGAACGGCGTTTATTCCATCACAGACAGAATGATGATGATTGAGTTGCATAAATTCTGATCACAAAATACAGAAAATAACAGATGAACATTTCAGGATTTATTGAAATGATGAGAACATTTTATTCTGTTCTGATTCATAATGGCTGTGAACGTCAATCTCCGTATCAAAAATCTGTTTCACTTTAATGCCGATCATTTTTCTGGAGACACGAACACCTTTTCCTTTGCTCAGTAATCCATGTTCAAACCAGTTCTTCTAATTTGTTGCTGCTTTCTCTGCTCACCAGTTAAACCAGGTTTGCTCCTTTTCTTTCTTTCTGCAGCCTCTCTGCTGTTTAGGATTCACCCCAGAATTGCTAGATGGAGCTAGCAGTTAATGTTTTAAGCCTTTTAGCTACATGGAGCTAGCAGTTAACGTTTTAAGCCTTTTAGCTACATGGCGCTAGCAGTTTACGTTTTTAGCTTGTTAGCTACATGGCGCTAGCAGCTAATGTTTTTAGCCTGTTAGCTTCATGGCGCTAACAGCTAATGTTTTTAGCCGTTAGCTACATGGAGCTAGCAGTTAACGTTTTAAGCCTGTTAGCTACATGGAGCTAGCAGCTAATGCTTTTAGCCTGTTAGCTACATGGAGCTAGCAGTTAATTTTTTAAGCCTTTTAGCTACATGGCACTAGCAGCTAATGTTTTTAGCCTGTTAGCTACATGGCGCTAGCAGCTAATGTTTGTAGCCTGTTAGCTACATGGCGCTAACAGCTAATGTTTTTAGCCTGTTAGCTACATGGCGCTAACAGCTAATGTTTTTAGCCTTTTAGCTACATGGAGCTAGCAGCTAATGTTTTTAGCCTGTTAGCTACATGGTGCTAGCAGCTAATGCTTTTAGCCTGTTAGCTACATGGAGCTAACAGCTAATGTTTTTAGCCGTTAGCTACGTGGAGCCAACAGCTAATGTTTTTAAAACATGGGTTAACATACCAACAAACCCCCTTACGTTTGATCCAATCTGAATGGATGCTTTAAGAGAAGCAAATGAGTCGTTCCAGAATCTCCTCCTGCCTCCGTCCTCTGAAATGCTGTGTTCAAAGATGTCTGTAAAGGTTGCTGCTGTGGCATGCGTCAGCTGCAGCAGTTGCTGTTCACCAAAAAAGGTTCAGCGCTGAGGAAGTTTGCGGTCCTGCCTACAGCCGTCCAACAGATTTTTCCAAATGATTTCTTTTCTGAGGAGAACAGTCCGGCCTTCCTGAGAACGTCCTCCCTAGAAATGAGTGTGATGTCCCACACATGCTGGCAGGCTGATTCCACTTTGTTCGGACTCTCTCTTGCTTCTTGTGTGCAGGGCTAATTGGTGATGCTGACCACCCCTACAGCAAGTTTGAGAATGAGTGAGGCGACGGCAGCGCCTGACCCCCACCCCCGCCATTAGAATTCTCTATTGCAAGCCACAAAGCAATGACAGGAATCCTGCAGGCAGCAGAGGGGGGCGCAGCAGCATCTCTCACAGGTTCCAGAAGAAGCAGTGAAAGATGAAGCTGACAGAAGAAAGTGTCCTTTTTAGCTTTTTCATCATTACTGAAAATGAAATTTGTTTTTAATTTTTCTCATTTCTCCTCTGTCATTTTTAATCACAAAGTCTCTTTTTCCATCTTCTGCTCTTGTTGATTTTTACACACACACTGTTGATTTCTGGATGACATTGTATCAGTGATGTATTCAAGCACACAAATAAAACGAGTAAAGAAAAGACTCTGGTGTTCATTTCAAACAGAATTATTGGGCTGGTGTGATGCTGCAGAACTGCGAGGATCAGATCTCTGAGTCTGTATCTGAACATTGTTCCTGTCTCACATAGAAGCAAACAAAGGCTTTGAAAAGGCTGCTCGTGTTTGTCTTATTTTCCAGTTTTTGAGTGGCTGCATGGTCAAACACTTCGCTTTCTTTTTGTGAAACATGCTTTAAGCAAACTTTACTTTGGAGAACTTCTGATGAAGATCTTTTAAAAAAGATTGCTTTACTTAGCACTGTCAGAAACTTAGTTTTTGATGTTTGTTGTGCATAGAAGTTGGTAGCTGGGAATGATTCAAAAATTCAGATTTCTGAAATTGAAAAATCTCAATAGTTTTCACAGTTAAATCTAGACGTCATGTTCTTCTAAATAAATTATTGATATAAATTCAAAACTTTTGTCTTTTCAAATTTTGCTTTAATAGCTGTCTTCAGGTCATCTTCATTGTTGGTCTGGAGTCTCATCATCTTCATGACAAAAGTTCATCCATTTTCTATCAGGTTCTTGTCAGACGGCGTTGCAGGTCAATCAAGCACAGTAACACAGAAGCAGCTTTGGTTCCTTTTCCTTTGTGTTCAATTCCTGCTGGATAATAAAGTCTGCATCTGCACACAGCTCGTCAGCAGAGGGCAGCCTGAATTTCCTGGTAGATTTCTGCAATGACTGTAAACTTCAGAAAGCTCAGTGAACCAACACCAGCAGATGATATGTATGGCCCCACAACCATCACTGAAAGTTGAAAGTTCACTCTGGAATGGAAGCATCAGATTCTGTTGCTCTTCACTCCTCCACATACTGGACCTCAATTTCCATGTGAAATGTTAGAATGACTTTAGGTGGAAAAGATTAAATTGATCCATTGAAGAACAGTCCTGTTCTTTTAGTTTTTAGTTCTTTTTCCTCGTTCTCTGGTTTCAAAATGGTTTGGCCCGAGGATTGTGACAATTTAATTTTATTTCTATAGCCCAATATCACAGCTTTAGCCATCTCAATGGACTTACACCGGTGTTTGCAAAGAACATTACGTCAGTCATCTCATGTAGCCCAAATGTAGACAATAGCTGGTTGTTAAACAGACTAAGCTGAACAAACATCTCTGTCCTTAGACCCTCCTTCTCGATGAGGGAAAACTCGTAAAAAACCCTATTTTGAGGGAAAAGATAAGAAATCTCAGGGTTTCCCACATGAAGGAGAGATCCTCAACCCCGGATAGACAGGTAATGTACTAGAACTATTAAAGAAAAGTGAGCTTAATTATTCCACAATTACATGGTTGAATAACAAGTATCCGTTTGATATGACATGCCTAGTGTTCACCTGGGTAGACTCTTGATGTACTGACTGCAGTCCCGGTCCTCCACGTCTTTGAATGTGTTTCTGTTGAAAACCCTCTCAAAGCTGCAGGTATTCCTGTTTAGTTGGTGCAGCCCCAGACCTCAAACAAGAGCTCTGTGAGTCTGGAAAATGTGTGGATGGATACTTCAACCTACGTCTACAGATCCTGTATGAAAAACAAGTTTTGGTTTTGAAATGACTGAAAAAATGTTGAACTTTTCACAAAATTCTTTTTGTTTTTTGTTTACTTGTCCTGTCCAACAGCTGAGCAAACAGTGAACACACACGTGTAAAGCATTTCATGCCTTCACGCATACTATTTATGCAAAATGGAGCTGACACCTGTGCTCAGGTGAGTCATTGTATCCACTGTTGTGGAAGATGGAATGGCAGAAGGGGGAGTGTGCTCGGTCACCTCCGCACCATGTCACCCGCTAAAAGTGAGACCGCAGTGGCAGACACCCAGACACCTACACAAGACAGCAGATCAGCCGGGCAGCCCTATGCCAACCGCCCAGACCAGAGCCGGACAGACCCCACAGGTCCTCCAACGTGAGAGATGGCAATGGATCTTTTTCTTCTTTCTTTTTCAATGTACTTGTATTCTCCACTACATTGGATCCAAAATCACAGACAAATAGATGTGACTTTGTTTTTCCAGCATCTGTCAGTCGCATATTTGTTACAGAGAATGTATTCAGTCATTCCTGTTCCATCATATTCATAAAAACTTGATAATAGCTCAGTACTGAAAATAAACACAAACATGTTGTCATTTCTGTCTGTGTGAGTCATGTTTGTGATGTTTTGTTATATTTTTTTTGCTGTTAAATGTCTCTCATTCTTCTATAAAAACCTGCTAGTGTTTGATGCAGGATCATATTACAGGATGAAAATAAGCAGCAAGGAGGAATGCGTCTGCGTTTTTCTCCCAATTAGTGATGTTTGTGTTAAATTTCTACAAAGTTGATGCAATAGATACATTTCTAAATGAAGCCCAAAGAAATGACTAAGATCACACCCTTCTGGGATTTTATGTCTCGCAGAGATGCTTGTGTTTTATGGAAAGCCAAAACAGACAAAAACTGGAAGGATGTATGGCATATCAAATGGTGTTTTGTCCAAAACAACAACATTTTTTTGTAAGGAAACACTGCTCAAAATGGTGGTTAGCTAGCTAAGAACTCCTTGAAGAATGGCATTTCCTTCCTACTAAAAATGGCAGAATATACACTGTTATTTATCATCCAGAACAGCATCAGAACTTTAAACTGAGTTAATGTATTTTATTAGGCTTTCATTATTTTAGACAGAGAAAATCTTTCTCTTTAATAGTCTTTAATAGTCGATATCTTAGTTTTCAGAGCTTTGCTCTTGTTTCTTCTTCCTCTTTTTTTTTTTTTTTTTACTATTAATTTAGTATTTTTTAATGACAAAAAACTCCAGGTACCTACTCTCTCATCACCACATCACATCATTAGACCAGATGCTGGTCACCGACACGATCTGTCTGAAGTTTGCTTGAAGTAAAATACGCTCATGCTTGTGAATTAAAAAAAATCCCCTAATGAATAAATCACTACATCAACAATACAAAAGCAACACATTAGCTAAATACTCTATACTAACAAACCAAAGGCAAAACAAAAAAAAATATGCAAACTTTTGTATTTCCTAGGACTTTGTTCCTTATGATTTGCCGTACACTTTTAGCAAGGACCATTTGCAGCAAGTGAAGCTGAAGCCAGCCTGTCTTTTCCCAACATGTCAACAGGTTAAGCTCTGCGGCTGCAACACCTCTTCCAGTTTCACTTAAAGGTCTTCATGTTTTCATGAGCGGTTATGACTTTTCAGATGTTGACTTGGAGGCCCTGTCCAACAGCTGAGCAAACAGATATGAGCTGAGAGCCTCTTGCATTAGACAGATTTTACTCTTACAATCGGGGGTTTTAAATCATTGGGAACACAAAATAGAGTTGTAAATATACAGGCAACGAAATGCTGGAGCTTATACCCATTACAAAAGTGAATGTTGTGGGGCCCCACCCCCGAGAGCCCCACCACCCCAGACAAGCCGCCCACCGCCACCCAGTAGCTCTGAGCATCCCCCAGCCCCAGGGTACGAGCCAGGGTCCCCCAAGGGAGGCATGTTTGATCAAACCTCCAGAATGCACACAAGTCAGAATACTGACTAAAAAGATGATCAAATCTATTGTCAGAACTGCTTATTATTAAATTAAGTTTAATGCATGCATTCTTATCTTCCGTTGCACAGCAGTACCTATAGTTGCTGTTCAGAAACAAAGTTATTTCATGAGAGAATTGCATAACAATAAGTGCAAGTCAATTTACTGCTTTAGAGGGATCTTTTTGACACTGAATTTTATCTTGAAAGGAACTTAAATGAGCTGTTGACAGATTAAAATAAAAAAAAGGTTATTTACCATTTAGAAAATAAAACACTGTTATACTTTAGCCATCCATCCACCCAGACAAACGAAATGAATGGTATCCCACAATTCCTTGCCCTGCCAGATCTGACAGCAGACCAATGTTTCTGTGACCATCGCTACGATACATTAGGCGAGTTTGAGACGATCCAGGCAGACGCAGCGCTGCAGATGAACTGGTGAGCGATGTATGCTAGTTAGCTGTGTGCTCAACATGACATGTCAATCATCATAAAAATATCATGAGAAAGGGGGGGTGCAAGGCGCCCACTTAGGCAACACAGCCTGATGACTACAAAACAATGCATTGTGGGAAATGCAGTTCTTGTTTTGAAGTGATGCTGATCAGAAACGGCTGGAGCTCATTGAAGGACATCTGTGGATTCTGTAACTCTTTCTGCAAACAGTGAATCATTTATTTTTATTTATATCTATGGTTGTTTTCATTGAAATCAGCATCACTCAGATTACTTTATCATTAGAAATGATTTACTTGAAACATTATTTATTTTCATTTTTCTACTGATGATCATTTAGATTTTAATGTTAAACATCAGACAGACATTTGCATTTATGCAACCAAAGGAACTCATAAGTACAGGAATCACAAATCATCTGTGGTTTTGTGTTTTATTGTTTAGAAGTTCACTTGTGAAACCCCAAGTGTAAGAAAAGTGGATCCTAAGATCTGCTGGAACCTTTTCTAAAGAGAACGACTAAGAACAATGTTTGTTATTGTATTTGCTGTTTATTTATCTATTTATTTTGGCGTTCTCTGGTTCATTTTTCATTTATACATCGTGAGTCTTTTAAGGACAGAACAAATGTACTTTGAATTTGTTTCGAATGTTCTATGTATGTTTCAATAAGTGATGCAAAAGTGAAAGTAAACTGTTTTGAAGTTACATTATTTATCATGTATGTTTGAACATTCTTTTGATGATTTTATTTATTTACAGCATCACTTCAAGAACATTTGACATTTTTTCTTACACTGTTGTTGTTGCCGGTTTTACTTTTTTTATATTCTTGAGCTGAGCTGCCTCTTTCTTATTACACATTATGATGCACAGAAAAAAAACTTTATTATTGATCAAATTTTACATTCAAGATTCACTGCATTCTAGGTTTTGACTTCCATGAAAGAGAGTACCGCCACTTCACTTAAAGCACATGTAACATGTGTGTAATGTCTGCATGTGACGCGTGCGTGAAACATGCGCTCCAAGCTGCAGCAAAGATTCATTCAGATCTCTGGGAGCTCCAAATCCTTCTGGTACAGATCAGTCAGTGATCCAGTGTGATCCTGCAGGAAGAGACGGTCCCCGGTCCATGAAAGCACACATTGGTGGGCGGGGCGTGATTAGTGATCGACAGGTCTCAGCACCAATCAAAGTTTCCAACTGTCCAACCAGCGCCGAGAGGGCGGAGTCTGGGGCCGACACCGGAGAGAGGGAGGATCCCAAAAGTGACATCCAGACTGCGGTGAAGCTGCAAAGGAGCGACCGGGAGACAAAAAGAAGTGAGAGCCGAAGCCCTCCCGAGCCCCCAGGAGCCCCCAGGAGCCCTCCCGGGCCACAGTCTGGTCCTCGCTGCCCTCCTCGCTCAGCGTTCGTGGAGATGCAGCAGGATCTGTAGGAAGATCTCCAGGCTGGAGCGGCTCAGGCTCCGGGTTTCAGGCGGACACAGGACGATGTGCGACCTGATGCCAGCCTCTCAGCCCGCCCAGAAAATTGGAAAAATGAAGAAGTTGAGGAGAACTTTGTCGGAGAGTTTCCGGAGCTTCGGTGAGTACCGGGACCTCCCCGGCTCTTTGTGTGAAAGCTGAAGGCGTGCGCGCTCCCAACGCTCCAGTTCAGGAGACCGGTCAGTCAGAGAGCAGGCCGGAAGTCAGGAATAAAAGTTCAGAAACGTTGAAAGGAATTTCCTAAATTGCCGCTTTCCCCAGTTTCAATCCTCGTCACATAAAATGATCCGAATTTAAGAAAAGGAGGTAATCGGATGTTGAGGGGAAACCCAGAACCGCTCCTCAGCATCCATCCTGCCCTCCTCACGCCGCTGCTCCTCACGCCGCTCCTCCTCACGCCCCTCCTCACGCCTCCTCCTCACGCCCCTCCTCACGCCGCTCCTCACGCCCCTCCTCACGCCGCTCCTCCTCACCGATTCCTAGAGGGCCGCTCTCCTCCATCTCCCTCCTCCGCCCTCCTCATCCTTACGTCCTCTCCTCACGCCCCCTCCTCACTGCCGCTCCTCACGCCGCATCCTCCTCACGCCCCTCCTCACGCCGCTCCTCACGCCGCTCCTCCTCAACGCTCCTCCTCAACGCCGCTCCTCACGCCGTCTCCTCACGCCCCTCCTCACGCCGCCCCTCCTCACGCCCCTCCTCACGCCGCTCCTCACGCGCTCTCACCCCCTCCTCACGCCCCTCCTCCTCACGCTCCTCCTCACGCCGCTCCTCACGCCGCTCCTCCTCACGCCCCTCCTCGAGCCGCCCCTCCTCACGCCCTCCTCACGCCGCTCCTCACGCCGCCCTCCTCCTCACGCTCCTCCTCACGCCGCTCCTCACGCCGCTCCTCACGCCCCTCCTCACGCCGCTCCTCACGCTCCGCTCCTCACGCCGCTCCTCACGCCGCTCCTCACGCCGCCTCCTCCTCCTCACGCCCCTCCTCACGCCCCTCCTCGGCCCCTCCTCACCGCCCCTCCTCACGCTCACGCCTCCCTCACGCCGCCCCTCCTCACGCTCCTCCTCACGCCCCTCCTCAACGCTCCTCCTCACGCTCCCTCCTCACGCCGCTCCTCCTCCTCCTCACGCTCCTCCTCACGCCGCTCCTCACACGCCGCTCCTCCTCACGCTCCTCCTCACGCCGCTCCTCCTCACGCCCCTCCTCACGCCCCTCCTCACGCTCCTCCTCACGCTCCTCCTCACGCCCCTCCTCACGCCCCTCCTCACGCCCCTCCTCACGCGCTCCTCCTCACGCCCCTCCTCATGCCGCTCTCTTCACGCCGCTCCTCCTCACGCCCCTCCTCACGCCGCTCCTCACGCCGCTCCTCACGCCGCTCCTCACGCCGCTCCTCCTCACGCCCCTCCTCACGCCGCTCCTTCTCACGCCCCTCCTCACGCCGCTCCTCACCCCCTCCTCACGCCCCTCCTCACGCTCCTCCTCACGCTCCTCCTAACGCCGCTCCTCACGCCTCCTCTCCTCACGCTCCTCCTCACGCTCCTCCTCACGCCCCTCCTCACGCCGCTCCTCACGCTCCTCCTCACGCCCCTCCTCACGCTCCTCCTCATGCCGCTCCTCTTCACCCGCTCCTCCTCACGCCCCTCCTCCTCACGCCGCTCCTCCTCACGCTCCTCCTCACGCCGCTCCTCCTCACGCCCCTCCTCACGCCGCTCCTTCTCACGCTCCTCCTCACGCCGCTCCTCACGCCGATCCTCCTCACGCCGCTCCTCCTCACGCCGCTCCTCCTCAACGTCCTTCCTCACGCCGCTCCCCCCTCACACCGCTCCTCCTCAACGCTCCTCCTCACGCCGCCGCTCCTCCTCACGCTCCTCCTCACGCTCCTCCTCACGTTCCTCCTGCCGCTCCTCCTCACGGCCCTCCTCACGCCGCTCCTCACGCCGCTCCTCACGCTCCCTCCTCACGCTCCTCCTCATGCCGCTCCTCTTCACGCCGCTCCTTCCTCACGCCCCTCCTCCTCACGCCGCTCCTCCTCACGCTCCTCCTCACGCCGCTCCTCACGCCGCTCCTCCTCACCGCCCCTCCTCACGCCGCTTCCTTCTCACGCCCGTCCTCACGCCGCTCCTCCTCACGCCCCTCCTCACGCTCCTTCTCACGCTCCTCCTCACGCCTCTCCTCACGCTCCTCCTCACGCCGCTCCTCCTCACGCCTCTCCTCACGCTCCTTCTCACGCTCCTCTCTCACGCCGCTCCTTCTCACGCTCCTCCTCACGCCGCTCCTCCTCACGCTCCCTCCTCACGCCGCCGCACCTCCTCACGCTCCTCCTCACGCTCCTCCTCACGCCGCTCCTCGTCACGCTGCTCCTCACGCCCCTCCTCATGCCGCTCCTCTTCCTCCTCACGCCGCTCCTCCTCACGCCCCTCCTCCTCACGCCGCTTCCTCCTCACTCCCCTCCTCCTCACGCCCCTCCTCACGCCGCTCCCTCCTCACGCCCTCCTCCTCACGCCCCTCTCCTCACGCCGCCTCCTCCTCTCGCCGCTCCTCCTCACGCCCCTCTCCTCACGCCGCTCCTCCTCACGCCCCTCCTCCTCACGCCCCTCCTCCTCACCGCTCCTCCTCACGCCCCTCCTCCCTCACGCCCCTCTCACGCCGCCGCTCCTCCTCACGCACCCCTCCTCACGCCCCTCCTCACGCCGCTCCTCATGCCCCTCCTCACGCTCCTCCTCACGCTCCTCCTAACGCCGCTCCTCACGCTCCTCCTCACGCCCCTCCTCACGCGCCTCCTCCTCCTCCTCCTCCTCACGCCTCCTCCTCACGCTCTCCTCCTCACTCCTCCTCACGCCGCTCCTCACGCCCCTCCTCACGCCCCTCCTCACGCCGCTCCTTCACGCCGTCCTCACGCCGCTCCTCCTCACGCCCCTCCTCACGCTCCTTCTCACGCACGCTCTCCTCACGCCTCTCCTCACGCTCCTCCTCACGCCGCTCCTCCTCACGCCTCTCCTCACGCTCCTTCTCACGCTCTCCTCACGCCGCTCCTTCTCACGCTCCTCCTCACGCCGCTTCTCCTCACGCTCCTCCTCACGCTCCTCCTCCTCACGCCCGCCGCGCCCTCCTCACGCTCCTCCTCACGCTCCTCCTCACGCCGCTCCTCGTCACGCTGCTCCTCACGCCCCTCCTCATGCCCGCTCCTCTTCACGCCGCTCCTCCTCAACGCCCCTCCTCCTCACTCCGCTCCTCCTCACGCCCTCTCCTCACGCCCTCCTCCTCACGCCCCTCCTCACGCCGCTCCTCCTCACGCCCTCCTCCTCACGCCCCCTCCTCCTCACGCCGCTCCTCCTCACGCCGCTCCTCCTCACGCCCCTCCTCCTCCGCCGCTCCTCCTCACGCCCCTCCTCCTCACGCCCCTCCTCCTCACGCCGCCTCCTCCTCACGCCCCTCCTCCTCACGCCCCTCCTCACGCCGCTCCTTCTCACACCCCTCCTCACGCCCCTCCTCACGCCGCTCCTCATGCCCCTCCTCACGCTCCTCCTCACGCTCCTCCTAACGCCGCTCCTCACGCCGCTCCTCCTCACGCCCCTCCTCACGCTCCTTCTCACGCTCCTCCTCACGCCCCTCCTCACGCTCCTCCTCACGCCGCTCCTCACGCCGCTCCTCCTCACGCTGCTGCTCCTCATTGGACATTCAGCCGAAACATTCATACCAAACATTTCTGCTTAAGTTTCAAGTGATTTCTTTATGCTTTGGTCAACATCAAAACTAAAACATCACCATATCACACAAGCCTTCATTTGTTGACGCTCCCCAAGGAACTCACTGGACATCCTGAATGGCTGAATGTCTGTGGAATATCAAGCCTAAAACTAGCTTTACCGTAGTCCACCAGCTTCCATTTAGGAGTTTTAGTCTTCACAATCTCTTTTGACATAATCTTTCAAAAAAACAGATTCCTGCTGGAGGATTAAAAAATAGCTGAAGTGTTCACAGTGAAACCGGCCACATGATAGTCTGCACCATGGTGTAGTGGTTAGCACTCTTGCCTCAGTGAGAAGGCCCTTGTTCAAATCCCAACAGGGTTCTTTCTGTGTGTTTACATGCCCTCCTCATGCATGTGTGGTTTTCTTCTGGAACTATGGCTTCCTCCCACAGTCCAAAAACAGGCCTCATTGATTCATTGCTGATTCTGTCTGCATTGCCCCATGTGTGTGTTAGTGATCCTGCAGCACACTGGTGACCCGTTCAGGGTGAATCCCTCTTTGTCCAACAGTCGCTGGGTTGGCTGCAGCAACCCCTGACCCTGAAAGGGATTTAGGAACATGGGTGGGTGGATGCACAGACAGGATGCACGGGCAGAAAAGGGAAATCCAGGCTGTTTCTGCAGAGTCTCTGCTTGCAGGCTTAAAAGCAGTGCAGAGAAATATACACTTTGAGGTTTGATGTCACACTGATAGTGATTTTCAGGGAACACAAAGAGCCCACCAGGGAACTGTACAGAGACATCAATCAATGAATCCATGAAACGAGCAAAAGAGATGAGGGAGAGAAACAAAGAGCAGCAGCTGTCTGTCCATTCAGGAGAAACTGAAGAGTTCCCTTCCCGTCTTGTCTTTTCTCTCGTGTTTTATATCTTTATATTGTGTTCTTTGTTACGTTTTTGAATTTACTGGAGTCTATAATCTGTTTATTCAGCCGCCACCCTCCCCCCATACAGATGAAGGGGGAGACCCATCTCTGTCTTTAACAGAGAAGCTTTTGTCTTTAACTTCTGATTGTGTTCGATCATGAAGTTATTTGTCGAATTAAAATGATAGTCTCATATAGTCGATCCAATAAGCCTTTCCAGTTTGTAGTCTTTCTGTGTTGATTTATAGCAGCATTACATCTGAAATATGTTGAGATGTTTGCATCTTCTTCTAACATGATAAAAGACAACATTTTCAAAACCATCCACATGTGGGACGAGCAGCAGCTGGTTTGTCTCTACCAGCTTCATCTACAGACTGAAATCTTTGTCTGTTCTTCCTGCAAAATAATTCAATCTGAGTCAGATTACATGGAGAGCGTTTGTGAACAGCAGATTACAAATCTCTCCACAGATTCTGGATTTGATTTAGGTCTGGACTTTGACTGGATCATTCCAACACATGAATCCGTTTCATTTTCATCATTCCATTGTAGCTTTGTCTTCATGTTTAGGGTGGTTGTTCTGTTGGAAGGTGAATCTCTGCTTCAGTCTCAAGTGTTGTTCAGACTTCAACAGGTTTTCCTCCAATATTACTCTGGATTTGGCTCCATCCATCTTCCCATCAACTCTAACCAGATTCCCTGTTCCTGCTGAAGAGAAGCAGCCCCAGAGCATGATGCTGCCACCACCATGTTTGACAGTGGGTATGGTGTGTTCAGAATGATGTTAGATTTCCTCCACACACAGCGCTTTGCATTTAGACCAAAAAGTTCCATTTTGGTCTCATCTGACCAGAGCTCCTTCTTCCACACGTTTGCTGGGTCATTCACATGATTTATGTCAAACTGCAAACAGGACTTCTTGTGGTTTTCTTTTAACAATGGTTTTCTTCTTGCCACTCTTCCATAAAGTCCAGATGTGTTCAGTTCTCGACTGATGGTTGATCTATGGACAGATTCCTCCACCTGAGCTGTAGATCTCTGCAGTTCATCCAGAGTCATCATGGACTCCTGGCTGCATCTCTGATCAGTGTCTCCTTGTTCAGTCTGTTAGTTTAGATGGACGACCATGTCTAGGTAGGTTTGCAGTTGTGTCAAACTCTTTCCATTTGTGGATGATGGACTGAACTAGCTGGTTCATAGGATGTTCAAAGTTTGGGAAATCTTTTTCTATCCTAACTCTGCTTTCAATTTCTCCACAACTTTCTCCCTGACCTGTCTGGTGTGTTCCTTACACTTCATGATGCTGTTTTCTCCCCAATATTCTCTTGACAAACCACAGAGACTGTCACCAAACAGCTGGATTTGTTTACTGAGATTAAATGACACACAGACGGACTCTATGAAGTCATGAAGTCAACATCTGATCAGTCACCAATCATCAAGCAACTTCTGAAGGAAATTTGATGCACTCAGAGAAAAGGGGGCTGAATACTTTTACACACTGCACTTTTTAGTTTTTTATTTGTGAAAAAAGTTGAACTCTTGTAATTTTTTCTTTTATAAGGTGTGCCACTTTGTGGTCTTTCACTTAAAATCCCCAAAATATATATTTATATTTGTGGTTGTAATGTGAGAAAATGTGGAGAGGTTCAAAGGGTAGGAATACTTTTGCAAAAATTAAAGCCTTTAAATGCGCACGTTCTTAAGATGCATTCACACTGAATGCGAGTCGTGAGACCAATTCGCGTGGCCCGCCCCTTTCTCGCTGCGTGGCCAAGAATATGTTGCCCTAGCTCACCGCTTCGTATGCGTGTGTGAGGAGATAGCAGCTAATGTTTGTAGCCTGATTGCTACATGGAGCCAGCAGCTAATGTTTTTAGCCTGATTGCTACATGGAGCCAGCAGCTAATGTTTTTAACCTGATTGCTACATGGAGCTAGCAGCTAATGTTTTTAGCCTGATTGCTACATGGAGCTAGCAGCTAATGTTTTTAAGCCTGATTGCTACATGGAGCTAGCAGCTAATGTTTTTAGCCTGATTGCTACATGGAGCTAGCAGCTAATGTTTGGAGCCTGATTGCTTTAGCTCCAGTGAGTTTCTCTCCTGCTGCTGTGTCTGATTGATGGTCGCTTCTGCTGTGTTTCCGTCTCTCCCTGACAGAGTTCAAATGCTTACGGTCTCGCATTAAAATGAGAGGACAAAAATAACAACTAGAAAAAGATGAGGGGACCTTTTTTATTGTTGTCTCAGTGAAAATAGGGAAACATTCTAAATTCCTGGAGGCCTGAGCAGACTGCATTCTCATCCAGCAGTGGTCCTCTATCTGACCGTGAGCTCCTCTACCGGGAGCCGGCATAGTGAACGTGTTCACCACAGCTCCACACTGCAAAAATTAGCTATCTCAAAACGAGGAAAAATGACTTACTTTGGAGGATTCAGACTAAAACAAGTTAAATTATCTGCCAGCGCAGTAAGTTTATTTACCTTGATAAAATTTCTTAAAACAAGAAAAAAAATTTTAAAAAAATCTAAACACTAAACAAGTGAGAAATAGGTCCTGTAACAGACTCTCTAGAGTGAACCCGCCTTTGCCCAACAATAACCGGGACGGGATCTGGAAACCCCGCTGCCCAGAAAGGGATACAGCGGGTTAAGAAAATGAAGGAAAGTTCAGGAGAACTAAGCATCGATCCACCATATTGGATGTTTTCTCCCCGCTGTCACTGAAAATGTCACGTGCCCGAAGTTGAGTTGAAGTTGATTGGTTGACGAGAGTCAACCACCTCCCCAGAACTCAGATTTTTTTTTTACTCTGGCCAGCCGCTGCGGACGCTCAATTCGTGCCGCAGAAACTCAATTCGCATCTAAACCATTGACTTTACATTGAAACTGGCCACCTAGGCCGCGCGAATTGTGTTCGCTGTGAATGCACCTTTACATACAAGAGAGTTCCACAACATTTGATAGAGTCTAAAGACCTTAAGTATTTTGCTCATACTAAATGACAGTCTAATGCGACAGTTAGTCTCAGTCACACTCAAATGTTCAAAAGAGAAACACATTTTTTCCATTCGCTCATTCAATTGATTTGGAGTCAGAGTACCTGGCTGCAGGTAAAATAGCAGCTGTAATGGTGAATAAACCCGATGGAGCCAATGGACGTCCTAAACAGAAGTTGTTTTTTATCTAAAGGACAGGACTCGTGATCTCTAAAATGGAAGAAGTACTTTTATACTAATACTTTTTTGTTTATGTCATTATCAATATCTTTTGTTGAACTTTGATTTTATTCTTCTTATTATTTAACCCTTTGGAACTGACGGACGCCCTCAGGCGTCCTGCCGTGCAGCTGTGAGATCCTCATAATAAAACTGTCTAAAATGAACTTCAACTTTGTTCTGTGATGAACATTTTATGCAAAAAACACTGCATTTATTTGTAGTTTTTTGTACAAGAGAGAACTTTTATTTGAACAAATAAGACAGAAGATGAACGTCGATCTCTGACCCCTGCACCTCAGAGCAGAATTTCCCGCTGTGGGGGCGGAGCTGAAGCTGTCTGCTACTAGAAATCCAACAAAGAGGAACCGATCATGATTTTATTTTGTGATGGAGGCTGACAGGAATTTTCTAGAACAACGAGAATCAATGTTGACTAAAAACTCTGCGGTTCACCACAAAAGTCCTGCCTGCCACCATTACGGGAGCGAGCAGTTCTAGTAGACAAATCCATGTATCGTTCGTTCATTTGTTTTTTCAATTTAAAATCAAAAACGAAAAAATGAAAAACCGATCGTTTTTCATTTTTTCGTCTCAAAATCAAAATTGGAAAAAACGAATAATTTTTTCGTTTTCCGATTTGTGTCTTAAATCGAAAATGGAGCAAACGGAAAAACGAGCGTTCAGTTCGTTTTCGTTTTTCGCAATTTCGTCTGGATCAACCGGAAGTAGTTTTTTTAAAGTGCTTTATTGAGGACATACAATGCGAGCTGCAGATGCGAATATGGCAAATTTAGAAGAATGTTCAGGTTTAGTGACAGAGTGCTTTCAGAAAAGTCAAACACATGCAGAGATTTCAGAAATGTCGAGGACAAGATTCTGTTTGAAGTTCCAGCTCCAGAGAAAAAGACATGATGGACAGACAACTTGAAGTTGTAGTTGCATCAGTCATAGATAAGGTAAGAATGACCCTTAAAAGTATATTTATTTTATGAATAATACACAATGTAATACTGGGGGGTTATATCTATGTAATATTTTACCATAATCACAAGACAGTCATGTGCAAAATAATATATATTGAAAATAAATATAATTGTAATTAAATAGCAAATCAAAGAGTCATATATTTACAACATTTTAGATTGTAGGCAGAGGAATACTATCATGTTTGACCCAAAGAATGTATTTGAATCAGGTTTTGGTGTTTTGACCCCTCTCTAATGCTTTTCTTGTATAGCCTGTTTTCTCTTCATTTTGCTGAGCTTGATTCTTGAATAAAAGACCACCTACAGCTGCTGGATTTTCTTTTTCCAGGGATTTTAGTGGAGCTGGGAGTCCAGTGCAGAGGAAGCTGCAAGCATGCATGAGCAGGAGCTGGGGTCTGTTACCGAGGTATCTTCATCTGCAGAGGATCCTTGCTCAGAGCACGGCAGATATGATGCTGAGCAGCAACGTGGACAGACTTTCCCTGACACGACTCTTTCTGATACACAATTTAACCACAAACAGACTTTTTCCAGATGCATTTCTTCATGTAATAAATGTTATTGACAGACATGCTGAGTAAATGCTGATTATAAATGTAATATTTGAATGCATATAGAAGCCACAAAACAAAACCCTTAACTGTCTCTTTGTTTCTGTTGTTGAAAAACATATTCATGTTAAGTTTGTAATAAATATACTGCTCTGCCATGAAACCATGTTGTTTATTTTTATATCTGTTATAACACTAATGTCAGCTTTCAGTTTTACCAGCAATAAGAGACATTTCTAAACAGCTTTGAAAATGTCAACATTGACTGTTTTAATAAAGCTTTTTAAGCCAGTAAACACCAACTCCTAAATGAAACAAGTCCAATATGATGCAGTCCTTTTGGATGTTGTTTTCCAGCTCATCAGCCTGACACTTTCAGCAGGAATCACGGCTCCTGTTCCCCAAAACATCCTGAACAACCAACCAGACTCATGTAGCAGGTCAAGAAAAAAGGTTTTTCCAATGACCTGCAGTTTAAAAAAATGTAAAGATTAGAGTCAAATAATTAATAATTGTATTGCATATAAATCAGTGAAATCCGTCATAGTGATTTGTCTGTATGCTATATACCATGGTGAAATTACTTTAGTCTTCTTTTTTATTCCTTTGTAGAGCTGTCCTCTGTTCTTCTGGTTCTGCACAAACTTTTCTGGAACTTTGCTTCTAGAAACTTGACCTGCAGAAATCAGACATTTTAACTCAACATCGTATTTGATGTTTTATTGGAGTTTACTGTAGGTGTCAGTTTATGTAGATGTTCAAATGTCTTTTTCAATGTATTTTAATGTTTTTTCACATTAACTTGTTTACTGATTTAAATGTTAAATATATATTTAGCAACACGGATCCCATATAATTACTGTATGAATCATAGAATCATCCAGGCTGGCTGGGGCCGTTTCTAGTCTTGTGGGGGCCCTAGAGGTAGATGCTGCTTAAGGGCCTCCATTTTGTAAACTTTAGTGAAGAGATTCCTTACCCCTTTGGTCTAATAAGACAGCTCTATGTAAAGAAAAAAAAACACTATAAATGACTACAAGGGGGGGAGGGGGGGGCATCCTCTTTATCTTAATAATTAGAACAGATTCAATAAAATAACAATTGTATTGCACTTACAATAATGCTTAACTATCGTAGTCTCACACTTTTAATACCTAATTATAACAGTATTTATTGTAACAATCATGGTGCTTTGTCCTCAAAATGTCTGCTTTCTGGCTTTTTTTTATTTGCAAAGTCATCAAGCTAAGTCTGTTTTATCTTTTCTTCACTAGTTCTTTAAAAAAAAGTGATGCTAAAAGCTTTTAAAATCTCCTTTTTTGGAGGAAGGGAAATAATCTTAATTTTCGCTCTGCCAACTACATCGGTCCTGAATAAATGAGAGAATAAATTAGCCAGTCATCTGCATCTACTGGTTTAGTAAAAACAGGTCAGTATCCATGTACATTTGCAGATGATACCTTTATGCCAGAGAGATCCTCAGAAGCCTGATGATCCTGGAGCTTCTTGGTCAGGATGTTCCTCAGATCCCTCTGGCTTAATGTCTTATCTCCAAATATTTTAGAATTGCTCCTGCAGAGACAAAGCTCATTAGATTATTGGGAAAAAAAACATAATGAGTGCATAATCCTATTTTATTATTGGTGATGTTGCAGTAATGCAAAAAAAAAAATTCACATTATTTAGTTTTAATCTATTTTAGGCTTTTTTTAAAACACAAGTTTACACACAGTACTGATTACAATCAAAATAATTAAGATAATTGATCCACTGCAACAAACAAAAACCATTATTATAATATTTCCAGAATAATTCTGTGAATTTTTAAAATAAGAAGAAAACTTTCGCTGAATCATTGCTCTGTCATTGCTAAAGATCACAACAACATGTCATGTTAGAATCTGAAGAAATGGCTCTGGATACTTCCTGGATTTTCTCTGTTGCAGCTGGTATGAAAAAAATAGTTTCCCCTGCCAGAATTTCTATCCATATTTCTGACAATAATTATTACTTGTCGGTTGGAAAATGATTCCACAGCAAAGATTTCATATATTTCACGTTTCTTATCCTAAATTAATCAAACAAAGCTCTATTTGTGTCACTGATCCCTGGAACTACACCAGTGTCTGACGCTAGCTCTAGCTAGCTAGCAGCACATTCCACACTTTGGGGCGCTGCAGCTACGTTAACTTGTGTGGTTCAAAAAAGATGAGACACAACTGATTATTGTATTTTATTATATTTACTGTCAATATTTTTCTCATATATAATTACATAATGGGTTTAATAAACTCCAGAAAAAGCTACATGTAAAATCGGACATTTTAATTCTCCTCATGATGAAGTTGATGAACATGTAACTTTAATACCTTCTTGTGTCGTGGAGGCCCTTTACAACGTTATTACTGACAACAGGGACAGTTTTCGGGTTCCTTTTGTGCATCCCCGAGTTTCAGTTCAAAACAGTTACTTGTCAAAGCAAAACTTCTAACAAAATAACATCGTCAGAGACGTGATGGAAAAAAAGATCATTAAACTGATTCTTACCTGGAAAGTGACTGAAGTATTTTCGGTTATCATATCCTTGGATCTCTGGGTTTCCTTTTACGGTCGCAAAACAACAACATAAGATATTTTCTCTTTGTTGAAAGACAACTGATAGCACGAGCAGTGGGTCAACTTTCAAAATAAAACTCCACGCAAACTACTTTCGATTGACCCGGACTTTCCAGACGAAATTGCGAAAAACGAAACTGAACGCTCGTTATTCCGTTTGCTCCATTTTCCATTTAAGACTCAAATCGGAAAATGAAAAAAAGATTCGTTTTTTCGTTTCTTTCATTTTTGATTTTGAGACGAAAAAATGAAAAACGATCGGTTTTTCATTTTTTCGTTTTTGATTTTAAATTGAAAAAACGAATGAACGAACGATGCACGGATTTAGACAGACACGCCTCCACCTGTGAACACAATCCAGCCGAGCAGAACACCTGAAATCCAGCTGGATCGAACGTCTCCAAAAACCTCTTTCCTTATTTTTCACAAACACAACAAGTAAAACTTGTTTTTAAAAAACAGAGTTTCATTAGTAAAATTAAAAGTTGAGAAGTTCTTGGGGTGAAAATGGAAAACAGCTTCATTCTTTAGCTAAGATAAGCTAACATTAACATGGACTTTTGAATCATTCAGTTAACCTTTAGGTTAAGTACAACTTCTGTTTTTGACATCCATCGGCTCTATCAGTATGTAGAGAAATAATTATCACTCTGATTTGTGCTTGCTTCATTTTGATTTGTGCGTAACTTTAGATTTGTGTGTGCATAATTCTTGATTTGTAACTCATAAAATACATTTTTTATGCATGAGTAAAAAAAAATTAGAAAATTACAAAATACAATGTACACATGCACAACTTAAAATTACGAACAGTTTGAAACTAACTACACGCACAAATCTTTAAAAAATATACACAAATCACTTGTTACGCACACACAAAACCGCATTTAGACACAAATCTGATTTGAGACTCTTCACGTCTCCCAGATTCTTGCATAAGTGATGCGTTTAAATGCTAGTGGAATGCTGGGTCATCAGAGTTTTCTGATCAGCCGCTCTGAACTTCGATTGTGAATAAGATCTGGTTTCTTAAACAGATGTGCCGTTGATTAATATAAAAAAAGATCTAAATATGGGTTTTTATAACACTTTTCCCATTAAAAATAAGAATATTTTCCAGAATTGAACATTTCATCTCTGCAGCCCCTCCTCCGACAGCGCCTCAGAAACGGGGCTCTTTCCCGAGCAGGTAACCCTCCCCGCCGGGAGACCTCCCCGCTCTGGTCTGGTCTCACGGCGGAGGTTCTCCGCGGTGAACATGAACCCACAGAGCGGAGATGGTTGATCAGCCCACCGGCCCGTTCCGATCCGCGTCTTTATAGAATGGTCCGGCGGGCAGCGGCACCTGCTGTCCCCGTGACTGGTGACCAGCGGTCTGGAAATGTTGTAATGTGAAGAAAAAGCACGCACACGCACGCTCACACACACACAAGATTTAATTTGAGAAAAAAACAACTTGCAAGACTGTGTTGAAAAACTCTTTACTTGTAGGTTCAGTTTTTGTATACAAGAGTTTCACGCGAGTGCTCTGAGAGTCTCAGCGTCATTCTGACTTCTGTCACGCTCCAAAACTAACTTGTGGGGAGGCGGGGGCGCTCTCCTCAGAGATCAGCCAATCAGAGGACGAGAGATCCAGACGCTGTTTCTTTCTCAGCCGTGGCCACCAAGCTGCGGTAAGTTACTTCAAAGTACTAGTTTGACACGTCTCTTTACTGATTTTAAGGAGTAAATATACTTTTACCAACAGTGCATATTGTAAATTCTCCACGTTAAGTGATTATACGCTGAACCTTTTATAAAAGACAAAGATAGTTAGTTTGAACACGGTCAAGCTAGTGCGTTAGCATAGCGCTAACACAAGTGAATGGTTAATGGTGGAGGTTTTTATTCCCTGTGATGGTGTTAAAATGTTTATTGTACTAACAGATGGTCAACAGAACCCCTGTTCTTAGCTGAGTCATTTATTAACAGAACCAATGTAGTATAATAAGTGTTAGCCGCGGGAACCGGCTGTTACGTGAACCTCCCTCTGATCGGCGTGGTGAATTCGACCATAGCTGGTCGATAAACGGGATGAACACTCCTACGTATATTTGTAACAGCAGCACATTGTCTTAGGAAGGAAGGATGACCACGCAGAAGGACGCTCTGTACACTTAAGGACATATGTTCTTTCACCTGAAAATGTTTAGCTCCTGCTCTAAATACTACAAGGCCCCCCTTTTGTCTACATTAAAGACTACATTTAAAATGGAATATTTCCAAAAAAAAAAAAGCTTTAAACAATGTGGATTTGCAACAATGTTTAGTCATTTAAAAGTTTTGAAGAAAACTATGATGGGAAATGTCTGAAACTTGTAAATAGTTCTGAGTGATGTCATTGAAATTTTGACTAAATGCTGGGACTGGGATTTTCGATATGCATTGTGTGTGTGTGCTTTCTCTTCACATTATAACATTTTTATACACAAGTTAAAATTTTTGTCAGGCAAGTTCCCACATTATATTCCACAAGAACACATTTTTTTTCACATGTTCTTCTTTTTCCTGCAACTTGACCTTCAGTTTCACTTGAGTGTGTGTGATTCAAGCTTGTGTGTGATTCAAGCTTGTGTGTTTTGTCACATATTTACCTTTATACACTTGGAATTGTGTTTTGGATCGTTGTCATATTGAAATGTCTAAGTGCGTTCCATGTGCAGCCTCCGAGGTGAAGTTTAAGAGTTTTCCTCCAGTATCTTCTGATAACATGCTGCATTCATCTCTACATCAATTTTGACCAAGTTTCTTTTATCTTGGTAGCTCATATATCCCCAAGCCATCAGGGATACGCCTCCGTGTTTCACAGTAGGAATATTATTATATTCTTCATAGACCTTGTTGACTCCTCTTCAAATTTCAAAAATTCCATCTTGGTCTCATCACTCCAAATGACTTTGGTCAAGAAGATTGGAGGTCTGTGTCTGTGCTGTTTATCGTATTGTAAATGAGTTATTTTGTGGCATTCGCGTAAAAAAGATTTCTTCTGTTGGCTCGCCTATGCAGCCATTTTTCTTCAGGTGTCTCCTTATTGAATATCTTAAAACATACAAACCACAGTTTTTCAGAGTGCTGGATCACAGCTGAAGTTATTTGCGGGTTTTTCTTTGCATTCCTAACAATTTTGCGGCAGTCGTGTCAGAAGTTTTTGTGACTGTGGAATCCTCACTTTCCATTTCTTGATCAAAGTTTGAACACTGCTGACTGGCATTTTCGGTTCCTTTGGCGTCTTCTTTTATCCTTTCCCTGTTTTGTACAGTTCAGTTACCTTTTCCCATAGATCTTTTGACAATGCTTTAGATTTCCCCATGACTCAGGATCCAGAAATGTTAGTGCAGGACTGGGTGAAGAATGCAGGGTCTATTGGGAACCCAGAAACTCCAAGACCTTTAGTGCACAAGCATTAATTACAAATTAGTCAAAAGTGAGAATACTTTCCTTTAGTCGTCATTCAAACCCTTTTGTACCAGCTTGTGTGCATGTTTTCAGAAAAAAGTTGTCAGGGCATGTAAACTTTTGGACAGAGTCATTTGGGAAGTTTCTGCTGTCATTAAGATTTAAAAAAGGTAAAGAGAATTTTTTGACAGTAAATGGCTTCACCCAACCACTAACTATGAGTGGAAAAGGTTTTTGTGTTATCATTCATATTCGTTGAAAAATGGCCAAGAAATCATAATTTCTACCAGGGTACGTAAACTTATGAGCACAACTGGAGCAGTGGAAACACTGTCAGAGCTTCTTCATCAATTCCTCAGAGAACTTGGGCTTTTTCTTTACAGCTTTGATCAAAGGCAAATTCTTGTTGCAGATGCTGCAGAAGCAGTAATGAGCCAATGGGAGGGTTTCTAGTACAAGTCTAGATGGAAATAGACTATTTCTTTCATGCATACTTTTGTTTACCTTAACTGTTTCTGTCAAAGAGTTGATTCCAAACTTTTTGCAGGCTGGGATGATCTAAATATAGCACAAATATTTCTTACATTAAAGAAAAATCCTCTTGTTATCAAAATCAGGTGTTCTGACAGACATTTGCATGTCACCAAGTTCACCTGAGACACAAAGAATCTCAAGCTGTCATTTTGATTGTTGATATGAGATGTGGGATTTAATGATATTGTTCTTTTCTTTTGCATTCAAAGTTTTTACATTGGCTGAATAGTTTATCTGGGCTCACAGCAAGACTGTTTTGTTGAGAAGTTAATCTCTAAGCTCCAAATATGTTTACATTTCATACCTTTTTAAATACTTGGAGCCAACATCCTATCATGACATCTCTTGATTAAACTTCATTTATTGTAAATCTTGTCCAAAAATTCTACCAAAAGGTAGGAAATGTATTTAAACATGACAGATTTTGAACTATGATTTTAAAATCCTTATAATGTAAAATTATTTTTCAGAAGCCATGTTGTTGTTTGCCATTGAATATACAGTGTGTACGGAAATTATTCAGACCCCTTAAATTTGTCACTCTTTTTATGCAGCCATTTGCTAAATCATTTCAGTTCATTTTTTCCTCATTAATGTAGACACAGCACCCCATATTAACAAAAAAAAAACACAGAACTTTTGACATTTTTGCAGATTTATTAAAAAAGAAAAAGTGAAATATCACATGGTCCTCTCAGTATTCAGAGCCTTTCCTCAGTATTTAGTAGCAGCACCTTTTGATCTAAAACAGTCTTGAGTCTTTTTGGGAAAGATGCAAAAAGTTTTCACTCCTGGATTTGGGATCCTCTGTCATTCCTCCTTGCAGATCCTCTCCAGTTCTGTCAGGTTGGATGGTAAACGTTGGTGAACAGTCATTTTCAGGTCTCTCCAGAGATGCTCCATTGGGTTTAAGTCAGGGCTCTGGCTGGAACATTCAAGAACAGTCACAGAGTTGTTGTGAAGACACTCCTTGGTTATTTTAGCTATGTGTTTAGGGTCATTGTCTTGCTGGAAGGTGAACCTCCCCCGATAGATCAATTTGGCCAGAGCGTCAGCTCTAGGAAGGGTTCTGGTCATCCCTGAACATCTTCTGTTTCAGGATTATGGAGGCTACTGTGCTCTTAGGAACCTTAAGTGCAGCAGATATGTTTTTGTAACCCTGGACAGATCTGTGCTTTGCCTCAATTCTGTCTTGACTTGAAAACACCTAAGGCGGACTGGACATGGCATTGCTGTTGGAATGCAAATGATGAAAGCAGAACATTTTGGGCTCTCTTGATGTGCTTTCCTTGCAGGCATAACTTGGTTTCAAGTATTTATAGCAAGTTAAGTGGCTATCAAGCAAAAAGGCAAGTTGTGAGAGTCAAAGGCTATGATTTACATATGGACGGAAAGATCTTCTCAATCCAATAAGACCATTTAAAAGAAAAAAAAGTATTAAAAAGAGATTTATTTTCTAGTTGTCAACAGTAAACTGTTGTTTCTGTTCATAGACACTCCCACACAAAATCCTGTCCTTCAGTGATTTGTTCCTGTTTGGAAGTATGCATTATGTGCTGTGCTGCAGTGTTCCAGTGTGCTGAATAAAACACAAGAGTTGGCAGACTAAAACCTAAAGATTCTTTTAGATCAGGGGTCCCCAAACGTTTTCTTGTGAGGGCCACATAACTGTTGTCTTCTCTGATGAGGGGCCGGGGTCAGTTTGTCAGCTAACAGAAACAGTGTAACAATCAGAGGGTGTGCCTAAACGTAAACGTTGATGTTTTTTCCAGAAAACCACACATTTTAAAATATTTAAAAAATCTCTTCCTGTAATCTTCACAGAAAAATCAAACTAAAACATTTCAAAAATGAAAACAATAAATATTCTGTCCTCTCCTGTTATCGTCTCTTTGAGACTTGAAGGGCTGCAGCTCCTCACACATTTAACAGTTTGTGACAACTTCATAATAGTGATGGAAATTCTGGCTCTTCTTAGCCATCCAACTCTTTAAATGTGTGCACCAAATGAATAATAAAAAAAAAAAAAGTTTTACCGTATATCTTCTAAAAATGGCTGGTCTCTAATAAAAGCCGGTCTAACAGGTGTTAGTTGTAATAGACTCCAGCCTTCCTCCTGTCCTTCTTTGACCAACAGTAGTTCAATTTCCACTGGCACCCTGCTGGTGATCAGCATAGATCGCGGTCATTGTTAACCGGGCCTTGACCGATCTGGTTCGGATATTATAAGTCTAATTCACACGTTTGGTTTATTAAAGATTTTACTTTGAATGCCTTTCCTGAGACAACCCGCTGTATTTATCCCGGCTTGGGACAGGCACAATGAGACCCTGGCTTGGGCCTCCTCGTGGCTACATTAAACACAGTTTAATCTTAAATTCTTGTATATATATTCATATATATTGAGCAAAATGCTATAAGAAAGTTTTCAAAAAACAAAGAACACAATTTTCAGTGGAAGGGCTCTTAAAAACTGGTAGATTAAAAAAAACATGAAGATACGATGGAACTGAACATATGGTAAATATGTGTGAAGACACAATTAGCTTGGAGATTTAATAAACATGAAAATACGATATTTTGTAAGATTCAGTAAACATATGCAAATACAGTAAACATAAAAATATGATAAACTCGTTTTTTCCTGCTGTTCAGAATTACACAAGAGTCACTAGGAAGATCTTATTCAGTTAAGGAGTTTATTTCAGATTTTTCAGCAAAAAGAAGGTCCTGCTCTTCATTTACATTTTCTTTGCTCTTTCTGAAAAACATCAGAGTTTTTCCATTGACTAAATTCTGTTTTTTTCTTTTTCTTTTGCAGCTTTCAAGAAAGAGGAGAGCAGTTTTGATGAGGTATGTCTCGGTCAGCCTGTCACATCCCTGGCCCAGTTTCAGGGCTCCACTGTGTTTTTGCTCAGTTTGTTCTTCAAGGTCTTCTTGGCCAGATGTTGTCAGGAAGAAAATCTCTGTTCTCATGTGCCTTTTGTCTTTTACCAACCAAGTAATATCCTGTTGTTTTCATTTCTATAGTCACATTTATTTTTTTTCTACTAGCTATTTTTTAGTCATTTCAATTGAAAAACGTAGTTCCTTTCAGCCAGTTCATCCACTGCAGAGGTTAAAAGGTTTTTTTGTGAGCTTGCCAACCACTAGGTCTTATTAAATGCTTTCATCTTCATTCACACTGTCCCACTTGTGCTGAACTAAAGCTGAAATCTGGTGAATAATGGGTTCATATCGTCTCAGCCGTGAGTTCATGGTTCTGTTTTTTGCAGCCAGCTCTAAGCCAGTTTTTAATCATTATGGACATTGTAGGGCCTCAGCAGGACTGGGTTTGGTCTTTGCCTAGCCTGTGCGCTGGCAGTCACCTGCTAATGGAGACTGGAAGTGACTGTCAGAGAGTGGGGCTCTGGTGTTTGTAGCCTGAGTGAATGCAGCAGTAACTGCTCTGCTGCACCTTCCTGAAGCTTTGTTCTCAATGTTTATTACAGAACAACGTTCCTTCTTTGTCTGAACACACTATGCTGTATGGAGAGTTTTTTTCTCCAAATCCTTTAGTCAAAAATAAGTCTGACACACAAACATACACACACATACACATGGATGCATGCACACAAATGACAAATATTTATATTATCTATACATTTGTAAACTTTCATAGCAGTAGTTTTAAAGGGCCTATATCATGCTATTCTTAAACCTGTCTGAGTAAACTACATCCAGAAACATGAATGCTAACATGAACCATGACATACTGAAGCAGAGCATGATTCCTTCCTCTAGAAAATGGGCTGCAGGGCAGAATTCCAGCATGATAATGCCCCCAAACACACCTCCAAGATGACCACTGCCTTGTTAAAGAGACTCAGGGTAAAGGTGATATACTGACCAATCATGTCTCCAGATCTAAGCCCAATTGAACATCTTTGGGCGTCCTGAAATGGAAGGTGAAGGACAATAAAGTCCGTCAGCTCAGTGAAGTCATCACGGAGGAGCAGAAGAGAATTCCAGTGGCAACCTGTGACGCTCTGGTGAACTCCATGCCCACGAGAGTTAGGGTAGAGCTGGAAAATTGTGGTGGACACAAAATATTGACACTGACCATTTCACTTAAGAGTGTACTCACTTTTGTTTTCACGTGTTTGTCTATTGATGCCTGTATTGTGATTTATTTTAAAGGAAAATACATTTACACTGCGATACAAGATGAACACTGACTACTTTCCATTGTGTCAAAGAGTAATTTCCACAGTGTTGTTCTATGAAAAGATATAAATACATCTGCAGAGATGTGAAGGGTGTACTCACTTTTGTGAGATACTGTATGTTGTGGTTTTGCGATGACCCCACCCTTACATTACCGTGTTATCCCTCCAATGAAAAAGGTGGACAGGATTTCATGCACACCAGGGAAAATCAGAAATCATTGAAAAAAAAAAGTTCAGCGCAATGTCTTGTCTGTTTCAGATGACCCCACTCCCAATGTAAGCATGCCATGGCTAGAACAAGGGATAAGACACTTAAAAGCTCATAAAAGGCATCACTTTAGTTCACAGAAGACCTATGAACAACATTAAAAAAATGCTTAGTAGTGGAAAGTATGTGCAATGAGCATGGAAGCCAACCAGGTGACCTGTGTATGTGTAGATAACATTCAGCCAGGAAGCAACTTTCAGCCCAGTGGATTGGTCTGACCATTTCTGGATACTTTCAGAACAGTTTGACCAGCTCCCTGCAGAAAAGCAAATAGTCCGTCCAAAGACTGAATGTTATATAATATATATATATATATATATATATATATATATATATATATATATATATATAATATACATATATATGTGTGTGTGTATGTTAGAATGTGATCACAGACGCATCAAAACGCATCTCTCTTGCGCACATGCGTACACTCCATACAGGATGACACTGTGCTGCATCTATCAAGCATTTCCAAAAATAAAGATAGTAAAACACGGAGATAAGATAAGACCCTTATTGTGTAAAGATCACAGGGAACATCTAAATTAAAGTAAATAATAAGGATTTCCAGGCTGTAAATAAACTTAATATTTTCAGGCTGCAACACTTGCTGTATATGAACGAAGGAAAAATTTTGATGTGAGATTGTAAACACAGCAGGGTAGGACAGAATTACTGGGGGAGTAGAAAACTGTAATGAGGAGACAGGATCCATATGCAAATGTTTTAATTGAGTAGAGCTGGAGCAGGACATAAATGTAGTCAGAGTCCAGGCGAAGGTCAAAACAAAGGGCGACGCAGGAGAACGAAGAAACACGCATTGGGTCAGAGTACCAGGAAGTTAAACTAGGAATAAATGCTCAGAACTGTCAGCAAGGCCAAACAAGACTTTGCATTGAAGTGAAGTCTGGAGTGGGTATATATGCTAGTGGTCAATGACAAAAACAGGAAAGAGCTGAACAGGAAGGAAGCTGATGCAAAGGCTCATGCGAGGGCTCCCTCTGGTGGTCGGAAGTGGGAGCTGCTGACAGATTCATAACAAAAACATTTGATGATAGATTGTAAACACAGTAGAGTAGGACATATTTACAGGGGGCAGAACAAACTCACGGGGGGCAGAACAAACTCACGGGGGCAGAACAAACTCACGGGGGCCAGACCAAACTCACGGGGGGCAGAACAAACTCACGGGGGCAAGCAGAACAAACTCACGGGGGCAGAACAAACTCACGGGGGGCAGAACAAACTCACGGGGGGCAGAACAAACTCACGGGGGCAGAACAAACTCACGGGGGGCAGAACAAACAACGGGGGCAGAACAAACTCACGGGGGGCAGAACAAACTCACGGGGGCAGAACAAACTCACGGGGGGCAGAACAAACTCACGGGGGGCAGAACAAACTCACGGGGGTAGAACAAACTCACGGGGGCAGAACAAACTCACGGGGGCAGAACAAACTCACGGGGGGCAGAACAAACTCACGGGGGCAGAACAAACTCACGGGGGCAGAACAAACTCACGGGGGCAGCAGAACAAACTCACGGGGGGCAGAACAAACTCACGGGGGTAGAACAAACTCACGGGGGCAGAACAAACTCACGGGGGTAGAACAAACTCACGGGGGGCAGAACAAACTCACGGGGGCAGAACAAACTCACGGGGTAGAACAAACTTATTGGGGTAGAACAAACTCACGGGGGCAGAACAAACAAAACTCACGGGGGTAGAACAAACTCACGGGGGGTAGAACAAACTCACGGGGGTAGAACAAACTTATTGGGGTAGAACAAACTTACATTGGCAGCATAAACTCACAGGGGCAGCAGTTTTACTTGTTAAAATGTTCACGTAGTTGGTCGTGTGCAGATGAAGAGTGTAAGAAGTGTGCGATTGTCATTAATGAGCTGTATGGAGACAATCCAGCAGATCTGTGGCAGATCAGTATCTGCGCGGTGAATATTTCCAAATCTGCGAGGTCTTTCGAACCAAACGCCGCGGAATATGAATAGATGCTGGAGCTGAACCACTCAGCCAAAGTTTAATTCACAATCCGATTTTGAAACGTTTACCACGCAGACAGAGAGGAACTGTAGACACAGATCTGCTGCAGAGTTTTGGTGTGGTGTGAAAACAATTTACGATTCCCAGAAGTTAAGTAGTAAGATAGGCTAAAAGTTCAGAGCTAACTTGACAAGTGTAGCAAGTTAGCTGCATTAAGCATACAATAAATGCCACCTAAAGTCACAAAAATGGCATAAACAAACAGCATAGTAACCACAAGATTACAGGGGTAGGACAGAATTATGGGCAGGAAGCCATAACTGAAAATGATGACGTAAGTTTGGTCTGCACATGTGCAGTGGGTGAAGGTAGGAAATAATCACAGGTAGGAAGGATTTATAGAACACCCGAGGCGACCGTGAACTGCAGCGGCAAAGCAAAGCAATGTATGTGCTGATAGTCACGATAGGTTCAATAAATCATCAGTTCAGAGAGAAAGTTCATCTCTTACTGCTTTTTTTCCCCCAGATCAAGAAGGAAAAGTTTGTTTTGAAGAAGCCTGCAAATATAGAACATTGTGACTGGAACTTCATCTGAAACACCCAGCAGCCAATCAGATTAGAGTATTCAAACTGACCGTTTAAAATGCAGAAACACTGTTTGTTTCTTATGGCTGAATATCAGCATCTTTGTTTTCTTCGAATAAAACTGCAGACATTCAAGTCTTTACAGTTCTGCTTATCGCACTGTTGATGTGTTTTGTTCAAACACATTACAGTTCTGGGTTAACACTTTATAAATTAAAACATTTCAGACAATTAAAATGAAGGAAACATTTTCTCTCTGGCCGGTTTTTGTTTAAAAGCTGCATTTTGTCATATAAAATGTAACTTGTAAAAGATTGTAACTAATCATAACCCAAAAGTGTGATTAATCTGATAAATTTTGGATTGACAGCACTAATACAAAGAAATATCAAACATAGGAAAATTATTAATAAAAATTGATTGGAAAATACACATACATCTACATACACTAGTAAACAATTCAGTTGTTTTTTGCACTCTTTTGCACATAGAACATATGACAATGAAACTATTAAATATTAAAATTGTCAAAAGTAGTTTAATAGATTGCTTTAATTCTACATCACATCATACTGTAATACCCACGACACATTGTAGCTGTTGGCACTCAGCCTCAGTTTGGTGTTACATTTGAAAATAGGATTTCATTGATTTGATTGCACATTTACAAAACCCTACATACATATTTACAAACCTCTTTAGGGGACAGTATATTCATGTTAGACACTTTTTATTGCAAATGTAAACCATTGAAAGATGTTTAGCAAAAAAAAAAAAAACTGGATAATTTTAAATCCTTTTTTGAGAAACTCGGAAAAGCAGTAGTGCTGTTAGAATTTTTTTGCTCCAAACATTCATCTTTTTATGTTACAGTCCTTTCAGAGAGGATGCTGGGAACAACATTGTCTTCTAAAATAATTTGGAGAACATTTGGATCATGCTCTTCTTCAGGGAGCAACTTTGGAGATGAAGTAGAACATTTCTGGAAGTCAGAGTCATGGGAATTAGCTGGGGTTGTTTGCTATAAATGGACCTCGCTGTTAAGTAGGAATGTTGAGAATCCGAGCAGGGAAAACCCTCTTTCCTGTCTACAACAGGACAGCCAACAGCCAGAGGTTTTGAAGCCGTGAGAATCTGGTTTGTGTGAGTGCAGGCATTCTTCCTTGTGTTTGTCAGAAAGGCAGATGCTGTTTAAGTTAATGAATGAGACAGCAGACATACACCCTGATTCCCAAGGTCAAGAAATGGTTGTGAAGAACCCAACGTGCAGAAGACCAGGCAAGTGGCAACAATTGAAAGGTGTAATAAATAAACTTAAAATAGGTCAAAAACTACAGAGAAACAAAAACGTGATTAAACAGATGACCTGACATTGAAAGATCTGAAAGCCAGACACTTACATACACTCAGGGAAATTAACACAACTCAAGCTGTGGATAACTGATGCAAGACACAGACTCATTATCTATAAAACAGAAAAGTTAAGAAGCAGTGGAACAGAATAAAGAAAATCCCCTTGACTGTGTGTTAGGATGTACTTAGACTGGACACGTGGTTTGCTTACAGTTAACAGAGTTTGTTTCCCCTAATAATCTCGAACAAATTTTTAGTCTGAATAAACCCAAGTAGGACCTGGTTCCAGGACCATGGATACCAGTCCTGAACCTTGCATTTGGGTTGTATTCAGACTGGCGTCAACTGAACATTTCTATTCCAAACCAAATCTTGTAAACAAAACCATGTAACAAAAGATCTCTTCAGTCACTGGTCATGAGTTACAAGGCGGGGCAAAGCAATGAGAGAAAGAATAATAGTTCACTCAATTCATTATATTTCGCTGACCAGTTTGAACGTCTGTATCAATGTGAGGTACAACACTTTTTACTGCTGCTTTGGTATGGTGGAGGTATGCTGCAAAGTGGCTGTTGAGGAAGTGACACCTTTGAGAATATGCTGATAAGTGTTTATATAGGTTGTTGGTGTGAGAAACAATGTGGATCATGTTAAAAGTTGTTTCAATGAGCCTGCATTCATCTGACCACATTTCAGGAACCTGAACTTGTGTTGGGGTGATGTGAGAGCAGAACCCAGGAGCGACAGAACAGAGATCTTAGAGGTCAGTGGAATGGGCAGTAGCACGGCCTGAAAGCGTGGCGTGGCAGTCGGTAGCGCACTCGGCGTGGAACCAGGCTGTGGTAGTGGAGGAGGACCCAGTTTCGGCACATGAAGAGCTGATCCTGGAGACAAGGATATGTCGTGAGCATGAACAAAAGTTGAGACGTACATTTTCACAGATAATGGCAAGGGTATGAGGCCAAGGTACTGCACTGGAGAAGGTAACAAACTGGCAATGAATACTGGAGCAGGCCCATCTTTTATGGTGATCAGGAGTCGATGAGATGAATGCCGACAGCTGAGTCCAATTAGGAGGAGCCGAAGGAGCACCATGACAAACATGGTGAAAACACCGTTTACAAAAAGCCTTTACAAGCTGTGATGCTTGCCAAGGAGGCAGTACACGAATGTCTCATCTGTAAACTGAAGCTTTTAGGAGATTTTTCAACCTTCTCTTGGGTTCTTTATGCACAATAATAGAACATTCCCACTGTAGAGCTTGTAACTGTAAAGCGCACTGGTACTAAATCAAAGTAGAAGTTTGTCATTTCTGCCATTTGTCAGTATGTCATTTACTGATCTTTGTTTCCTCCTGATGCTCAACAGCCTCATCTTCGTCTTTGTGTTCTCATTTTTTTCATTCAACAGCTTCTCAAAGTTCTCCTTTCATCCTTCCATCACACGTGTGGAACGTGTCATCACATTTCCATCTCTGACCTTGATCATCCTAACTTGCTGCTCGTCCTTCCATCTCTGTTTCTCTGCCTCACTTTGTGTCCAACCTGTTGTTCAAGTCTTCCTACATTCTTTGTTTGACCTCTACCACCTTCACCTTTCGCTGCATCTCCCTGTTCTCCTGTCTGCTGTCTTCAGTCCACTCAGTGTTTAGTTAACCAAATGTGCATTATTTGCATCATTGTCTTTTGTCACAGTATTGAGCTTTAACACTATGAAACAGGATAATTTCATCTGTTCGCGGCTGCTGTGTTTCTGCAGCTGCTGTGCTTTCTTTTTAAAATATCTTATTTTCAGTTTAAGTGTACAGACGGTATCAAACAGTGACAGAGACAAAAAGGGGAAAAGAACAACAAGACAACCCACAAAAACACAATTGTTAATAGTAAGAGATACATAATAATAATAATGATAATAAAACTAACAAACGACAAAAAAGAAAAAAAAATGGCCAGATTACCATACTGATTTTAAGATGAATACATAAATAAATGTTGCAGCCAGACACAACTTGAACAAGAGAAAGAAATGTAAACGTTACATTTGTGAGTGACCCAGATCCAGCACCTCCCCACCTGGAGTCCTGTTATTCAAGTGTTATGGTATGGTATGGTGAGCCAGAAAAGGTTTCCAAACAGTGTCAAATCTATTCTGTGAGCCAGCTCTGCAGAGCCGCATCTTGTCCAGCTGGATGGCATGTACGATCTCAGCCAGCCAATGTTCAAAGGAGGGAGGAGTTTTTGATTTCCAGTTTAGCAGAATAAGCTTTTTAGCCACCACCATTCCCAACCGTAGCGCCGTCTGTATATGCTGTGGCGTTTGGGAACTTTGTGAAGAACACCCAAGAATGGCCAGGTGGCAGGAGGGAGATCAAGATGTGGACACCACTCCCCAACACAGTGTCTGACCTGAAGGTATCTGAAGAAATGGGAGTTAGGAATTCTGTACCTTGAACTAAGCAGTGTAAATGAAGCAAAATGACCATCAATGAAGAGATCTGAAAAGGATCTGATACCCCTGTTCTTCCAGACAATGAATGCTCCATCTTGTTGGCCGGGGATGAATGCATGATTTTGGCAAATGGGAGCCTGTATCGAGGCGCTAGGATCCCGGCACACTGTTTTTATCTGGTGTAGGATGCGAAGGGAGTTTTTTAGGATAAAGTTATGTTGATGTATTTTGGATCTTGGGGCAGAGCTTGAAAACAAAAGGGCTGGGAGTGATGACTTTTCCACAGTGTTAGCTTCCAGCTGCACCCACAAGGGAGTGCCCCCCACATCAAGACACTCACACTTCTAGTAGGTGAGGGCCCTAGCATTAGCTGCCCAGTAGTAGTGTCTGAAGTCTGGCAGACCCAGGCCACCCTTTTTGGAAGATTTCTGCAGATGAGCTTTAGATATTCTGTGGGTTTTATAGCCCCAAATAAATGGCAGGATTATTGAGTCAACTTTTTTGAAAAAGGACGCATTCAAATATATTGGTAAATTTTGAAATAGATGCAGAAACCTAGGTAGGCTGACCATTTTGATAGCATTCACCCTGCCGATCATGGAGAGGGGTAAATTTAATTTGAAAAGCTCTTCTGGGTTTCTGGTCAGTTTGAGTCCCAGGTAAGTGAAGCTGTCGTTTTTTATCCTAAAAGGTAGGTTGCTCAGAAAATCATTTGTAAAATTGCCAGCTAATGGCATAAACTCACTCTTGTCCCAATTTATATTGTACCCAAAGATCTTCCCGAAAGAGTTCATGTATTGTAATAGAATGGGGATGGATGTTGCTGGATCCGACAGACAGATCAGGAGGTTATCTGCAATAAGGGCAATTCGGGTCTCAATTCCATTCAGCATTATACCTGTGATACGTTGGTGTTCCCTGATTCCTATGGCTAGGGGCTCCAGAGCAATGTCAAACAGTAAAGGTGACAGAGGGTCCCCCTGTCGGACACCGCGTTGAAGAGTGAATGGGCTAGATCTGTCCCCATTAGTAAAGATGCAAGATTTAGGGTTAGCGTATACAATTTTGACCCAGTTTGTAAAAACACACTCAAAACCGAATTTTCTGAGTGTTGCTATGAGATATGGCCATTCTATCACATCGAAGGCTTTTTGAGCATCCAGAGCCAGTAAACCTGCCTTGTCGTCCTTCCCATATTTTGCATTCATTATGTTTAGAATTTTGCGGACGTTGCAAAAGGAAAATCTGTCTGGAACAAAACCAGTTTGGTCCGGGTGTATGATACTTCCTACATTCTTCGCAAGTCGATTTCCTAAAACCTTTGTTATGATTTTCAGGTCGCAGTTTAACAGTGCAATGGGCCTATAGCGACCCGGATCAGTCTCTTCTTTGTCTCTTTTTAATAGAACACAAAGGCTGGCATCATTAAGAGAGAGTGGAAGCATTCTGTTCTTAAAACTATCTTGAATCATTTTAAGCAGAGGGGATGTCAAAACTTCTTGAAAAGTCCTGTAAAATTCTGGACCAAATCCATCTGGACCCGGTGCCTTGCTATTAGGGAAGGATTTAATAGCTTCTCGCAACTCAGACAATGTAAAGTCAGAATCTAAATGCTCTGTTATGGTTGCATCTAGTTTTGGGAAATTGAGTTTATCAAAAAAAAGTTCATAATCATCTTGTGTTGCAGTTGACTTAGAGGTGTAGAGATCTGTATAAAATTGTCTACATTCCTCATTGATGTCCTTCAAATTTGTGAGCAGTGGGCCCGATTTTGATTTTATTTTATGGATGGCTCGTTTTGCTTGTTCTCCCTTTAGCTGTCTTGCCAACAGTTTTTGTGGCTCGTCCCCTAGTTCAAAATATTTCCCTTTGATTTTCAGATGTGTTTTGCTGATTTGTCACAACAGTATTGTGTTATATTCATATTTTAGCTTTATAATTTTATTGTAATCTGATTGCAGCAGTGAACTTCGAAATATCTGATCTGTAGCTGATAATTCCCTCTCAATTTCTTCTAGTCTCCCACGTTTAGCTTTGTTATGTGTTGCTTCGTATGAAATGACTAATCCTCGTATTTATGCTTTAAGTGTTTCCCAAATGGTTTAGTCATTAACCTCTCCATTGTCGTTTATATGGAAGAACTGCAGGATATCAGTTCTTAGGCGTTGTTTAAATGTCTGGTCTTCTAGTAAAAGAGGATTAAAGCGCCAGCTGAAATCTCTCTTATGAAGGGGCAACTTCAGACTGAGACTAACAGGACTATGGTCAGACAATATCATGCCATAGTAATTAGTGTGGCTGATATTGAACATTAGTCCTGAGTCAACTAAGAAGTAGTCGATCCGTGTGTAGGATTTGTGTACATGTGAGTAGAAAGAATACTCACGATCACTTGGATGTTGCAGTCTCCAAATATCCACCACTTTCTTTTTTTTTTTTTTTTTAAACTTGTCCTGCCCAACAGCTGAGCAAACAGATATGAGCTGAGAGCCTCTTGTGTTAGACAGATTTTAATCTTACAATCGGGGGTTATACACACGTGGACAAAATTGTTGGTACCCCTCAGTTAAAGAAGGAAAAACCCACAATTCTCACTGAAATCACTTGAAACTTACAAAAGTAACAATAAATAAAAATTTATTAAAAATTAAATAATCAAAATCAGCCATCACTTTTGAATTGCTGATTAACATAATTATTAAAAAAAACAAACTAATGAAACAGGCCTGGACAAAAATTATAGAGGTTAGAGAAGGACTACTGGGAAGGGAAGGAAGAGTTGTTAATCTACAGGCAACAAAATGCTGGATCTTATACCCATTGCAAATGTTGGTCTAAAATGGGCAGGGCCTGTCCACACACTCAGCTGTTACATACCTGCCGGCTCCAAGAGTGTTCACAAACTTGTCCACATCCAGTTCACACGCACACTTGTGCATACCAACCAACACATGTAAAGCATTACATTCTGACACGCACACTATTTGAGGGTTGCAAAGGTGAGCCGACGCCTGTGCTCAGGTGAATGTTATGTTAAGATGAAGTGGATAATGGAATGCACAAAAAGGAGGGAGAACCTCCAGCCATCCCCACACCAAGACCCCCCGCTGAGGTGGCAGCGCCGACCAGGGCCCACACCCGCACCCATACTGTGGGGTCAACGGAGGAGATCCACCCGCCAGGCAGCCCAGCCAAGCACCCAGACCAGGGCCTGCAGGACAGCCACACGGGCCCCCAACACCCGAGCGCAGTGGGATACGGAAGCGCAGAGCGCAAGGCCCAGCCCAGTCAGGAGAGCAGCCCTCCCACCGCACCAGGTGGCCCAACGAATTTATATGTCCGGATAGGATTATGAATCTGCCATTTGGATCAATTGTGGAAGACTGAAAAAGAAAAGGTACAGTTTTACGGAAGAGAATGGCGACACCTCTGGCTTTTGATGTGAAAGGTGACTGAAAGACTTGTGAAATCCAGTTAACCCTGAGAGTTCTTTGTTGGGTGGCTGAGACATGGGTTTCTTGCAGAAATATAATGTCAGGCTTTAGTGACTTCAAGTAAGAAAATACTTTCCCACGCTTAATTGGGTGCCCTTTCCAGGAGACTAAGGATAGGGACTCCATGGTGCTATTGGGGCATCTTCTGCTTGGCAGCAACACAAATACAGAACATTTGGTCTGGCAGCTAATAACAAAACCAGAAAATGAACAAAAACGAGTGAAAAGCAGCAAGAAAAAAAAAATAAACCTAAGTAAGCTGACAGGAACATGCAACACACATACAGAACATTTCCCCAAAACAAACCCCACCCACTGCTTCCCCAAACGAAGCCGGGTTACCCTCATCCGCACGTGGAGCTGCTGTGTGAACAGTGTAAACGCCCTCCGCTATCTAACAAGTTCCTCGTTAGCACAAATGAATAACATTTAAAGATAAACCACCTTCACAACAATGGGAAATAATGTCATTACACTCTCGCCATTTTTCTTTTCTTCTTTTAAACTCCTTCTTTTTTTGGCGTTGGGAAACTCTCACCATTAAAAGTTTTTGGTGAGGAAGGATTCCGCCTCGGCTGGATCAGTCAATGATTTGACTTGCCCTTGATGGTGAACCTGGAGTCTCGCCGGGAACCGCAGCGTGTGCCGAATTTCTTTTTCCCTCAGCCGCTGCAGCACCTCACGGAAGCCACGCCGTTGTTCCATTACCTCCGCAGTGTAATCAGGGAAAATTAAAATCCGGTGGCCTTCGAGATCCATCTTTGTCTGTCTCCCCAGTCACAGGATCTTTTCCTTATCTTGGTAGAAGTGCACTGGGGCGATTAAGGTTCGAGGTCTGGCGCCGTCAGCGGGTCTGGGCTGCGGTGCGCTCTGTCAAAAACAACTGGCTTCTCAAAGTTGTTGCCCCCCAGTAATTTAGGGATGAGGTTTGTAACAAACTCGGTGGGTCTCCCTTTCTCCTCACCTTCCGGAACACCAACAATTTTTATATTGTTTCTTCTGGATCTTCCCTCGAGATCCAAGCAGCTTAGCACGCTTTTTTTGCATTTTCAAGCTGGAGGCCGGCTACCGAACTTTCCAAAGCGGTGATGCGAACCTCGTGATCGGTAGCTTGGCTCTCGGTGGTGGACAGCCGTTCAGCTACTTGTCGAACCGCTCGTTGATGGACTGTAAAAGTTTGTTCGACATTTTCTGCCAGATGAGTGGCAGCTCGTCTTCATCCTCGACTTGCCGGACGCTGAAGCCGGACTCATGTTGCTGGGTTTTGAGCAGCTAGCGTTAGCCGCTGCTGCTCCCTTTACGCTTCGTGGGTTCTTGTTGGACATATTTCCTCCAGTTGTCAGTTGAAGAAGGAAATAAGATGGTATGTAAAAGAGTCTAACAACTTAATAACGGAGTTGGAAGTTCAAGTAGGTGGTAATAATGTGAACATAAAGGCGCACCACGAGGAGCTCAAAAAACATGTCCTACTCCTTCACCATCTCACTAGCGCCCCGCTACTGTGCTTTCTGACTCACTGATAGAAATGGTTATTGAGCCTTAGCTGATGAACTGTCCACTGTCCTTGATGACTCCCTCCATTGTCACAGACGAGTATAAGTGAAATGTGAGGAACATTATCTGAAAAGTGACCACAGACTACATGATTGAATGATGTTGCTTTACTAAATCAATAAAGTCACACATCTTGTGTCTGAAAACCCACTTGTTTCTATCAAATGAGCCAATATGGAAAACAAAGCCGGGTTCAAACATCATTTGCTCAGATTGTCGGAGCTCACTGGTTGCTTTGCTTCTTTTTAATATCTTAAGGTACATGTAATAAAAAGAGGCAGAAAGGAAATATTTGAGTGTTGTACAGTGTGTTTTAATCTCATCTTTAATGGTCACGGTAAAGACAGAGTCTTTGGGGTGATGCCTGTCTTGTATTTTGGTTCTGTTGTTGCTTTGATGACTGACGTTTACATCTGCAGCAAGATCTGTGCTGCTGCTGTGGCTTCTTCACTGGTCACATTTTGAATTCAGGCAGAAATGATTATATTTGTTTAAAATACAATACACCATGTTTGGAGCGGACTTCTCCGACATAGCTCAATCCCAGCAGACTGTTGTGTTTAGGGACGTTACTTGAAGCTCCGTCTTGCACTGCTGACCCTCCATTTTCTGCATCCCAAAGCTGATCAGGAATGAAGTTAAGGGTTTAAATGAAGACCAATGTGAGGGACTCCGATCCTATTTCACGATTCCAAATTTAGCAGAAAGCATTTCAGCTTTAGTGAACTCATTAACTTTGAGTGCTGTACATGTGTGTGCCTCCATACGCCTCCCAGTGTGGTGGCTAAGCCTGACTGACTGACTGTCGCCCTTCAAGTTGTTGCTGTTGGCATTTTTTGGCTCTGTCTGATTCCTGACAGCTGCTGGCTAATCTGTGCTTTGGGTCAGACTCTACCAATCTGGGAAGATGATGGAGCTGAACGTCTGTTTGCCCTCCATGTGCTCGCTCAGCTTTCCTCCAGAGGTCCAGTAATTTAATGTTACTTAATTTTAGCTCCTCCTTCTGCCATGTGAGGATTAGTGCAGCAAACTGCAGAGGCCTTTTCAGGATCCTCCTACCATCCTAATGAGAGAAATGTGGAGTTTAAAGCTCTTATCTCTGATCTGCATGTAGAAGAAAATGCTAAACTTTTGTAAATCTATGCACAATTCAGTCATTAATACACATACAAATGAACAAATCTAATGTCAGATGTATATATAATGAATTACGGTGATTTTTTAAAATGGAATACATCATTTAGTCTCCATGCTTTGGAAAAGTGTCAGTGTAGTCACAAGGTGCTTTTATTAAAAAAAAGACATGTGTTGACCTCTGAAAACCACACACATCTGTGAAGACTCATCAACTCAACTCTAAATGAGATTCTTTTGAAATTGATCAGGGTTTTGCAGGCGCCGCGCGGAGCACGATCTTCTCAGACTGGATCAGAGAAACAATGTGCAGCAGCAAATCTACAGCACACACAGGCTTGTTCTTTAGAACTCCTAAGATGACGATCACATCCTGACTCAAAATCCTGCTTGGCTCTCCAGCAGTCCTGTGTTGGGGAAGAATCTCCCCAGCCTTTGTGGTCAGCAGAATGTCAGCACATGGGCAGAGATAGCATCTCATTTTAGATTTTGACTGCTCTAGTCACGGGTTTAATTAACCCTCCTCTTTGCCGGGAACCTAATGGATTAAAAACTGCTGAGGCGGTCAAAAGCAGCCCTTTTCCTAGAGGAGGCCATGTTAGTGTTGTTGGACACGGAGTGACATCCATCACAATGAAAGGTGTGGAGCTCCTCCATATGCTCCCTGCTCCTCTGTTGTTGCTGTATGCATGCAGGAAATGGACCCTGACTGTGTAGAAGAAAAAATGATGGAGAGTGATGGGTTTTGGAACAGAGATATGGGAAGGGTAATGAGATGGGATGTGACTGTGAGCCGCTCTGAAAGTTGTGATGTGTGAACAGTGAGCCATGCCAGAATGCAGGTTGGTCTTTAGGTTTGCACACGTTAGATTGAACCAAGTTTTGATTTTTGAAACCAACTGATCATTTTTGGATCTATTTTAAAAGCGTTCCCAGGCGTCTTGTAATTATGATTGTTTTTCTACAGAGTGGCAGCAGTGCATTAGAAATTCACCTCAGAGTTGTGGCCGCCCCTTTCCCCCTCCCCAGTGCTGAGAGCTTCTGGTTTATATGCTCTCCTGGTAGCCTACAGCTGCTCACAACACCAACTTAACATTACTGATGCTAAAAAATGACGATCAATATTGGCGCTGTCCAGCTGTACAGTTCGGATTCAGATTCCAGCACAGACGAGGAGAACAAAGACGTACACAGATCAGAATGGAGCAGAGCAGGAAGACTGACATGCCCTGCGTATTTTCTATGCCACAAATATAATCTTTTTCTAACAGTGCTTATTTTTGTCTGCTTCTGAATCACGAAAATTTGAATAAGGAAATACTTATAAATGGAATTTTAATCTCAATTTTCTTTACATATGTCCTCCATTATCAAAAAATACCACAAGAACATAGAAACACCAAAAACATTTTTATTAGAGCAGGTCTTTAAAGTCAATTCTTTTGAAGAATTTTAAGAATTTGGTCATTTGATTTTTTTGCTGAACTTTCATCATTTTAACTGAAAAAGGGCCTTTTGCTCCGTTGTTACTACTGAATTTAAATGGAGAAACAAATCCTTCAGCTGATGTCTTTATTCTATCCCCGGGCTCAAACTGCATGCGGTCCGGCTCCGGTGCGGATACCGGAGTCTTAAAGAAACATGAAAAGTGCAAGAGGCACTCACACAGCATCCGGTCCGGTCTGGCCTCTGTGGCGCTTTGTACCCGTTTTGTTGGCTTAACATTTTTTCTGGACACCGGAGCAGAACCGTAGCACTTTATTGTGAAGTTTGGGCAATTTACGATCTAACCCAGAAACCATGCGACCACTCTAAAGTGCATCCAGTATATTTTTCAAAATAAAACCCTATTTTTCAACGTACTCTCTGTTTTCACCGTGTTGTAAACATTACGTCATTTCTGCTGACTCTGGGTTTTCTCAAAGTGTGTGGTAGAGAGTAATTTCCGACATATAACAGCATGGACGACGAGAGGCTGATCACAGAGATCCAGAACTGGCTCTACCTTTTTGATGCAACACATCCTTTTGATCAAGATAAGGACAAAAACTGGCTGTTGATGGTGAGTTTGTGTCATATGAACATTCATACTCAGATTAGAAAGTTAAGAAAAGCATAAACACCTTTGTAAATCCATTGATTGAAGACGAGTCACACAGAAAAAGAAGTGCTGTGAATATACTCCAAAATCACGGCGGAATGAGGGTTTGTTTACTATGACGTCATATTTAAATGGCGCGTTCTCACGAGAACCTACATGAGTTCAGAGGTCACTGAGGTTTGCAGCAGAGCCTGTCTGCAGCAGGGCCACAAGCAAACTGTAGTCAGTCTGAGTTACTGACCGTAGCCAGACCGCTCTGCAGCCGCACCAGAATTGGACCGCACGCGGTGTGAGCCCGCATGCGGGCCGTTTCCCAGCCGTCACCAGCCTGCCTTCACATAAAAGGCTGGCAAACCCAAAGGAGACACAAATGTTGACAGAGGCAGTAACTTAAGATCAATTTATAGTTTTGTTGTTAAGACTTTTATTTTGAAAGGTTTATTACTATGAAATCCCCTTTGGAAGAGTCAGAACTCTTGTTTCTTTTTGTGTTCTGTATATTTTCTGAGAAATGCCAGAGTTAATCCAGACGTAAAACCTTTGATTGATGAGAAGTGTCAGCTTTGGCTGTAGTTGCAGTTGTGCAACTACTGTGTTAAAGAACTGTGCTGTGGATGTCACAGCTTGGTCTTACAGTGTACGTGAACATTCCTCCATCATCTCCTCCATTTTTGGTGGCCAGCAAGCACAAGAGAGGGTATAGACTTAGGGTACGAGGTGGGGGTCGGGGGTGGGGGCCACAACCTCATTTTACATTCAGTGACGTCATTGTACATTCTCCTAAACACACACGTACCTCAACACATCTGTTTGCTCACCTCTGCACAAAAAAAGATGTTTGTATGCAAACATACCAGATGCATGAAACATGAACACTCACTTCATGAGGTCCACCTTCCTACTACCAGGCTGAACCGCCTTTTGTCTTCAGAACTGCCCTAATTCTTGGTGGCATCAATTCAACAAGGTTCTGGAAACATTCCTCAGAGTTTGGTCCATGTTGACATGATAGAATCCCACAGTCGCTGCAGATTTGTCGGCTTTCTATCAGCTGGAACCAGTCTAGACGTTTTCCTCTGACCTCTGGCATCAACAAGGCATTTGCACTCACAGATTTGCTGCTCACTGAATATCTTCACTTTTTCGGCTCATTCTTTCAGCAGTTTCTGAAAACCAGCCCGTCTGACACCAACAACCATGTCACGCTCAAAGTCACTTCAATCATCTTTCTTCCCCATTCAGATGCTCCGTTTGAACCGCAGAGGATCGTCCTGACCATGTCTACATCCATTGTTAATGAGCAGTTGTACAGGTGTGCCTAATAAAGTGGCCAGTTAGTGTATTTGTCTGTGTGTGTTGAAAGAAGTGTGTGTGTTGGCTTGTGTTTGTAGTGTTAACAGTTGTCCATATGGATCAGTATACAGTAAATGTGTGTGCAGGTTTGTGCAGGTGATGGTTACATGTGTTCTCTCGAGTGTTTGTGTGTAGGTTAGAGTGTGTAGATGTGTGTGGTTATTTATGACAGTGAAAACTTTAAACTTGCTTTCTTTTTCTCTTTCCTATTTGGCTCAAAACAAAATAACACAAATACAACTAATATTAAAATAATTAATTGTTGGAAATGTAGTTTATTTTCAGACACATTAGGAGTTTATATAAAAATACTCTTGGTTTTCTCATGGAATTTACAATAGAAGAGACATGTTGTGATGTTTTTAAAAAAAGACTCAGCTTCTGTTTGCACAGCTATGGACAGAAAATAAAAAAACCTGCCTGTAGTACCTTTCTTTGTGGAAGATCTTGAGGCAGAGATGGAGGACAGAAGGTTTAGCACAGGTAGAGGAAGGGTGGGAGGAACATGAGTCTCAGGTCTTTTGTTTGAAGGTCTATTCCGCTTCTCTGTTGTAACAGACATAAATAATATTTAAATGCAGCTTTATTAATCAACATTACAATCATCAAAGAGAGCAACATTACTCTGCAAAGCATTTGGAAAGATGGAAATGTTGGACTTCCATGCACCTGGTGATGGCTGCAGGTGAAGGTGGCATGGCTCTGCACAGAGCCAGAGCCTCTCAGGTCTCATGCTGGTGATTAAAGGCAGAGCAGCAGCTGGTTATTGTATTCCAGCATCTAATGAGCCTGGAATGATGGGCGCCAGCTCCTCATTCAACCAGTGCAGTGAATGTAAAAACAGGTGGAGTGTGTTGGTGGCCTTCGAATACCCTGAGACCTATCAGCGAGAGTATTACGGCTGCCCCCCAGCACTGCAGACAGCTGCAGGTTTGATAAAGTAAAGATAAATCTGAGACAGTTGTGTTTACTGCATTCTTACAACATGTGCAATGAAGGAAACTAGGAATTCAGAGGAGGGAATCTGCAGTTTTCCAGAGTTTTCCACAGTGCTGCAGCACAGAGGCAGTGTCACTGCGGTTCTGTTTAGCTCTGACTCCACGCATACTAACTCTGATTCTACATCCAGCTTCTTTAGCTCTGTTCTTTTGTTCCACAGGCTGTGTTTCCTGAACTTTACTTTTCACTAAAAACTCTGACAATCTCAGCCAAGAGTTCAAATAACTTGGAAGGAATTCAGTCTCTGGTCTCCATAGCTAACCCCATGACTTAAGGGGTGGGTTTTTTTGGATGTCACAGCGCTTTGAATATCTGCTGGGGGTTTGGGGCGTTCTAGTGCCGGAGGCTTATATAAATATGCACCTCGTGTGTTTGAAGATTTATAACCCCCGATTGTAACAGTAAAATCTATCAAACACAAGAGGCTCTCAACTCATATCTGTTTGCTCAGCTGTTGGACAGGACAAGTTAAAAAAAAAAAAACTCACAATTTCAGGTTGAGAATTAACTTAAAGATCACCATTGCTGGTACACTTTACAAATAAAAGCAGTGCTTTAAGTGGGCCGGTACTCTCCAGTACTCAGTACCAGGACTTCTAAAAACAGCTCTTTAGAGCACCGCCACTCCTCCACGTCAGTAGTACAGCCGGTACTCAGTACTGACACTAGAGATGTGACGTTCATTTTTCCTTCCTGCTCTGAGTTTTACACATTCCCACAAAAGTTCAAACAAGTTCTTCCTTTAATTTCAGATGTAAAAATCACAGAGTTGGGAACACAGATTCACTGAGAACCTCCATGAAAACGAGAAGAGAGAGAGATTCGCTGCACGCGCACCGAGCGGTGCTGAGGGGAAAGGGGAGAGGGGCGGAGCCTGAGCGAGCAGGGTGCGTGGGAGGAGGTGCAGTTGTAGTCATGAGTGTTCTTTTTTCTGTTTCTAAAAATGTTCTTTTATTAAAATGTTTCACCAGAAGCTTTTGTTTGGAGCTTCATAGAAGCTGATTTGTTTCTTATTGTGGATCAATAATGAGTTCCTGACATCCCATTAAATTAAGAAGCCTTGCATGTTTTATGAATCCTCCAGAATGCACACAAGTCAGAATACTGACTAAAAAGATGATCAAATCTATTGTCAGAACGGTGTATTATTAGATTAAGTTTAATGCATGCATTCTTATCTTCTGTTGCACAGCAGTACCTATAGTTGCTGTTCAGAAACTAAGTTCTTTCATGAGAGAATTGCATAACAATAAGTGCAAGTCAATTTACTGCTTTAGAGGGATCTTTTTGACACTGAATTTTATCTTGAAAGGAACTTAAATGAGCTGTTGACAGATTAAAATAAAAAAAATTATTTAGCCTATAGAAAATATAACACTAATACTTTTTTTGCAGAGCCCTGCTTTAGCCGTTGCATTAATAACACCATTCAAAGTACACATTATACACATCTTAATATATTATATACATGCTGTGTATGCTGGCAGAGGAATATTTACATCTTGTCCACTCATGTCAAATGAAGCTAGAATTAATATTTTTCAATTAATTCAAACTCAGTTTTTGGTGGGAAATCTGAATCTGAATTATTCTGATACAGATCTCATCTTAAATATTCTATGTATGTTTCAATAAGTGAAAGTAAACAGTTTTTAAGTTATATTATTTGGTATGTATATTTTAACCTTTTTTTTAACAGTCTTTTGATGAGTACGTTTTATTTATCTAAATCATTACTTCAAGAACATTTGACATTTTCTGTTGTTTGCTTGTAATTAAATCAAAGTCAAATCAATGTTGTAATTGTAAACCCATTTAAAATTATTTTATGACACAGTCGATGTGTGACTACATTTATTTATAGACTTGACCTGAGCTGCCTCTTTCTTATTACACATTATGATGCACAGAAAAAAAATGCTTTTTTTATTGATCAAATTTTACATTCAAGATTCTCATTTTAGGTTTCGACTTCCGTGAAAGAGAGTACCGCCACTTCCTGTAGACCACTTAAAGCACTGAATAAAAGTAATGACAAAGCTAAGCCATAGCAGTTTTTGAAGTTTTTCATGATTTTTTTCTTGGACATATTTGTGTTTCTATGGGAAAACGTTGGCTTAACATTCTGTCATGAAGCTTGTCAATGTGCTGGGGAAATTTTACACTTTTTAAGAATTGCAAACACAACCATGTTTTGTGTGAGTCTCAAAAACGTTTCAATGGAAAAAGAAGTCAAGACTCTGAGTGTTTCAAGGGTTTTTAGATCTTTAATAATTTTCAAAACACACAACCCTTCACCACAAATGAAATGTACAGCACAGGCTTCATGGATTTCGAGGAAGACTGTGATTAAAAATCACAATGATCTCAAATGATCAGAAAATGGAAAGATCTTTAGAAACTTGAAATCCTGTCTGGGACAACCTTTGTGTTTAGGTTGTTGTGTGTGTGTCCTATAACTCGTAAATACTGTGCATTTTAATAGTTTTGCAGACAAAATCAAAAGAAGACTTGTGATTACTGATGTCTTGATGAAGTTGTATCTATGTTTCACAGCAGTGTTGCTGCTTTCCTCTCTGATAAGAGTGGACACAAGCACGCATGTGACGCTTTTCTCCACAACTATTCAGCTGCGAGCATTCTCTGCATAAAAACGTCTGTGTCTCGGGAGCTTTTTCACTGACATGCTTCAGACACCGTCACATCACCAAACAACCCAATGACCTCTGTCAGCCTTTTTCTTAGCATAGTAAATGTCCCTGTTGTTCACTGATGATTTTTCACATCACAGTAAGAGGAGGCTCTTTCATTCATCAACACATGAAAACACAGCAGACACTCCTGCGCTGCTTCACACTAACTGAAAATAAGTGTTCACATGTGAGAATCTTTAGAATAAAACCTGCTCTTCCCACCTGCCTCATCCTGAACATGAGATAACGTGATAAAACAAACTGTGCTTGATAAAAGAGGTGATCTGATTCCAGATAAGACCAGAAAGCACTGGTGTTCATTTGAATGCAGTCAGTTAGTCCCAATGATTTTCCGCCTCCCGTGTGTGTGTGTGCTGCCGTACTGTGAAAGTGTGACAAAGACATTCACTGACTGAGAAATGCCCTGAAGCCTAACAGAGGAACTCCAGCACTGCTTTGCTCCTTAAACACAGTCTGATTCTCTCACTTCTCTGTTCTTTATTGTTCCTTCAGCAGTTTCTTCTGTTCTAAAATGATTCCTCCTTTTGGATAATTATTCTGTTGAGACACAACAATGGGATATTTCATTTTCATGAAGTCCCTTAAGGTGGTCACAGGAGCCTCAGGGGAAATGCTCTTCCCTTAAGATGAGCTGTGCTCCTCTCTACGACCCTGCATGGACAACCCAAAAACCTGCAGCCCCCATACAAGTGAAAGTACCTGTGGATGTGAGTAAGGGTACACCCCCTCACAGCAGTACAATAATGCTGCAGCATGCAGAGCTGGAAGTGTTTGCTTTCTTAGTGTGATGGATTATAGTTTGTTTTAATTATGACAATAAACTATTGTAAATGGCGCTAACAGCTAACTGAAACTGATGGGTATTTAGAACTCAATGAAACTGCGTGTGGAGCAGCCCTGTGAGCTTAGAGGTGCAGTGCAGGTGGCTTGATGAAGGGCTTTTACGGGGTAGAAGAGCTTTGGGTCAGGCCGAGGCAGATCCACTGCTATAATGCTACTTGGTGTTGTGATAGGGAGCCACCTGGTGTGTTTGAGAAATGTATAAAACATGTGCACCAGGCTGGATCCCAAAAAACAGATTTAAGTTTCTCTTTTTAAGCTGGAGAGATCTGCAGCTCAGGACAAGCGGGGAACTGTGAGGCATTTTCATTAACAAGCAAAAACAATCTCTTTTCAGTTTTGCAAAACAGTTTTTTATTTATTATTTTCTGCACAAATTGATTTGGGATTTCTTATTTTCCTTTAGATGCTGGTCTTCTTTTTCTGAAAGGTTGCTTTATGTTGTCATTCTTTCTTTTTTGTCTTTCATGAACATGTCGAATAAGTGGTTAATGTGTTGTCTGGCTCTTCCTGATGGACAGCGCTGAATTTTGTCTGCTGGAGTTCACAACGACAAGCCTCAGCTTTTTTCACAAATGTATTTCTGTGTCTGAGACCTGTGGAAGGCTAACCTGAAGTGGACCCTCTGCCATCTGCTGGCCAGGCTGAGCCTTGATCCTGACACTTTTCTGTCAGCAAAAGCAAACGACCTTTCACATTCACTTTAGCAAAGATGCATGCAGTGTTACCATGATGTGTGAGGCATTTCTCAGAAGCCCTGGGGCTTTTCTGGCTGTCAGTGACCTTATTCCAAGAATCCCTGGACTTAATTGTTGAAATCTGCAGGAATATGTGGAGTTAAGAGTCAAGCCAGGGTCAATTCAGCTTTGGAAGCAGCTCCAGATCTGTAAGTCTGGCTCCTGGTGAAGACAGTATAATGTGAGGGCCTGCAGCAATGAACCATGAAAAGGGCTTACAGTCCTCCTTTACATTCTGCAGCAGCTCTGTCTGCCTGGCGTGCTCGCTCTGGATCATGCACTGATTTGCATTCTGAAGCTTGTCAGCAGCACAAGGCTCATAGCGCTGCACCAACACTGTGAAGCAGTAATTGTCTTCAGGCTCCATCCTTCAGGCCAACCTGTTATTTAACACATTAGTTGTAATGAATCGCAGGGCAAGCTGGGTGGGCCTCATTTCTGAATTGCTGTGTTTGTGATTGGCCCTGCTCTTCTATTGATCTGTGAGGCGCAGAGGTGGCGAGCAAAGTGACTCAACACAGAATAACAATGAAAAGAGATGGAAATCCGGGAGGAGCCTGTCCCTCTGCAGAGAAAAGTGGGATTTTATGTGGTGGGGAGGGAAAAGGGAATGTAGGCCAGCAGGGGTGTGAATATCACTGAACCTTTGTCCACGTGCACACACAAACGGCACAGAGAGCGCATTAACAGCTGGAGTGCTGAGAGCACCAGCTGGGTAGGTCAGTCCACTGTCCGTCATGGCTGGCATTAGGTGGATTCGGTGCGTCTGCGGCGTTGTTCACTTCTGTCCTTGTCAATCGATTGGATCTCTTCTCACAAAGGTAGGCGCTGGCTCCGGGCTGTGCTTCTCACCAGAGAGATTCAAGGTCAGACACTCATCATGTTGTCCATGCATCAGTGTGAGCCTGCAGGTTCACATGTCAGAGACTCACTTCAACTATATTAGGGGATTTTCTGATCTGAATGCGATCAGAGATTGCATTTCTAATTGAAAGTCTGCTGACCTTGAAGACAAAACCTTGGTTTTAAAATATGAGGGTTCAGTTTAAAGCAGGCACTTGAAGCGACCTGCTCTGGATCTGCTGCTCCACAGAAGACTTCCTTTAGGACTGAACTGACTCCACTCAGTCTGAGAGTTATGGAAGAAGCTTTGACTGGTGATCAGGTGAAGGGTACCTCTGCAGGACACACAGGTAACTGTTGAATGTCAATGTTGTCAGCTGACAGATACTGACCAAATGATGTGTAGCTCAAACTCAAACCTGATCACAGCAATACTTAACTTTATTAAACGTATTTTAGTTTGTCTCAGACCATTTGCACTGTGCCTTATATAAATGTTCTATTTCCTTACGAACAGTCATCCCAACAAATAACCTATTTTCTCATCCCAAAATAAAACAGTGACAGTTTTATTTTTCCTGCAGTAGTTTTTCCTACAGGAGGATCAAACCAGGAAACTCGCCAATCAGAGGATCACATCTGAAAACAGGGACTTTACATTCGAGCAAGAATAACTTATCTTCTTGTTTCTGAGCTTGTTCTAATCTCAGCCTCTAATTTTTTTCTCCTTTAGGTTTAATGTATTTTCTCATTTTTGCTTTACAGTAAAAAACAAACAAACAATCTTTTAAAAACTTGCCTGAGGGTTTTGGACAGAGATTTAGTGAGTGCATGAAAGGATCCATAAAGTCATGTTTCCATTGTGGCTGCTACAGTCAGACATGCAGGTTTGATTGTCTGCAGCCTGTTCACTGGTTGACTGTTTGCAGGCCTGTTTTCAGCTTCTGAGAGCTTGCAGATTTTCCATTTCCTGGTTGCTGCATGTGAGCATGGCTGCAGGTGGATGAGGCAGGCTGCTGGGAAATCCAGGTCAGAGAAATCCATCTGCAGTTTGAGGTCACAGATGTGGATCAGGAATTAGTTTGCTGGATCATGTGTCACATGTGGAAGGATGAGGCAGTTGCAGATCGCTGACTTGCCTTTTAGAGGGCACGAAAATGATGCAGTCCTGATATGAAGTCATCATTCAGTCATTTATATAAACAACGCAGACACTCAGACAATATGGCTGCAGAAATTCGGAACATAAATCCCAAAGAAAGACTAATATGAGCAAGTGAAAAAAACAGATTCCATCTTTTTAAAAAAAATCACTTGTCCCACTTAAAATCCAGGTTCTTCTTTATAATTTAGTCTTCACTTCTCTGATGTGTTGTTATTTTAGAAAATTGAAAATTTATCCCACAACAAAGAAATAGATTTTGGGTGTCTTAAAATGACTTCTACAAAGATTATAGAAACTACTCAGCTTTTACATTTCTGAGGCTGATACGAGACACTCTCCAAGTCTGTCCATAAAAATCAGCTGTACAAGTCATCTATACTAGTCATCAATGCATTTCATCTATGAAATAATCTATACCAGCCATCTCTACAAGTCATCTGTAGTGATAACAGTAAACAGTAAACTGTTATAGTCATCCATACAAGTTATCTAGCATGTCATTTATAGAAGTTCTCTATACAAGTCATCTATAGTAGTCATCTATACAAGTCATTTATTTTAGTTATCTGTAGAAGTAAACTGTTATAGTAATCTATACAAGTCATCTAACAAGTCATATATAGAAATCCTCTTTACAAGTCATCTATACAAGTCATCTATAGTAGTCATCTATACAAGTCATCTATAGTAGTCATCTATACAAGTCATCTATAGTAGTCATCTATACAAGTCATCTATAGTAGTCATCTACACAAGTCATCTATAGTAGTCATCTATAGTCATTATCTATAGTAGTCATCTATAGTAGTCATCTATACAACTCATATATGTAAGTCAAATATGTAAGTCATATATAAAAGTCTTCTTTACAAGTCATCTACGCAAATCATATATAGAAGTTCTCTATACAAGTCATGTACGTAAGTCATACACACGTGGACAAAATTGTTGGTACCCCTCAGTTAAAGAAGGAAAAACCCACAATTCTCACTGAAATCACTTGAAACTTACAAAAGTAACAATAAATAAAAATGTATTGAAAATTAAATAATCAAAATCAGCCATCACTTTTGAATTGCTGATTAACATAATTATTAAAAAAAACAAACTAATGAAACAGGCCTGGACAAAAATGATGGTACCTCTATAAAAGATTGAAAACTATTTGACCAGACTGACATGATTAACTCAGGTCCTTTAATTGACATCACAGGTGTTACCAAACCCATAATCAGTCAGTCTGCCTATTTAAAGGGAGACAAGTAGTCACTCTGCTGTTTGGTGAAAAGGTGTGTACCACACTGAACATGGACAACAGAAAGCGAAGGAGAGAATTGTCCCAGGACATCCGAAAAAAAATTATAGATAAACATCTTAAAGGTAAAGGCTATAAGACCATCTCTAAACAGCTTGAACTTCCTGTGACAACAGTGGCTCATATTTTTCAGAAGTTCAAGACCCACGGGACAGTAGCCAACCTCTCTGGACGTGGCCGCAAGAGGAAAATTGATGACAAATTGAAGAGACGGATCGTTCGAATTGTATCCAAAGAGCCCAGAACAACCTCCAAAGAAATTAAAGGTGAACTCCAAGGTACATCAGTGTCAGATCGCACCATTCGTCGTTGTTTGAGCCAAAGTGGACTTCATGGGAGACGACCAAGGAGGACACCACTGCTGAAAAACAATCATAAAAAAGCCAGACTGGAATTTGCAAAAATGCATGTTGACAAGCCCCAAAGCTTCTGGGAGAATGTCCTTTGGACAGATGAGACCAAACTGGAGCTTTTTGGTAAGGCACATCAACTCTATGTTCATAGACTCAAAAACCAAGCATACGAAGAAAAGAACACTGTTCCTACGGTGAAACATGGAGGAGGCTCAGTCATGTTTTGGGGCTGCTTTGCTGCATCTGGCACAGGGTGTCTTGAATGTGTGCAAGGTACAATGAAATCTGTAGACTATCAAGGCATTCTGCCTTGTGTCAGAAAGCTTGGTCTCAGTCGCAGGTCATGGGTCTTCCAACAGGACAACGATCCAAAACACACAGCCAAAAACACCCAAGAATGGCTGAGAGAAAAGCGTTGGACTATTCCAAAGTGGCCTTCCATGAGCCCAGATCTGAATCCCATTGAACATCTGTGGAAGGAGCTGAAACATGCCATTTGGAGAAGACACCCATCAAACCTGAGACAACTGGAGCAGTTTGCTCATGAGGAGTGGGCCAAAATACCTGTTGACAGCTGCAGAACGCTCATTGACAAATACAGAAATCGCTTCATTGCAGTGATTGCCTCAAAAGGTTGTGCAACAAAATATTAAGTTATGGGTACCATCATTTTTGTCCAGGCCTGTTTCATTAGTTTTTTTTTAAATAAGTATGTTAATCAGCAATTCAAAAGTGATGGCTGGTTTTGATTATTTAATTTTTAATAGATTTTTATTTATTGTTACTTTTGTAAGTTTCAAGTGATTTCAGTGAGAATTGTGGGTTTTTCCTTCTTTAACTGCGGGGTACCATCAATGTTGTCCACGTGTGTATATACAGTGGCTTGCAAAAGGATTCATACCCCTTGAACTGCCCCACATTTTCTCACGTTATGACCACAAACATAAATATATTGGAATTTGATTTTAAAGACCAACACAAAGTGGCACACACTTGTGAATTGGTAGGAAAATTATACACGAGTTCAATTTTTTACAAATAAAAAGAGAAGTGCAGTGTGCAGTATTCAGCCCCCCTGAGTCAATAATTTGTGGAACCCCCTTTTACTGCAATTACAGCTGCAAGTTTTTTGGGACGTCAGATCTTTAATCCTTGAAATATTTCCTTGAAATATTTTTGAGATGATAGTAGGCTGATTTTGTCACTGCCTTAATCTGTTTATTAAAATGTAGGTCTGTGTCCATCACTACACTCAAGTTTCTGGTCTGGTTGGTGGTGTTAAGATGAATAGATTGAAGTTCTGTAATGACATACAACCGTTTTCTCTTTAGCCCCAAAGACAATAACCTCAGTTTTGTTTTTGTTTAATTGAAGTAAGTTGCAACACATCCAGTCATTAATGTCCTCAATGCTTTTACCAAGAGCGTGTACAGGGCCTCGGTCTTCTGGTGTCATTGTAATCTATATCTGTGTGTCATCTGCATAGGTATGGTAACTAGTGTTGTTGTTCTTTAGAACCTCGGCCAGTAGGAGCATATAGATATTAAATAGAAGTGGCTCCAGGATGGAGCCTTGGGGAACTCCACATGTAATTTCTGTCGACTCTGATGTGAAGTAACCAACTGACACAACATATTTCCTGTTTTCCAAGTAATGTTTTGAACGAGTTTAGTACTGCCCCAGTGAGACCCACCCAGTATACCAGTCGTTTGAGTAATATAGCAGCGTCGACTGGATCAAATGCAGCATTGAGATCCAATAAAACTAGCACTGACATATTTCCACTGTCTGTATTTAAACGTATATCATTAGTCACTTTGGTAAGAGCCGTCTCAGTGCTGTGGTACTGTCTGAAGCCTGACTGGAAGACATCATAGCAGTTGTTTCTTTTCAAGAATTCATTTAACTGATAAAAAACAGCTTTTTCGATTATCTTACCTAAAAGTGGCAGATTTGATCTCGGTCTGTAGTTGCTCATTTGCGTTTTATCCAAACTGTCCTTTTTTAGGAGGCGTTTGATGTTTTCAGTGGTTCTGGGAAAACGCCAGATGTTAAAGACAAGTTCACAATCTGGAGCAGGACTGACTCCAGGATCTTTGAAACTTGTTTGAAAAAACTTGTGGATAGAATATCCAGACAGGAGAAGTTCAGTTGACTTAGAATGTCCTCCAGATCTTTACTGTTTATGGGTTGAAACTGAGCCATGTGGTTTATATTGGTTTCCAGTGGATAACGTTCATATTTTGGACTTGTAGTTGATGAAACAATAGTTTGTCTTATGTTTTTGATTTTCTCTGTAAAGAATTTAGCAAAGTCATTGCAAGCTTTAGTGGAGTAAAGTTCTGATGTCACTGACACGGGGGTTTGTCAGCCTGTCTACTGTAGCGAATAATGCCAGAGAATTATGAGAGTTTTTGGTAATGATGTCAGAGAAATAGGACTTCCTTGCATTGCTCAGTTGTACATTATAAATGTGAAGTTTCTCTTTATAGATGTCTTAAATCAACCTGCAGTTTAGTCTTTCTCCTTTGCGTTCATATTACCTATATTGCCACTCTTTCATAAAGTCCAGATTTGTGCAGTGCACGACTGATGGTTGTCCTATGGACAGATTCCCCCACCTGAGCTGTAGATCTCTGAAGTTCATTCAGAGTCACCATGGGCCATCTATAGTAATCATCTTTGCAAGTCATCAATAGTAGTCATTTGTACAAGTCCTCTATACAAGCCATCTATAGTAGTCATATATACAAGTCATCTGTTATAGTCATCTATACAAGTTTTTTTAAGTTTGACAAAACGTTAGAGTTCCTGAGGCCTGTTAAAACTTCTCAAGGCAAAGAACTTTATACAATAACTTATATCTATACAAGTCATGTACGCAAGTCATATATTAGAGTCTTCTATACACGTAATGTATACAAGTCATCTAGAGTAGCAACCTGTACAAGTCACCGATACAAGTCATCTATAATAGTCATCTATACAAACACGCTTCCAAACATGGCTGACAACATGATGGACAGAGGAACAACAGCTGTGTGTACAGATGAGAATTCAGGGCAAAAACCAAATCCAACCAATGATCTAGACTCACAGTTTCTGGGTAAAACTGCTGCAATCATCACTGACCTCAAAGAAGACATTCATCGTTGAAGAGCTGAACTGGAAATGAAGGACGCTCTGCTCTCCAAGTTCATTGATCTCTCCTTCATTCAGTCTAAGTGGCTAACCTCGCTTAGCACCCCAGGACACCGCTCCATGGGATTCTTCCACCTGACCGTGCCCTTCTTCATTCTTAACTCCCAAACAGAGATCCCTGGATGAAAAAGCGGTTGTCTAAATACCCAGAAAGAGGTCTTATCAGATCCAAAAGCCTCCTGTTTTGAGTTTCTCAAATTGCTTAGCTAGTCTGACAGCTGATTCTCCGGCATCTTTTGCTCCTCCAGACCTGGGTTCCATCATCGAGTTCTCCTCGATGGCTGCAATGTGAGGCTCTCGCTGCTGCCAGCATGCAGGGATGCTCCACCGTTGGCTCACCTGATGGCGCTCCACCTCTTTACTGTCCTTAACTAGTCACTCACTGTTTTCTGGGAGCCACGATTCTGGATATCCAGGAGAAACTCAGAGAACTGCTGCGCTGCTTCCCTTCCTTGGTCAGGAGAATGATTTTACATGTCGGTGTTAATGATAAGTCTGGCAGAGAGTATTAAGTGACCAAAAAGGCTTTCATCAAATTTTTACATTTTTTAAAAGCCGTGTCCATTGAGAGATTTTTTCTCTGGGCCCCTCCCCTCCTATATGGCCAGGGCCGCTTTAGCAGGCTGCTGAGTCTGAGCACCTGGGTCAGAATATATTTGTTTTTGACCATTTTAACTTGTTCTGGAACATAAACTCTTTTTATTATGCGGATGGAATCCACTCCAGCCCCATAGGCAGCAATGTTTTAACTGCCAGACTCTGTGACTGACACCTGACTGACACTCTTTCAGGACATCACCTGCCCTTGTCATGTCCACACCAGTCCAAACCTCCAATTCATTTGTACAAACATCTGTGTGTAGAAGTGACTGACTGGATTCTATGAGGAGGAAGTTGTATCTGCTAATTCTCAGCTCATGCCAGGCCACATTAGTCTGCCTCGCCCACGTCAGTCTGCCTCGCCCACGTCAGTCTGCCTCTCCCACGTCAGTCTGCCTCTCCCACGTCAGTCTGCCTCTCCCACGTCAGTCTGCCTCGCCCACGTCAGTCTGCCTCGCCCACGTCAGTCTGCCTCGCCCACTTCAGTCTGCCTCGCCCACGTCATCCTGCCTCGCCCACGTCATCCTGCCTCGCCCACGTCTTCTTGCCTCGCCCACGTCTTCCTTGCCTCGCCCACGTCATCCTGCCTCGCCCACGTCAGTCTGCCTCGCCCACGTCAGTCTGCCTCGCCCACGTCAGTCTGCCTCGCCCACGTCTGTCGGCCTCGCCCACGTCTTCCTGCCTCGCCCACGTCAGTCTGCCTCGCCCACGTCAGTCTGCCTTGCCCACGTCATCCTGCCTCGCCCACGTCAGTCTGCCTCGCCCACGTCAGTCGGCCTCGCCCACGTTCAGTCGGCCTCGCCCACGTCTTCCTGCCTCGCCCACGTCCGTCTGACTCGCCCACGTCAGTCTGCCTCGCCCACGTCAGTCTGCCTCGCCCACGTCAGTCGGCCTCGCCCACGTCAGTCGGCCTCGCCCACAGTCTTCCTGCCTCGCCCACGTCTTCCTGCCTCGCCCACGTCTTCCTGCCTCGCCCACGTCAGTCTGCCTCGCCCACGTCAGTCGGCCTCGCCGACGTCAGTCGGCCTCGCCCACGTCATCCTGCCTCGCCCACGTCATCCTGCCTCGCCCACGTCAGTCTGCCTCGCCCACGTCAGTCTGCCTCGCCCACGTCAGTCGGCCTCGCCCACGTCAGTCGGCCTCGCCCACGTCAGTCGGCCTCGCCCACGTCTTCCTGCCTCGCCCACGTCTTCCTGCCTCGCCCACGTCATCCTGCCTCGCCCACGTCAGTCTGCCTCGCCCACGTCAGTCGGCCTCGCCGACGTCAGTCGGCCTCGCCCACGTCATCCTGCCTCGCCCACGTCATCCTGCCTCGCCCACGTCAGTCTGCCTCGCCCACGTCAGTCTGCCTCGCCCACGTCAGTCTGCCTCGCCCACGTCAGTCGGCCTCGCCCACGTCATCCTGCCTCGCCCACGTCATCCTGCCTGGTTCTGAATCATTGCACCTCGGGGTTCCCTTAACAACCCTCCCATTAAGCTGACAGTGGGAGGAAACCAAACATTCTCAGCCATCGACCACTAAAGGAATTATCAAAGTGTGATGAAGCAGTTTTAGCAACCAACACTCCACCACCCTCCACCCCCAACATGGCAATTTTTAATGTCCAATCTATACCTAACAAGACTTTTATTGTAAATTTATCCTAGACTATGATATCGATGGTCTCCTTTTAACTGAAACATGGCTGAGCATGGATGCATCTGCTGTTCTCACAGAGACCTCCCCACCAAAAATATAGTTTTGTTTTTTTCTACCAGGGAGGGCAAAAATGGTGGTGTTACTGCATCTATAAAACTCAACTTCTTTGCAGTAAAACAAATTTCCTTAGATCAGTTCCCCAGCTTTGAACGTCACACCTTTGTTTTTAACAGCCTCACAATTTTATGCTCTGGTCTGGTCTCCCTGCGAGTGTTCTCCTCGGCGAACGGGAACCCACAGAGCGGAGATGGTTGATCAGCCCGCTCCGATCTGTGACTGTTTAGAATAATCCAGCGGCACCTGCTACACCGGTGACTGGTGACCAGCGCTGGACCAGCGGGAAATGGCCCCGTGTCTGAGGCACTATCAGGGAAGGGGGAGAGGAAACAATCAGTTCTGGAAAATATTTTTATTTTTAAAGGGGCAAGTCTTTTAAAAATTTCGATTTTTTTGATTTAATTAGTCTGCATATCTGTTTAAGAAAGTTGGAAAACGTCAAGTTTCACCAGATCTTATTCACCGATCTTATTTAAGTGGCTGATAGGAAAACTCTGATGACCCAGCATTCCAGCAGTATTTAAAAGCATCACTTACAAACTAATCTTGGAGATGTGAGCCCCTCTTCAAAAATGTGCAAGAAGAACTTTTCGCAATGTTGGATATTGTGACTGTACTAACATAATATTTCTCAACTCCAAAATAGTTAGTTTAGTTTATTTGTATACCCTAAAATTTCTCTATAAAGCTATAGGGTTTTACCTTGCAATATTCAGCAAATTATTCACAAAAAGGGATGAAAGGGAGATTACTCTCTAAAAGGATACAGTATTTTTGAACAAGTATCAGTTAGAACAATTAGACAAAGTATGTATGAGTCAGTGTGCAGATTTAAACTGTGGAATAGCCTTAGGAATCAATGCGAACAATGCCCTGATGTTATTCAATTTACTTTGAAACCTAAAGAGAAACTGTTAAAATGTAAGACTTTTATTTTAACTGTTAAAATACAAAGTGGATGAAGAAAAATGAGGAAATATCCAAGCATTTACTGCGAAATGTTGATTGTCTACAAAAAAATAAATAAAATAAAATTAATTATGTGAAATATTATTGTAACTAAAAGGATAGGCTTGAATGAGCAATGGCTTCTGCCTATCCCCTTTTCAAACATGTATTTTTAAGTTTAGCTTAACTGACACTTTTCTTTACTTGATTATTTATTTAAGTAGGTATTTATCATCATTTGATTTTTTTATTTGCATCATACACGCATTAAACATTCAATCCTCCTCATCACACAGAGATGCAAAGGTTCATCTCATTGTGGGTTCCTGTCCATGCTTTACCCCAACGTTGATCTCAAAGTCTGAAGGACGGCCAGTCTGCAAGGACACAGAGCAAACACTCAGCTCTGGTGAGTTAAGCTGCAAAGGGGCGGAGTTTTAGGGGAGTTGGACTTTGCTGAAGAAATGGGGGGTGGGGTGTCCCCGGTTTTTTTCAGCAGCTGGAGTGCAGGTGGTGTTACTGCAGACTTTCTTCTACAGTGACGCACTTATACTCACTGTGTAAGGAGCGCCGTGGTCGGCCGTTTACAGTGAAAGACTGAATCTCATTCATTTAATGGCTCATATTCAGTGTCACTTGAGCCATTCAGCCTCTCTGAGCTCAGTGTTCAAACAGGAAGAATAAAGAGGAGATGGCTACAGACATGGATACAGACAGCTGCTGACCCACACACGTGCAGCATAGAGCAGCGTGGACAGCCTCAGCCTGAAAGCCTGTTAAAATACTAACAGCTTTATGTGCTGCTGTCATGGTTTTAACTGATTACTGTCTGCTGCAGCTCAGAAATCGACCCAGTTTAGATCCAATCTTAGCAATCTCCCTGTGAATTTTACACTTTTCTGCTGCACTGCAACACAATAACCCCCAATAATACTGTATGAATCATTTTCTGTGTCTGGAGCTTTGAGGAAAGTTGATTCAAGCTCTCCACTTTTAACATCTGTCATGCTGATGGAAAAAAGAAATGTTTTTTTTAATCCACAGCCATTACAGATACTGGTTTAGGTGTTCAGCTGCCCTGAAACGGACCAGAGAATTGTCCAGGGTGAACCCTGACTATCAGATCTGGGTGAATCAATGTTGTGATTCGGTCCTGATAAAAAACGATCAGAGAAACAGCTCATGTACAAACCACAGCAGATGTCCACAAACTTACACCAAGATAGTTCCTTCCTTCTTTCATCCATGGTTCTTTGTGTCGTGCTACTGTACCTTACCCTGCCCTTTCTGTCAGTATGCTCACCTGGCAGGTATGGGACAATAATCCTGATCAGCTCCTGCTGTTTATACTTTATGATTTAGAAGAGAGCTCAACCAGAATGGAGCAGAGCTGGAGCCTGAAGCATTAAGCTGAGTTAACACACACTGCATTCAACTTTAAGTCCATGTACAGACGCAACCTGAGGTCTTAAGGCGTGATTTGAGTGTCAGGTGCAGTGCAGCAATTTTAATGTTGCTGACTGATTTAAGCGTCATACTCAGGCATAATCAGCTTGGGGCACATGACCTGTTCAGTGACTATCAGCAGGTGGAGTACATATCTGACACTGGGGAGAAGCTGGTTGTTCTCTTCCTGAACTCTATTATATTTTTCTTGATTGCATAGAGACAAAAAATTGTCCTTTCATTTTATTCGTATTTTTATTTTTCCTTCCTTGGTCAGCGAAGTCTCGATGACTAGAAAAGCAACAACATTGGAGGTCATCCAGCAGCTTGTCTTTTTATTGCTTTACTTCTGGTATGTCGTGTATAACATGAAAATATAATAGTGTTTGAAAGAGAAAAAAACGTTATCTCATGAGCGCTAGCTTATGAGCTTATATTGGGGCTTTTTTATAAGTCGTCATCACTTTCTAGTTGTCGTCACTTTCTGCCAATCAACGGGTGACTATGGCCGCTTCGCCCAAACCGTTCCTTTCCACTTTTCTAAGGACCTACAACCTATGGGGTCCTCCAACTGTCGGTACTGTTTAATGGATCCGTTTTGCAATGAAAATGCTCAAAATACTGGACTGGACCATACTGTACCACACCAGACCGCTCGGTGGAAACGACAGAAACAAAACAGACATCCAGCGTCATTCAGACGTAGCTGCTGCAGCAGAAGTGAAGCTCACCGTACTGGGAGAGTCTCTGAATGATCTCATGAACCCAAACAAGGAGACGTGGATACTGATGCTTTTGTAGAGCTCTACAAAATAAATAAACTTGATCTCAAAACTTTTTTTGTGTCTTTCATACGTTGTAAATTAGATAAATAAACAAACACTACATCATGTAGCTGCCAGGCTAAAATCATTTGGCGATAGCGATAGTTTATGTAAACATTTTTAGACAAGTGTCAAGCTGCGGATTGGCTGCATGTCCAAATTTAGGCAGCAGACACTAATTTGACACCTAAATCGCTTTGGGTCTGAGCGCAGCATCTGTTATCTGCACCCACACAGGATTGGTCCGTACGGGTGCTGCAGGTTTTTGTTTGGTCCTGTTAAGGGTCGTAGAGAGAAGTGACCGCATCTTAAGCCTTAGTCACAACTGCCCTTACAAGTGGATATTGGCTGTCTGCGGTTTAAAAATGGGCAAACAGTGTTAAGATTGTAGACAACCCTTGAGCTCTTAAGGTGAAAATGTTTATGCACATTTTCTTCTACTGGCATGCTGCGAGCATGAGGGTGTGGTGAACACTTAAACAACACGTAAGGGCGAATAAGAATGAAGAGACGGAAACACATCTTACACATTTCCTCTGTGAATCTTGCACTGCACAGGGATCCCATTATTGCTGTTCAAGGGAAAGGTGCGTGCGCTTTGTACACATCTTGTGCACAGCCTGAGTGTTAAAAATGAGAAAATTAGTAGACAAAGAAAGACAATCAGTAGCACAGTGTATATATAGTGGCCCTGTGGGTAATGCTCATGAATCCCAGCTGGGACCTCTCTGTGTGGGTTTTCTCTGGGGACTCCACCTTCCTCCCACAGTCCAAAACATGCTTCATAGGTTGGTTGGTTACTCTGAAATGTCACTAAATGTGCATGTGAGAGTGATTGTGTGCCCCGCAACAGACTGGTGAGGGTGTACCTCACCTTCACCCAACAGTAGCAGAACAGACTCCAGCATGTCTGTGACCCAGAAAGAGATGAAGCAGGTTAAGAAAATGAATGGAGTTTATATACATATAACTGCTACTATTTACACATACAGCATGTCCCAGTGTCAGAGCCGGCCCCGGTGATTGCTAGATATGTGTAATCATGGCTCCGATAGAATTGTAGATCATGGTTGCCATTGTGAGGAACATGTTCTACATCGTTCCTTAGAACAGCAGGATCAAATTCAGCTTGTCCAATGTTGGGGGGGCTATGTCCACGATTGCCTGCAGTTTTACCCGTATCCTGTCCTCCTCCAGGGTGACAAGTATGGAGCCCACAACTGACGTCCTTTTTTATCAGTTTGTTTTGTCTGCTGATGTCCTTTGCTTTGATGGCTGCAGCTCAGAACACTTCAGCAAAGAAGATGGTGCTTTAAGGTTAGCAGAAGACACGATGGAGGTTGAAAACTACGGTGAAATAAATGTGAGGGATGCTTGGATTCAATCAAACTACTGGAGGGCGTCAAGGACAAGAATCATCTAAAACCACAGACTGATGTTCACTGATGGACAAGAAAACGTACGAACTGAGGATGCGATCTAACTGATTTCTCAGCACATTTTCTACAGACACAGAAAAAGGCATCTGTCTAGTTTCTAATGGCTCTTTCGTGGTTTACTCTTTTTTCAAAGATACTCAGTTTCCATTTTTTTAAAAATGTTTCTACTCAAAGTAGAAAGTAATCATAGTACTGAAGTTATTTTCCTTTTATTTTCAGAGAATCATAATGTTCGGTTTATCTGGAAAGAATCATTTCACTAAAAGTTTTAAAGACCAAATCTAAGAAAATAAAATATTTGTACATTCAAGTGAGCTGCTCACAGCCAAGAACCATTTAGGGGTTTGATTCCCCTCAATGCAGCAAGGCATTGGGTGCCATTTTTAGAGTCTTTTGGTATGACAGCCTGGATTTGAACTCACAACTCAGGGCGGACACGTGACCACAAGGCCCACCGTAGCATGTAAAAAATCCTGAGTCTGAGGGTTTATCATGAAAATAACCACAGAAAGTCATTTGTCATGTTTCAGCTCATGAGCAGGAGAAAGCCTGGGGCTGAGTAGACCCCCCTCAGCTGGGATGTGAGCAGTTCAGGCCGCCACTCATGTCGTGGGTTTGCTGATGTCTTGCACAGTGCTTGCTTCCTTAAACTTCGCCGGGCCGTACCATCTCAAAGCAGAGCAGGGGCTTTCTGGGGCTTCCAGACATCGTCAAAGTCCAGCCCCCCGCCCTGCATCACCCCCACCCCCCCATCTCTCTGTCTCTTATTAGTCCAGAGTCTCTCATGGCAGCTGGCCAGAAACAACACAGCCTCCTAACACCATCAGCTACCTCAGATTTCACTCCCCCCTCTCCTTGTAGTACAATCTCATCATTTCCAGCTCGCGAAGAGAGCGGAAGAGAAGGAAGAGGAGAGAGTGTGAGAGGAGGGAGGGAGATGTTTTGAGCTGTTAGCAGGGAGAGAGGTTGGCCTGAATGCATTCTGTCTGATCTTCAGAGGCATCCAGGTGAGCTGTTTCCTCCTGGAAGGTAAGAGGAAGAGTGAGATCTGGCCGTTTCTCTGTCCTGCATCCAAATGTGTGCCTCCCTTCCCTTTCTGTGGAGACATCCCTTCTGTGTGTGTGTGGATGATAGTATTCCCCAGACATGCCACTCGCACGTCACACTGCATGAGACGATGTGCAGACCTGCAGACGTGTCGACGATCAGGCAGGAGCTGGAGCTGCGAGCTCGCCTTTCTGCAGCTTTTGGTTTGTGTGCGTGATGGTGGGCTGTCATGCTAGCATGGCAGCTTGAAAGTGGACGGATCTCTTGTGCATTAGTGCACGTCTCAGTCATGAGGATGAGACAGCAGGCTCTGAGGGTGGAAAGGAAGAAAAAGTGCAATGGCAAAATTTGCCTTTGTAGCAGACCGATTGCAGGTTTTTGCCTGAACATCAGCACTGTCAGAATGCCCCCTCCCCGGTCACCATTCTCTCCTCCGTGCCACTAAGAAGCACTTCCGTGTGGCGGTGAGACAGATGCTGACATTGTCTAATGAATGGAAAGTTTCTGCTGCAGCGTGTTTTCGCTCACTCTACAGTACTGGGGTCTTACTTGGGACGCATGCTCTTTTTGGAGCCCTCAGGGATGGAATGGCAGGAATGGGGATGGGCCTTTCACCATCAGCGACTGGGTCTTGTGGATGCAGATTTCTGCAGGCCCATATGCAGGTCCTAGAGAAGATGGCTAGTTTTCCATCAGTGGAAAAGTAAAAGTGTAGATGCTTTTCTGCTCGATTTGATCCAAACAGTGCTTCATTATTTGAAAAGTCACTTAAACAACAAAAAAACAAAACAAAAGCTGATGGCCAATGGAATGCAATGGCAATGAGGAAACTGTCCTGACAGGTTCTTAACTTGGAATGATCTTTTAGAGCTGGAATGATTCCTAAAGTAGAAGGCTTACAAATGAACAAGCATGCTCTGTTGGTGGTGATCAGCTACAAAGACAAAAAACGAGTTACACTCTGGAAGTCCTTTAAAAAGCATGAGGACATGTCACTCAAGATCACTTAAGGGCACATTCATGTGGAAGAAATCCTTTAAATTCTGTGTGGATTCATGAAAAAGTTTTAAAATGGTTGCTGGGTAAACATGGTGTGGTGCTGAGTGGATACTGAAAGGACCAGCAGAACTGGTCACTTTCTTCTTCCTGCTTTCATACTGTTCAGGGTGAACCCTGCCGTCGCCTGACAGTCAATGGATAGGCTTCAGCATCTCTGTGACCCTGACCAGGAATAACTCGGTATGGTTAAAATGACTGGTGCTTTTTTTTTAAAGACAGTAGCTGCTCCCAAGGGATTAGCTGTGTGAACTGCATGATTTTTCCAGGGTTTGGTGCGCTATTCTGTTCTTAGAATGCCATGTGTGAAAACAAGCCAAACCAGGCATTATCAGCATTCCCATCCATTTCTGCCAAGTCCATGTAACTGTCCCAGAGAGGAGGTAAAAGAACAGGATAATAGCTGCTTGAAAATAAAGGGTGTCCCAACTTGGATCCAGAGTATTAAGAGAACTCACAAACTGCCTTTCATGTTGTCTTTGTTGTTAATTTCTTTTTTTCTTTTTGTTTTGTTGGTCAAAAGGATCCCATCAGAGCTTAAAAACAAAGTGAGCCAAAAGGAGCCGAACAACAAAGAAAGAAAAATATGAAAATCATTGAGAAATTGTTCAGGTAACAGAAGGGCCATTCAAAAAAAGAAAAACCAAACATGGTTTCAACTTTAGGATCATATAAAACAGAGCTCTGGTAGCAGTAATGACGTAATGCTCGTCTCTATATCCTGTATAAGGTAATGGTAGGCTTCTTTTCTGGCTTTGGATCGCTTTTGTGAGGAAAAAAAAACATTTTTTCTGATCAGATTAAAGAAAGCAGCCAAAGACACCTGTTCTTTTTTTGCTAAATCACACAAAAAAAGCACGTTCTGATTTGAGAGAAGGGGGTGTTAACTTGTTCAAGGTTCAGTACTTGTGCAGATATTGTTCAGGTTCAGTTCCTGAACAGAGAGCTCATAGAAATGTTGACATTCTGGTCATGACAAAGTAAACTGAACTAAAAACAGGAAGAAAATTGTAACTATCTGTTGGCTGAAACTCTCCATGGGCCGTGCTGATGGGGGGGCATCTCCTTATTCCAGCATTCCAAAACGTTTAAAAAACAGGGATGCAGCTAAACATCCTTTCAAATTGGAATCTTTATTTTGTTTGAGCTTTGTGTTATGAGTCAAAAAAATCGAATTCAAAAGCCAAATCTTGAGGTTTTATTTTACAGTAGAAATCACTTTGTCTGCTTGAATTGCATGTTTCACACACTACACTCTTTCCCAACACCACATTCCATCCATCAAGGTGGCAGTAATGCAGTTTGATGTTTTGCTGTTCGCCAATAAATGAAGGGCTTGTGGGTGTGCAGAGAAAAAAATCCTAAAGCTGAAAGTGGATTTTGTATTTCTTGTGTTCTGTCTTGCACAATACAGTGTTTGTCCAGTTTAGTTTGTGATGTGGTTTCATGCTGAAACTTTTTCAGCAATTGACACCACATAACTAACAAATTGTGACCCAGCACTTTAAGTGATCCCCGCCAATCTATTATCCATTTATTAGAGACCGGCGTTTATTCCATCACAGACAGAATGATGATGGTTAATGGGTTCATTTTGCGGTGAAATTCGGTCACAAAATGCAGAAAACAACAGATGAACATTTCAGGATTGATTGAAATGATACGAACATTTTATTCTGTTATTATTCTGGCTGTATTTTACATATCAGAAAATATAATATATTATAAAGAATATATCTAATCAGAATATAATGAAAATGCATTGTATTCTGATTAGCCCTAACAGTAAACATTTTTTTTCTCTTTGAGTCATCAATCTCGAATCAAAAGTCCCCTTCGCTTTCATGCCGATCATTTTCCTGGAGACACGAGCACTTTTTCCTTTGCTCAGTAATCCATGTTCAAACCATCTAATTTATTGCTGCTTTCTCTGCTCACCAGGAAATAGTTTTGCTCCTTTCCTTTCTGCAGCTGTCTCTGACCTTTCACACATCTGCTTGCTCCATTTTCAGATATGATTAGGATTCACCTCAAAATGTGGTTCAGATTCCGAACCAGAATGTTCTTTGGAATATTCCACCACAAAAGTTTAAACAGAATGGAAAGAGCCATGCTGCACTGCTCACAACATGAAAGCCACAGACACTCAGCCCCTTGGGGTCACCCATTTGTGCTATCAATTAGAGCAAAACATCTGCAAAAGGTCTGCAGTCACAACAACGAGGAGAACTTTATAAACTCTGTTAAAACCTGAAGGACGGCTCTTAATCAGGAGCAGAACGCAGGAATACCGTCTTGGCCAAAGGCTTGAATCAAATCACTTGACATAGTTCCCTGAAATGTGATTAATGTCAAAGTATCTTCTAATGAAACAACCTGCACTTATTGATTTTCTACATCTGATTAAAGTAAAGGATCTTTCAGACATAAATGATTTATTGTTGCCTCTCTCTATATTTGATCTGAAGAAACGACTTGTCTGATGAAGATAGCCAGCATCTACTTGATATTTAATGATTTTGATCTTTTTGGTTTGTTTTGTCTTTGTTTATTCTTTACTTTTTTCTTTAATTACTATTTTTATTATTATTATTTTGAATTTATTCACATCACTGATTTTTTATGACGAAACTATTCTTAAAAAGAAGAAAAAAATTTATATATATTTTTATCATAATTCTCAATTATTATTTTTGCATAAGCTCCAATCAAGTTTAAAATAGTGTTCTACTTACATGCAAAGCAGTCTGACTCATTGTTACTCAATGACCTGTGTTACTGTCAGTACAGTATAAATACCTGATTATTAGTTACGAACCGGTTAATATCTAATGTAAAGTAAATGGTATGGTCGAGTCGGGGTGGGATTATATAAATTCGCTTCCTCTCACTCCCTTTCAAGCAGTCAATTTTCTGTTGTCTAGTTATCCTTTGTTTGACATGACTACTGTTGCAAATCTTTGTGGGTGTTGATTGTGTTACACATGTCTTGTATATCTTGTCTGCTTGAAACAAACCATTTCAAAATTCAAAACAAAAAAAAACCCATTAAAAAATGGACTCCTATTAAACTTTATTAGCAACCACTGAAGAACAAATGTGAGCTCATGCGCCATCAGCATTGCATTTGAGCTACTGCCCGCCTTGCCTCATATCTTTTTAGTACGGCTGTCAGATCCTAACACAAGGTTAACGATAAACATGTATCTGCTGCAGCTCTATATATAGATATATAAATATTATAAATCTGTGCATGTGTAAGCACTGGCTCTCACCCGCCTTCCCTGACTGCACGTTTCTGCTGAGTATGGTTTGGTAGCATGATGTATGAAGGACCTTTAAACGTTGAAGTTCATCAGACCTTGATTTAAGGCTTCTGAATGACCTTAAGTATGGTAGATGTGTTAAGATGTTCAAGCCTGAGGGGACTGCAGAAATGATACATTTATGATATATTGGATTCAAAAAATCTTTATTATTAACATAGTTAATACGATAGTGTGTCAATAACAAAGTAAATAGTTTGGAATGGAGGGACCAGAAACCAAACGTACTCAACTTTTAAGGTCAAATGCCTTTATAGAATGGATTAACTGCAGTATGCGCACCGAGGCCTTCTTGAAGGCCCCAGGCAGAAGACCAAGGTGATGTTTTAGATGTAAATCACTGGAGGTGGAGTGAATGGCCCATGCTTTGATTCATATCAAGTGTCTTAAGAGGCACTTATGCTAACGAGCCAGACACCAATGTTTAATTAGGTCCTAAATCTCCATGCAGCCAAGGCCTTTTAGTTACACTGCTGTAGTGTAATTCTGCACTGAAATGTAAAAGTAGAGAGTAAATGTCTATTTTCAGTCAAATGCATTATAAACCACCAAATGTGGAGTGGTCAGTTAAAACGTGTAGAAACGTTACTTCTGGAGAAAAAGCAACAGTTGACCTAAGGCGTGCTACCAGTCATTCTAATTACAAAAACGAGGGAAACATTTGTATTTTGGAGGGTAAAAAGGTTTTGTTGTTGAGCAATATGATTTCTACATTAGCCAATGTGAAAGTTTTCTTGCATCATACGGAACAACACGCTTTTTGCTGCAGTCTTACTTTTGATCACAATTTGCCCTTTTTTTGGTCAAATTGTGATCATTTAGATCTGTGTAGACTGAAAGCGAGGCAAAGACAGACCCCAGAAACTGGACCACAGAGGGAGAAACAGGATCTCTTGCTGAGTTCAGGATCTGCTTATCAAGATGCTGATGTTGTGCTGAAATCTGAACCCCCACCAAATCTACCCACTCGCTCGTTTTACAGCAAATGTGTCATAGTGTAACAAGTGCAATTGTTGCCAATATGCTGAGTGTTCAGGTCATTTGGAAATGTGGTATACTGGATTTCTGTGGGCTTTTGTTTTGTCAATTAAACTAGTGCTTAAATTTTAACACAAAATTCTAATTAAAGGTTGCTACATACTGAATCTGATCCACATGTTCTGAGAATATTTTGCTCAGACAACCTAGCAAAAATTATGCATTCTAAAAGACAGAAAAATGTCAGCATCATGTCTGCATTGTGACATGAGAGTCACTCTGTTGGGTTTCCATCACTAATGAAGAATGGGAAGGACAAGAGTCTGGGTGTGGAGGCTAAGCTACAGAACCGACCACATCATGGCCATTTTCCTAAGTGACTGTGTGCGCTCTTACAGCCGAAAGTGCTGGGAGGCCTGCCAATGTAGCCATTTATGTCTGAGCTTTGTATTCCCCTGCTTCCTAATCAAAGGGAAAGGCTGGCTACACCGACCAGGACCAGCTGAGTCACTGTCAGCAACAGCTCATCTTCAGAAACATTTGCTTTGCCTCCAGAAAAGGATTTGTCTTGCAAGATATTTAAGAGTACAGTGCAACACATTACATGACCCCCAAAGTAACTTTTGTCTAAGTCACATACACATGCACGGGGTATGCGTGCTTCGGGTTTTTGGGTTATCTGAACCCCTGGAGGGTCATAGGGAGGACTGACTGTTTCTTCAGGGGACAGCAGGTGCATTAATAAGCATTTATGCTTATTTATGTTTCTGATCATGTACAAGTACTGTCTCCTCACTGATCCAGCGTGAATAGTGCAAGCACAGGATGTGCATGTGATGCGTATGTGCTCATAAGATGCCTGTAGGATGCCCAGATAAACAACACTGAGAGTTTAATTTCCTCATTTCTAACAGTGAGACTAAGTGCAGTGAGCCCACAAGGAGCACACACCTATCACACGAACAGCACTGACGGGCACCTTGCACTGTCCACAGATTTTGAGGGGAGTCAAAAAAAATTCTAAATTCGTACGACGTGTCTCTGTCTCACCTACTTCACCCCTACTTTGCCTGTGCGTGTTGTACAAGTGCTCGTTTATGTTGCTTGCAGCATTCCCATAGAAAAAGTTGTGCATGAACGTTTCCGCTGTGCAGGCTCACTAAGCAGTCAATAGCCTTGATAGTTTCTGCGGCCGCCTGTGTGTCCTGTACAGATGTTCCCATTTCTAGTCAGCAGATAGCCCGTATTCTCCTGTGAGGGCAGATGGGACTAAGACTTAATTTTGCACAGATACATAAAACAAAAGTTATGAATTAAAACCTGCTCTTACAGTCTGAGATTTTTCACAAGTGAACTCTGCTCACAACACCGCAGGCAAAACGGTTTATGGCTGATTGATCTTGTGTGGTTCTCACAATATGTCAATTAAGCACAATTGGTGACTACAATTCTGGGGATGAGTAAGGTGGTTGAATCAACCTGACTGACTTGCAAACCTGAATACTGCTTTATTATTGCTCACATTTTCCATTACAGGACAACAGCTCCAATGCAGGGTGGAATCTATAGGATCCCTGTGGGACACTTGGGTCACTGCAGCACTACACCCTATAATTAGATTGAGAGAAACAATGTCTTTTATCAAAACAAAGGTGATGGAGGGAATAGTAGTGATTATTGAGGCTGAACTTCAAACAGAATCAATATGAGATTGTTGCACAAGTAGCAGAGCTTTTTTGTCTCAGTGGAGTGGCAGAAGAATGCAATATGTTGAGTTTCTTGCACAGCTGTGATCAAGGTTCGGCCAGGCTTCATTTTTATTTCTGTAAATGAGACAAAGACTGAAAATGAAGCTATTAGCCAAAGTTCCTCAGGTTTTTCCTGGAGACTCCTGATGATCATCTTTGGACTTTTGCTTGGTTTTACTCATTTTCAGTGCTGGCCCAGCACTTCGCCTTCCAGATTTAAAATGAAATCAAGACCAATTTCTCAAGTTTATCCTAACCCAGCAATCCTTGCTGCATTTTAATGCTTGAATAATTGAAAAAATGGTAAAACCAGTGTAAAACAGTAAAAAATCACCTCCAGTGACCTGAAGATTACATTTTTTTAGTGGTACATTTTTTAATGGTCACTTACGAGAGGACAGGAGAAAAAGCTGAAAAAGCAAACTGAGGCTAGAGACCCTGTCCTTCGTTTTACAAGAGTCGAATCGCTTGAGACCATTTTAAATACAGGGACGTGCTGTAGGAGACATCATCATCATCATCTGCTATCATAAGAGTCATCTACCTGATGGTTCACTTTAATTGCTGTAAAAATGATTAAAAAAGCCTCTTTAATCAATTGAACTCTGACCTTTAACCAACTGAACAGAAACCATTTAGTGTCCTTGCTAAAGAGGCAAGCCAGCTCTTTGCTCCAGCCAAAGGCTTCTGAAGGCAGTGAAACTAACACAATGATAGTCAAGTCATAAAATTACTATCTAGCTGCTACTAGAGCAACAAACAAAGGAGGCCACTTTATGTGTGCAAGCTTTTCAGCTCCAAGCATTTAAGGCTTTTTGCAGGTTTAAAGAGATTTCATAAAGCATGAGTTTAAAGACACTAAAACACCTGCCTAAAAAGGAGACAGGCTGGAGTTCCACTGCAGTAACAGTTCATGACTGATTTGCTTTAGAACCATTCTAACATGTCTAAATGTCAGTCATGGGAATGATGAGGATCATGATCATGTCAGGGAAAGTGAGAAACCCTGCAAATGTTTGAGGACATTTTGAAAACTCAGTCATAAATGCTTTAGGATAAACGTTCTTTGTGTTTTTCTGTTGCTGAGCTGAAATGGGTTTTAGTGTTGCACCTATAACTTCCTCTTGTGATGTTTTTGGCTAAAACACAGTAAACCAGCCCAGCAGTCACCCTGCTTAGTTTTTAATCCTTCCCTTTTTTACCACTTAGGGGAGTTGGACTTCCTGGAACATCCGACGTGTTAGACACACCGTTTCTCTCTGTCCCTTCTCATCTAGTATTCATGCTCTGTAGTGTGATACGCCCTAAAGAAGTGTTTGTTTTTGTGATCCTGAGCATTTCAGTAGACAACAGCTGTGAGTGAATATCCATCACCACTCTCACGGTCAAAGCAGCATGACAGTTTCATTTCTGCTCATGCCTCAGTCCACAGACTCCATCTGAGTTCCTGTCATGACTAAAGCTTTTATTCAGAACTTCAATGTCCAGGTAGTAAATTAAAAAGCACAGATTGGAGTCCATATGTTTCCAAATGTTTCTACAGCTTTTGGAACATTACACGGGTTTGTGGCTGTATGTGTCCATACGATGCAAAGAAGGGATAGTTTTTGTTTTTTATACATGTTATTTTTGGTACCCTGTAGTTGGTGAGGTTAGATGATGGACCTGCACTTTCAAAGGTTTGAGAGTTTGTAAATCTGTCATAAAAAAGTTACCATCATAACAACGTCAGTCTGTCTTCATTAGAACTGAGTATATTTTTTGAGCTGCTGCCAGCTGACCACATGTGAGTGATAGAGAAGAACCTTTCTTGTGCGACGTGCTTCGTTGTTCAGCGAAACCTGGCCCATGTTAGAGAGTAAGCTGCAGAGGTGTAAGAAGATGCCTTCTGTTTATCAGTGTAACCAGAAGTTCTCAATGCAAAAGAGGCCCAGCCTAAATATTTAATCTGATGGGAGCTGTGGCAAAACATCTCATGTTGACTGAGTCTGGTGTGTCCAAAATAGACATCGGAGGAGTCACAGGTAAGGCGTTTAAAAGGAAAATAGATTGGCAGCATGGGTTTTCCTGAAAAAGGTTGTGGTAGATCTTCTTTGGCAGCTCTTTACTGTGTTATGGGAGCACTGATATGAACTGGGAGCACACGTGCAGTGTGGGAACAGCAGCATTAATTTGTGTTCCAAAGGCCATTCAAGCTGAAGCTGATTTGACCCGAAAAGAGTCTGTGAAAGATAAAGTTTCTCTTTAGTAAGTCTGTGGAGGGATGAGGAAACCTGGCTTAGAAGACACGAGAAACATTCCCCATTATTACCTGAATGTTAAAATCACATACGGACTTATTTTAATTTGTGTTCATTTATTTCCTCACCTCTCCTCCGTTTATCCCTTTATTGCTGTAGATATGTGTCACAAAGATGTCCACACGCGGCTGCCAGGGAACGGACTCAGTCATCAAACCCCTGGACACCATCCCTGAGGACAAGAAGGTGAGAGTTCAGCGCACGCAGAGCGGCTTTGACCCATTTGAGAAACCTGCCAGCCAAGTGAAAAGGGTCCATTCTGAGAACAATGCCTGCATAACATCCAAGAGTTCATCCACCAGCAAAGAGTCCCCAAAACTGCGCCGCCACTCAAGCCCCAGCTCGGTAGGTAAAAAATGTGTGCATTTGTCACTGTAAGAAGTCTTTCATGTAATTTCTAGTCTTGGCTATTAGCATGTCTATGTGTGTGTGTTTGCCTGCGAGAGTGTGTTTGTATGAGAGGCCGTATGAGATTTAATCCATACATTCTTACACACATACCAGCAAACTCTTTGATGGTATGTGTGTAAGAGTTTGATGGTATGTTTAAAGTCCCTCTCCAACCAGATTTCTTTTTTTTGCTAAATCATTCCCAGTAGTCTTTTAATTATGATTGTGCAGCTTTTATCGAAAATCAATAAACCTGTGTCGTTTTAAAAGATATGTTTGATGTTCACTGGCAGTAGCTCATTAGAAATACAAGTCTGGCTTATGGGCAGGACTGCCCTCTTCACCTCCTCGTCGCTGCGAGCTGTCTGTGCGCTCACGTGTGAACTTATAGCCCCAAGCTAGCATTAGCCACGCAATTACAATAGCAATCAATACTGGATCAATCCAGCCGTACAGTTTAGAGCCAGAGGCCATCTCAAACCAGGCAGACTGCCTCCCCAATGCAGCAGTGGCTCTATGTCTGGCCGCCAGCTCACCTTCCGGGAATCAGCATGCGTGATCCCTCCAGCTCCATGGCTCCTGCGACAAACTATCTAGACCCCTCTTCACCCAACAGTAGCCGGGACAGCCCCTTCTGCTCTGAAAGGATTCAGCGCGTTAAAAAAATGGATGGAAAACCAGGAGAACTATAGATCAACCCACCATACTGGATGGGATTTTTTTACCTGCTATCACTGAAAACGTCACGTGCCTGAAGTTGACTCCCTCATTGGTTAACGTGCCACGGCAACCTCCTCAGACCTCAGATTCTTTTTTACTCTGGCCCGTTACGGCACGCCGCCCAGATCGCGCTGCTGCCAGACCTTTGCGCCGTGCCTGCTGCTCAAATCGTGCCAGAGGACCTCTGATCGTGTCTGTACTATTGACTTAACATTGAAACTGGCCGGCCCTTAAGGAAGCTCCCAGCTACCCTACAGAGGAAGCTCATTTCAGCATGTTTTGACTATCTGAATGGTTGTTCATATGGTGCTCTTATATACTGGAATCCTCCCATGATTCGAGAAGTGAAATGAGCACCAGTGTGTTACTGTAGTGAAGCGTGCACATCTATTGCATAATTTTGATTTGCCTTTTAGGATGAAATGTTCATAAAAGTACACTCCAGTTCACTCCGGAGCGTCATATGTGACATTTTTCTGCCTTATTATGCCTTTTTCTTTTTTATTTTGCTGCTGCTGCTTCTAAAAATGAGAAGGAGATAATGAAACTGTTTCAGATATGGTACAAGGACTATACCTCCAAAACCTCTGTCACTACAGCTGCTATTAGCGTGAATGGAAATAAAACAGATAATCGACTCCATTCCATTATTCTTCCCTGACTGTAATAGTTCACAGGTCACAATGCAGACATTTAAAAAACTCAAGAAACTAAATCCATTCAAAAATATTTAAAAGTACTAAGTTTAAAGTCAGAGCTTTCTTTGAAAATGTCTGTAAAAAGAGCCTGTGTGTCTTGGTCAGACCATGAAGCACTTTAATTGAATGCATGTCAGACAATTCCTCATTCTTTGTTTTCTTACTGTGAACAAATCAGAGGTAAACTGTTTCTATTGTTTCACTGTTTGGAAGGCAATCAGTGCATAATTAGGAATGCCCAGAGTGTCAGCTTCCACTGGTTTTCGTTGATGGACCATTCTTACTGAACATGTGTGTAGACTCTAGAGCTGATTGGCTGCAGGATTTATTGAACAGCTTGCAGTTTGAACTGCAAATTAAAATAAAAGCTGAAAAAGCATTCACATATGTAATAAATATGAGAATGACATTGAACAAATTTAAAAACAAGAATATGAAAGATGGGCTGCACAGTGGTGTGATGGCTAACACTTTCACCTCACAGGAAAAAGGTCCTGGTTAGAATCCCAGCTGGGTCTTTTCTAAATGGAGTTTGAATGTTGTCCTCATTGATGTTTCTCCTATACGCCATAGGTTACCTCTAAATGTGTTCGTCTAAATTGTCCTTAGCCATGGATGTGGTTATATGTGATTGATACAGTGTGGCCCTGCAATAGACTAGTGAACTGTCCTGGATGTACCCCTGGACAGCTCACTAGTCTAGTAAAAAAAGTCTAGTAAAAAAGTGGTTGGGATAGGCTCCAGCAACCCATGACTCTAACAAGGGATTAAGTGGGATAAAAATGGACAGATAGATTATGGAAGATGTAAAACCCAGATGTTAAAGAAGAAAAGGATTTTTATTGTGAGCTGCACTTTGATCATTTGAGCTGCAATAATCAGGGGACTGATATGGAAACTTAACAGAAACAAATACCTTTGGCAGGTGAGGGGAGAGGCTGTTTGAGCAAAGAAATCCCAACTTGAGACCAAATAGTAAAGGGAGAGACTCTTAGTTGGAAAAATGGTCAATGGTTCTCTGAATGGTGCAATTGCAGCACACCTTTGCTGTTCAGAAGTTTATTCAGAGGACAAAATGGTACTTTGAGGTCAAACAGTGACCTGACATGCTCAGTGTGCCACCTGGGCAGCAGAAGTTTGAAGAGGATGAAGATCAGGGATCTTCTCTCTATTGAATTTAGGTGCAAACCTGATTCCAAAGTTGTGATTCCAGTGTCCTGTGAGCCGCATGTATTAATGTCTGCAGCTAAAGGATTAGAATTGCATTAGAAGAGCTTCTCAAGAGTTCGTGCACTTTCTTTCTAACAGATATCTCACTTGAGCTACAGACTGTTTTGCATGAAAGTATTTTGTGTTGAACTTGTTTAATACTGTTTATACCTACATATTTTTCTTTTCTTTAGCCCACAAGCCCAAAATTTGGAAAAGCAGATTCCTATGAAAAGCTTGAGAAACTGGGAGAAGGGTCCTACGCCACAGTTTACAAAGGAAAAAGCAAGTAAGTACAGGGTGCATGCATGGCGTGGTCACTTTCTTTCCAGTGTTTTCCACACCATTACACGCACTTTAAAAGCCTTGATTTTTTTCCCCAAAAACAACTATGTGCCTTATAAACTGAAGTGCTTTATATCTGGATTAATTATGGCCTGCAGCGGCAGTCCCTGACTGTAAGAACCTTATTGTTTTCACAGCTTGGAACATTTCTGTGCCTTTGAGTTAAAATTTGACCCCCCCCCCCCCCCCCCCCCCCCCCCAAAAAAAAAAAAAAAAAAAGAAAAAAAAAACGATGACATCACGGCGAGCAACCGTAAAAAAAATGGGCAAAAAATCACTATGGATCAAAAAAAAAAGGCTAAAATATAGATATATATATATACACACGGGCCAAAAATATATATATATATATATATATATATAATATATATATATATATATATATAAATATATATATAGAACTATATATATATATATATCCAAGAGAACTTTTGAAACTATTTTGGGATGTCCACATGATCCACAGCTTGACGGCAAGTGTGAGATTTGTAGATTACGCTTTTTCACAATATGGGAAAACAACACTTTGGTTTTTCCCATTTTTTTACGAAACTTCACAAACGTGCCACCAGCCGCAGTCTACAACCGCCACAGAAGGTGATCTTGGGAAGCGGCCACTATCTTGAATTTTAAAAAAAAAGCAGCTCCAGTTCAATGTACAAATGAAAACTCGCCCTATTGGCCAAACGAAAACTCGTCACAGGGATATTTATTGATTTTGCTTCTTGGGCATCATCAATTTTTCTCAAACTGACGTCAATCTTCTCTGTATTACCAGGCGACCAAAGCATAAAATGGTTGCTATAGAGATCAAACCAACAGAATTTGGTTGGTTTTTCCACCACTTTAAAAAAAAGTAGTGTTTACATCGATTTCTCCCACACAGCTAAGACTAAGCTTACAGAAAGAGAAGGGAAGGGGTTAGGGGTGCGTTGTGACGCAAATTCGGTTCAAAGTAAGGCGGTGAGGGTGGCAGTGGCGTGTAGAGGCCGGGTAGTGAGGGTGTGGGAAGGTAGCGGCAAAGGTGAGGCCAGTTAGCGCCTGCGGGCCTTCCAATGCTGCTTGTGGCTTTAATTCTTGTTATACCTAATGATGTCAAAGCAATCTTTAGAAGTACACGACACTCTATTAAAATATTTGGCTTGGCACACGTTCATGCAGCTAACGTGTGGTGGTATCAGACTGTTTTTTTTTACGTCTTACTAATAAGGTTGAGAGTTACAGGTATTGTGAATACGGTAATGTGGCTAACGAAGCTAGCGTGTTACAAACGAGTTCTAGAGTTACTGTGAATATAGTTAAAGTCTGACTGACAGACTCATCTCTGATTGTCTGGCTTAAGGTATTTCACAGTTGAGTGATATATATATATGGGTTATATACATGTACTGTGGAAAATATGGCATTTTTCTTTGTGATGAGTATTAAGTGTTACATTTGTTTTGGAGGAGCAGCATTGCCACTGGATGAAAAAAATTAAATAAAAAACAGTTCAGGCCTGAAATAAACAACCCTGTTTGTGCATAAAACCCAGCAGTGGTTTTATTCTTTCCTCACAGGTTTTCCTAATTGAATTCAGGATAATAAAGAGTTCAGGCACTGAAAGGCACAACATCCAGCCCCCTGATCTCTGCAGTGATAATGTGATTGTGCTTTGTTTCTCTCCTCAGCAGCTGTGATTGGTGACTTTCATTTCATTGTAATCCAGTGGCCTTGTAGCAGAGTCTCCCTTCACTGCAGCTAAATTGCTTTTACTGACAAAACTATCCTCCACTTCTTCTGACTTCACTGTGTTCAGTAGAATTGTTTAGTCATAGATCCCATATGTGATGCACTCATTTAACAAGTTGTTTGTTGACAGGGTGAATGGAAAGCTTGTGGCTCTGAAGGTGATCCGTTTGCAGGAGGAGGAGGGAACGCCTTTTACAGCCATAAGGGAAGGTAAATGTCAAGAAAGGAAAGCACACCCTTACATTTGCCTTTTTTCTTTTCACTTTGCCTAAATCTTAAAGAAAACTCTCCACATTTTTTTAGCACCTGAAACAAATGTTAGTGGCTTTCCTCTTGCCTTCTGTCATTAAAAAAAGGTTCACATAATCTTTCTTTGCGCCCTGCGATGGACTGGCGACGTGTCCGGGGTGTACCCTGCCCTCACCCACGAGTGGCCAGTTTATGCTCTGGCAGCCCTGTGACCCCGAAACGGACAGAACGGGTTTAGAAGATAATACTAATATAATAAACTTTATTTGTAAAGCACCTTTCAAGATAAAAATCACAAAGTGCTTCACAGTAAAACACAAAGTAAAACAGAATATAAAATAGAATTTTAGAAAAAAAGACCATTTTAAAAAGATATGTTTTTAGCTGCTTTTTGAGTCTACAGACTCAGGTTTCGAGGAAGGGCATTCCAGAGGGATGGAGCCACTGCTGCAAAGGCTCTGTCACCTGTAGTTTTTAACAGCCAACAGACTATGGTCACTTGATCTCATGGACCTGCTGGGAGTGTATGGCTGCACACAGTCTTTTAAATAGAACGGAGCTTGGTTATTAAGAGCATTTTAAGTTAGAACAAGGATTTTAAAATGCTCTTCAATGGATGGGGAGCCAGTGCAGCTGATTTAATGATGTGGTGACATTAGAAAAGAAGAAGATTTGGTTAAAAGCCTCGCAGCAGCGTTCTGGACAACCTGAAGCCGTTCCAGAGTTTTTTTTTTCCTTAAACATGCGAAGATTGAGTTGCAATAATCAAGTAAACGAGCTGCGGCCTGAGCTGTAGTTGAGGCAAAAACTCCGTCCTGGGAGGAATTTGGTGAGGCCATGGAGAAGGACTATCAGTTGGCCTCAAAGAGGTTCTGGCAAACCGTCCGGCGCCTCTGGAGGCCGAAGCAGTTTTCCATAAGCATCATTGTAAGTGCAGGTGGGGAGCTGCTGACTTCAACTGGGAATATTGTTGGGTGTGTGTGTGAGTGTGTGTGTGTGTGTGTGAGTGTGTGTGTGTGCGCAGTGTGCGTGTGCGCGTGTTTATTAGACAGCGTCATGCTTTAAAAAAAACAATACAAAGTTGTTGATTTCTCTGTGTGGTTGTATGTCTAGGAGCTGTTTCCTTGTCTGCCTGAAGTGCTGCTGCTACTGTTTCATTAAAGAACATTTCTAGTGACAAAACGGCAGTGATGACATCTGTTACACCGCTTACCGGATTTGTGCCTGAAGCTGATCGTCCTGCAGTTTCACAGATCCCTCTGCAGGAACCCTTCACTTTAAGAGCACACAGTCCTGTAACATAAAGTGTTTGAACTTTGTTGATGAACTTTTAATTAAGCTAATAATTTTTAAATGGCCAGCAAAATAAAGTTTTGTTAAATCAAAATAATCTCAAAAAGCAGACAAAAGTATTGTATGTTTTTTAGCAAAAGTCTGTATAGCAAATCTGGACGGACAAAAGTCCTGATACAGAATATGAATCCTCTAAGTAATTACAGCTGTGATTGGAGAATAGAGTCACTTTTTCTCTCCACTTTTCAAACGAAGTCCGCCATGTAAAGAAAGAAGCTGTTCTGACGTCAGGAGATGCGGCAGGACTCTCATTTTTGTACTTCTGAACCACTGAGGTCAAGCAGCAAGAGCAGACTCACAGCAGCACAATTTCAAGCCGTGGATTCCTTCAGCTTGCATGCAGCTGTATCAGGAGCATGGTTGAAGGGTTCAAGCTGGAGCTCACCTTTGGGCTCATGAAAATCAAACCTGTGTTAAGAATGGGCTTTAGCACAAATCAGTTGACTGAGTCTGCTTTTTTGTAGGTTTTAGCTCTTTTGTTTGCCATGAGCTCCTCTATGATCAAGATGCAAAAAACGTATAGGTCTGCAGAACCGACTTTTCCAGCTTTCTCCTCCTTCAGTTTCCTCTGGGAGCAGTTCAGATTCCTGATTGTGAGATTTAGCAAGTCTGTTTGAGTAGGACTGGAGCAGATTCTTCCTCACACACAACCACAGTGCTTATTCACACCCTTTTGTTGTCAGTTTGAAGAAGAGAGACTGTGAAAACTGACTGAGGTGTTCAATGCTTTTCTAATCCTCACCATGCAGACAGGAGTTCCCACCGATGGTTCCAGCAGCTCCTCCCATCTGCCCTCATGCTCAACAACAACTCTGTACTTTCTCTCTTTCAGCTTCTCTCCTGAAAGGCCTGAAGCACGCCAATATTGTGCTCCTTCATGACATCATCCACACCAAGGAAACCCTGACGCTGGTCTTTGAGTATGTGGTGAGTCGACACTCTGCCTGCGAGCGCTTGACACGTGCACGGATGCAGGCTGCATCAGCAAAAGTGAATGCAACCACAGTTTAACGAGGAGACATGGGTCAACCCTCATGCATTTCTTCAGCTTAAATGTTTTATTTGAAGCCTGCAGGCCGAGGGCCACTTGAAGGCTGCTGGAGCAGCTGCTGCTTTTTCCACTATTCAAGCCTCAGGCTAAACACACAAATGCAATCAGAAACACACGCTCTCAAACCTACTCATGAAGAAAAACAGGGCGCTTTCCAAAACCGCTAAAGAAAACTTGGACGTCTGGCAACGTTTACACGCTTTTAGGCAAGAAGCTTCATTTCAGAGGGGCTCCACACACTGAGCAATTGTGTAACCCAGGTGTGTATGCAAAGCTTAATGTAAATGTCAGTTTGTTCAAGAACACAATCTGAGGAAAGATGTGCCTATTTCATATTGAAAAGGGCGTGGAGCTGTGTGAGACAGAGATGGAGACGTTCCATGAACAAAAATGATGTTACACATCATTACAAACATGACCCACACAGGCAGGAAGGACCATCCATTTCTGCTTGAAATGCATTCACTTTCAGCACCACTCAGTATGTTATTAACTGATTTGATAAAACAGGAAGGAATATTGACATTTGTATCAAATATGCTACAATTCAGTATCAATGATTGTAATCAATGATTGTTATCAATGACCTAAAAGGCCCAGAGCAATGAACATGAAGGAGTGACTATGTGCCAGCAGATGTGCAGTAAATCTGTGACATGTTTCGTTTCCTTTAACATGATACACAGTGAAAATACAGAGCTATGATTTTATTTTTGCAGGTAAACAAAAACATTTTTTGCAAATGTCCTCGTAGAGAGCTGAGGCTCTATAACAAACCTTGTTTCTGTGGTCAGCAGATCCTCCACCTCCACATAAGCAAACATGGGGAATTTTCTCTTTCCACTGATGCCTCCTCTGATCCCTAATTGATGTGGATGATCTTGATGTGCTGAGTCAGACGATACGATCAGCCAAACTGCTGACTCAGCTTTCTGGCTGCATTTCATGAGACCAAGGACAATGTGATACCTGGCTGGAAGGCTGGACATGTCAGTAATGGAGCCTCTAAAGGACATGTGAATGTATGAGTGATTGGAGGTGTCAGGAGGTTGTGTTAAAACTCTGAATCACAGTGAAGTTCTTCAGGCTTGGAAGCTTGAGCAGGTTGAGCAGCTAAGATTTCTGTTCTTATTAAAATTCCTGAAACCAAAGGAGTTTAGTTAAAACGACTCACTGCTGGATTCAAATCTGTGTAAGATGGCTTCATTAGTTTGAAGCAGTAGTCGTTTTCTGTCAGCGCTCAGCATGACTGACCGGGTGAAACAGAGAAGACCCTGAAAACTGACAGCCCAGAATGACTGCATCTATTATGGAGACAGAGATGGAAATGAAAAGGCAGGAAATGCAGGCAGAGCGTAGAGGAAGATGAACAGGCGTCTGTGACTCTTTGAATTATTCAGCAGCTCTGCTGGTTTGGTCGGCTGCAGGAGATTGTAACATAAGCGTGAACGCTGATCCACAGCCTCCGCTCACAGGATGAGCGGTGTCACCCCCCACGCCTGTCAAACGCAGCTCCCCTGATGGCAAGCGCGTCAGGCAAAAATAATCCCCATTTCTGTGTGTTGCATCATGGAGGGAGGACAAAGAATCAGAGTAACTGCTCTTTGGTGTTTGGACGTTGCATCATGTTGAGTAAATCAAACCTCTTAAAGAGCTTCCTAATAATTTACCACCACCTCTCTTCTTGTTGGCAGCACACGGATCTGTGTCAGTACATGGACAAACACCCGGGAGGGCTTCATCCAGACAACGTCAAGGTACTTAACATGCGGAGACCACTTTGTGTTTGCAAAACTTCATGTGTGAAAACTAAGAAGGTGAAGGGTGAGTGGAGTGAGAGGATGCTTGTGGATCCAGTCAGAAAGATTCACCTGCTGGTTTATTCTGTACTCAAGTATGGAGAAGAAGAAGAACAGTCCTCCAAACTAAAGGTCCTGCTGGCATGGAAGTGCTCCACTTCAGGCTGGTTCCCACTCAGAGACCTTCTGATGTCTTTTCTCCTTTTTCTCCTGGATTTTCATACATCACTCTTCATCTGCTGTGCAACTACAGTACTAATGTGTGGCTGGTGGAATATTTTGTAGTGGTTGATGCTGAATTTGGAACAGAAAGCAGCATTGGTTCATATTAACCTCAGATGGTCTTCCTCAGCCTTCCTCTCCTGTACATTCACTCTCAAGCAGATATTTCTGTGAGCAGAAACACTGAGTTACACACACTCATGTAAAAACAGCACGGATCGATCTGCTAATCCTTTAGTGAGGCGGACTGCCCGTCAGCAGGTGTTTATCAGAAAGGGATGCTTTGAAATCCATACATGAATCCATACATGAGTGAACAGGTTGTTCTTTTATTACTTGATCTATCAGCAGCTTTTGACACAGTTGATCATGAGGTCCTGATTGGTCGGCTGGAACAATGGGTGGGGCTTTCTGGGGTAGCACTACAGTGGTTGAGGTCCTACCTTTCAGACAGGTCTTTCTGTGTTAAGATGGGCTCTTACTCGTCTAAGTGTTACCCCCTTAATTGGGGGGTCCCTCAGGGATCAGTTCTGGGCCCATGACTATTTTCTATTTATTTGTTGCCACTGGGAATGATATTGTGGAAGCATAAGGTGGATTTCCACCTTTATGCTGACCATTGTCAAATGTATGTCCCTATATGCAAGGGACCTGACCGCACGATTAAAAGAATAATTGATTGCCTTGCTGAAGTTGTGGATGTCAGCTAACTGTCTTGACCTAAATGAAAACAAATCCGAGGTAATTGTCTTTACCCCTAGTGGTCGAAAGGATCATGATGTTGATCTTCTCTTTCTTGCCCCTTTTGAACAGTCTGTGGTCACTGACTTAGGGGTGAAACTTGATGCTGCTTTGAAACTGGACCTCCAAATAAATGCTGTGACCAGATCCTGCTTTTTTCAAATGCAACGTCTGGCTAGGAGAAAGTATTTTATTTCAAAAAAGAACCTGGAAATAGTCACCAATGCCTTTGTGCTGTCCAGATTAAATGATTGTAGTTCTTTGTGTGCTGGGTTACCCAAGGCTTCAATAGCCAGACTGCAGCTGGTCCAAAATGCAGCAGCCAGATTTATTTGTGGGGCAAAAAAGTTTGACAACATAACTCTGATCTTGGCCTCTTTGAACTGTCTGCAGGTGCAGTTCCTGATTTTTATGAAAATTCTTGTTTTTACTTTTAAGGCCCTGGCAGGTGTTGCACCTTCTTACCTCTCCAGCCTGCTTATAAAATATTCCCCCCCCCACAGTCCTAACGCTCTGCAGACCAGTGCGTGTTACTGGTTCCTAGAACTAAACGGAAATTTCGGGGGGACCGTGCTTTTGCTGTGCTGGCTCCTAAACTTTGGAATCAGTTGCCACCAGCAATTAGAGAGAATAAGCACTTGGAGAGTTTTAAAAAAAACAGTTATTCCTGCACTACAGCGTTTTAGCATCAACCTAGTCCTTTTATTATCCTGGTTTTAGTTTTATATTGTTTTACATTGATTTTATTCTTTTAATGCTTTTATTCTCTTTGTTTAATTATTTTAAATCTGTTTTCTCTGTGTACAGCACTTTGGGCTTCCTTGGCTGGTGGTGGAAGGTGCTCAATAAATAAATAAATGAAATGAAAATGAAAAATGAGTTTGTTCTTTTTTAAGATTCCATGTGAGTTTTGTGGTTGTGCCGCATACTGCAGTCATGGCTGGACACACATGAATAATTGGCATTACAGTCAGTGACAGCGAAGAGCTTCCTTCCTTCCTTCCTTCCTTCCTTCCTTTCTTTCTTCTCCTCTGATGACACTGCATGTGTACCTGTGTGCGTGTGTGGATGTGTACGTGTGTGCGTGTGCACGTTTGTGTGTGTGTATGTGTGCGTGTACGTGTGCGCGTGTACGTGTTTATGTGTGCGTGTGTGCACGTGTGCGTTTGCACGTGTGTACGTGTTTATGTGTGCGTGTGTGCGCTTGTGTGTGTGCATGTGTGTAGGTGTGTGCGTGCACGTGTGCGTGTGTACGTGTGTGTGTGCACATGTGGGTGTGTACGTGTGCGTGTGTACGTGTTTGTGTGTGCGTGTGTGTGTGCTCTGTGGGCCTGCACGCATGCCTGTGTGTTGGAGTGTAATAAAGGACGCCGTTAAAATTGGCGGGTAAGACACTGAGAGGATGTTTCTCTCAGTACCCCCCTCCCAAAACTCCTACAGGTCTAAGGTGCGCTAAAAACAGAGAGGAGAGGAGCCTGAATTCATGCAGGTGCTGTACTTTTTAGATTGACTCTGATCTGACGGCTCTCCATAAAGAGGTGGTAACACACCAGAGTTCTTCACTTATCAGGCCATCTGCATGTATCCTGCAGTTATTTTTACTTTTTATCAGCTGGGTGTAAATGCCAGAGGTTCACTGATATTCAGATGGAAATGGATGTGAAATTAAGAGAAAACCAAAATGCAGATTTGACAAAGTGCCTGATGAGGAAGCAAAGCCAGCAAGTAGCTTCCCTTCAATGGTCTCCTACGAAATCTGGGAAATGAGAAGAAGTTAGTTTTTATGGACTGAAACCCCTTTTTTGTAAAATATTGAATATGAATATAAGTTTTCATGAAAGCAAACATGTAGCCATGTTGAAGGTTCTCAGTTGTCCAGGTGGAGTTACCTCAGGACTTAATCGTGTCAGCAGGACCTCTTGTAATGTGTTGTTTGATTCCTCAGTTCAAGGGAAATCTTTAGTCCAAGTTTAAGGTGGTAGAGAGGCGAGTTTTGGAGCTCTCTAATCTGGTCTCAAAAAGTGGAACAAATGATTATATTTCCAGCATCAGAAATCAAATGTTTTACATCATTTTTTCTTAACATACAACAAAAGGCCAAAATTGAGCCACAATGATTTAGAAGCAGTAAACCTCCCACCCCCTGCTGAGGAGTAGCGTATTTTTTAAAACAGTATTTCATCAAATCTGTCGTCACTCATGAATGAAGGTGTTTTTCCAGCTGTGAAATGGGTTGAATGAAATGTTATACTTTGCACTAAACTTAAAGAAGCATATTCTTCATCTTTTTTCATAACTTCTAACTTCATAGATGCAGTTCAGATTTGCTGCATGTGACTGAGACTAAATTCAGGCCCTGAATGTGTTCCGTTTTTTGGCGGCAGCACACAGGGCTTCTTCTCACAACTGTGATGGTCGGTGTTAAGGTGGCTAGACTGACAAAAAACATGAACCACATAAGCAAAGAGCTTTTTTCACACAAAGAATAACTATCTGTTTCACCTGCACTTTATGATTATCATGAAATCATTTGAAATGCACTGGTGTCTGATTTCACTAAAATGACATTTTCCTCTCCATTCTTAATTCTGTATCAATAAACTGTCAATACAATTTTAGTAAGTGAAGATTTCTATGAATCAAAACCTGAAACAAAAAATCTGATTCTCCAATAGATGTGTGTGTTAGAGATAGACGTGGGACATTAGGACGGATTCATTTCTTGTGACTCCAGATTCCATTTCTGGCTTTGGAATGCTCAGCTCAGTTCATCCCATTGACTATATATGAGAATTTGACAAAGTGACACCCCACCCCCGGGCATTCCAAACAGGAAGTACCTGCTGGTTCCAAAAACCCAAAATCTCAAACACTTTTAAATAAGTTATAAACTGACCACTTAGATGCCTCAGTTAAAGCTTGTAATGTTTGCTGGGCCTCGTCCAACGTTCAAAACGTTTGACCGATTTCAGACCAATCACTGCTTACTGTTAACGTCTGGCTCCATCGTGGTGGCATCCGTATCCCCAAAAAATGGCGACCGTGTGGCTGGAAGGAAGCTATGGTTTGGGTGATGTCACACTCACTTTGTTCTCATATACGGTGCTTCATCCTCATTAAATAATAAGTCATTAAAAACGACGTGCCTTTTGTTGATGACATGTTAAAAAGTATTTTGGGAAGCAGGAGAGAGTTCAGTGTAACGATGCTCCGCCTTGGATTTCCTTGAGAGTCAACTCAGCAGAAATTCAATTTTCTGCATTGACTGTCGGAAACAAAGACATGCTGAATCTGCTGAATCTGATGTTTTCTCAAGTTCAGAGATTCTTCTTTGCATGGAGCAGGATTCTGCTGCCTGCAGACCTCTAACCTCCATGGATTCAAACCCTAAACTCTTGTTCCTCCCCTGCTCCACGCTTGTGCCCTGGCTAACAAAGGGCTGCTGGAGCTACTTGTGAGGAAAAGGCTGCGTACACTGGATGGGGCCACCGACAGACAAATGTGTGACCTCAATCATTTTGAATCCAAACGTTAAGTAACTCAACATGCGTGTGTGAACTATCACATGTATGGAGAAAGGCTAACCACAGCATATGAAACTGACGCGGGATCAGGATCTGCTGTCCTCAGTGAAGGCATTGCTTTTTGTTCAGATAGACTTAGTGTACTCCATCACACATGAATAAATGCAAAAAGGAAAAATTCTGTCTCAAATGATAACAGAAATGTTGACTGTGTCAAATGATATATGATGATATTTCCAAAGTGAATTATCCATCTTACTGTTGTCCTCTTTTTTTAACCTTTTCAGCTCTTCCTGTTCCAGCTGCTGAGAGGATTGTCCTACATCCACCAGAGGTACATCCTCCATCGTGACCTGAAACCACAAAACCTGCTCATCAGCGACACTGGAGAGCTCAAACTGGCAGACTTTGGTGAGCAGGTGGCAAACAGCTGCTCTGTCTTGTTTTTGTTTGTTTTGCTCATTAAGCAGATGTAAGATTTCCTATTAAAAGCTGCAGCTCCTGAATTTCTATTTGTGTGATTTAGTCACAGCTACTGGGATTCATCTTCTTTTTGACTTGTGCAGCCATCTCTCCTGCTCAGCCTTCTGAGTCTTCAGAAAAGCCCCAAACACAGTCACACTTCTTCTGTTTTGAAGCAGGAGTTGATGTCACAGGGCTGCCGTAGCCTAACCCGTCCACTGTTGGGCGAAGGCAGAGTACACCCTGGACAGCTCACCAGTCTGTCGCAGGGCCACAATCACACACTCACACCTAGAGACAATTTTAGAGTGACCTTTAGCATGTTTTTGGAGAAAACCTGCACATGCACAGGGAGAACATGCAAACTCCACACGGAAAGGTCCCCCATTGGGGATGCTGTTTCAGGTCCCCCAGCCGGTATTTGAACCAGGAACCTTCTTGCTGTGAAGCAAGAGTGCTAACCACTGCACCACCGTGCAGCCCTCCATTCAAACATAAGGTTGAAAATGAACCTAAAAACTCTGCAAAAGGGAGTCATGTCAGGTTCTTTCTGTCCCACTCATCAATCTGGTTGGAAAAGAAAAGTTTCAAAAGAGTCTCGCTGTAGAGTGAGTTCAGACAACCTAAACCTCTCATCCTCAAATGATTACACATAATATAAATGCCGTGCTTCCATTGTAAACGGAAAATGTTGCTTAAAAGGGAGGAAGTAGAGGAATTCCTCTCCTCTATCCACTGTAAAGCGACTCAGTGAAGCAGTCCTGTCACAACTTGCGTATGTCTTGACTGTGTTCTTTTCACAGTGGGTATGGAAAGTATTCAGACCCTTTAAATGTTTCACTCATTGTATCATTGCAGACATTTGCCAAAATCAGGAAAGTTCTTTTGATTTCTCAATAAAGTACACTGAGTAAGCTATCTTGACTGAAAAAATCAGAGGTGTAGGAATTTCTTCAAATTTACAAAGAAAGAAAACTGAAAAATCACATGGTCATAAGAATTCAGACCCTTTGCTCAGTATTTAGTAATATTTCCCTTTAAAGCTATACAGCCATGAGTATTGTTGGAAATGATACAACAGGTTTGCCACACCTGAATTTGAGGATCCTCTACCATTCCTCATTGCAGATCCTCTCCAGTTCTGTCAGGTTGCATGGTGAACGTTGGTGCACAGCCAACGTTTTCAGGTCTCTCCAGAGATGTGCACTTGGGTTTAGGTCAGGACTCTGGCTGGAACATTCAGGAACAGTCACAGAGTTGTTGTGAAGCCACACCTTTGTTATGCTAGTGGTGTCCTTTGGGTCATTATCTTATTGGATGGTGAACCTCTGACCCAGTTTAAGATGCTGTGCACTCTGTAAGAGGATTTTTTTCCAAAGTATCTCTGAGTTTTACCGCATTAATATTTCCTTCAATTGTAACTTTACATCCTAAGTATGATTCTGCTACCACCATGTTTCATTGATGGGATCGTATTGGACAGGTGATGAGCAGATCCTGGGTTTCTCCACACACTGCTTAGAATTAAGGCCAAAAAGCTCAGTTTTGGTCTAATCAGACCACAGAATCTTATTTCTCATTGACTGGGAGTCCTTCATATGTCTTGCAATGAGGATGTACTGAGGAGAGGTTTTTGTCAGGCCACTCTGCCAAAAACCTCAGACTGATGGAGAGCTGCAGTCACAGATGACTTAGTGGAACTTTCTCCTGCCTACTGCATAGTGATCTTTGGGTTCTTCTTTGTCACTCACACCAAGGCTCCTCTCATATGATTACTCAGTTTAGCTGGACGGCCCAAAAGATCTGTTCGTCTTAAACTTCTTCCATTTAAAGGTTTTGGAAGCCACTGTGCTCTTAGGAACCTTGAGTGCTGCCAAACTTATTTTGGAACCGTAGCCAAATCTTTATCTTACCACAATTCAGTCTCTCTGCTCTTCAGGCAGTTCCTTCGACCTCATGATTCTCAGTGGTCTGATATGCACTGAGCTGGATGCTCCTTGATAGAAAAGTGTGTGGCACACCTCTGCAAGCAGGACCAAGTTTCTGTGCTGACACTTGAACCTAAGAGCTCACAGAAACCAAATCAACAGCGTTCTGGTGTCAAATGTACTCAGACACAATCCACCTGTGTGCTGTGAGAAGGCCCTTCAACTTTAAATAAAGTTTAAGAAAGTTTTGGGGTTTCTTTCAGTTATAGCACTGACCAGGTCTCTAATCTCCTGCAAATGTTCTGAGAAAAAACAAAGTAAATGTAAAAGAACTAGGAAGGTGAATGTATTTGAAATGAAGATAAAAACTGTATAATATGCTAAAAATTACTCCTTCAATCCGGGTTATGTTACAAACTGTGTGTGTTTGTCTATATACAGTGGGTACAGAAAGTATTCAGAGCCTCTTAAATTTGTCACTCTTTGTTATATTGCAGCCATTTGCTAAATCATTTAAGTTCATTTTTTCCTCATTAATGTACACACAGCACCTCATATTGACAAAAAACAGAATTTTTGACATTTTTGCAGATTTCTTCGAAAAGAAAAAGTGAAATATCACATGGTCCTAAGTATTCAGAGCCTTTGCTCAGTATTTAGTAGCAGCACCTTTTGATCTAAAACAGTCATGAGTCTTTTTGAAAAAGATGCAACAAGTTTTTCACTCCTGGATTTGGGATCCTCTGCCATTCCTCCTTGCAGATCCTCTCCAGTTCTGTCAGGTTGGATGGTAAACGTTGGTGAACAGCCATTTTCAGGTCTCTCCAGAGATGCTCCATTGGGTTTAAGTCAGAGCTCTGGCTGGAACATTCAAGAACAGTCACAGAGTTGTTGTGAAGCCACTCCTTGGTTATTTTAGCTGTGTGTTTAGGGTCATTGTCTTGCTGGAAGGTGAACCTTCAGTCCAGTCTGAGGTCCTGAACACTCTGGAGAAGGTTTTGGTCCAGGATATCCCTGTACTTGGCCACATTCATCTTTCCCTCCATTGAAACCAGTCGTCCTGTCCCTGCAGCTGAAAAACACCCCACATCATGATGCTGCCACCACCATGCTTCACTGTTGGGACTGTATTGGACATATGATGACCTGTGGCTGCTTTTCTCCACACATACACTTAGAATTAAGGCCAAAAAGTTCTATCTTGGTCTCATCAGACCAGAGAATCTTATTTCTCACCATCTTGGAATCCTTCAGGTGTTTTTTAGCAAACTCCATTCAGGCTTTCATGTGTCTTGTACTGAGGAGAGACTTCCGTCGGGCCACTCTGCCATAAAACCCCGACTGGTGAAGGGCTGCAGTGATGGTTGACTTTCTACAACTTTCTGCCGACTGCATCTCTGGAGTTCAGCCACAGTGATCTTTGGGTTTTTCTTTACCTCTCTCATCAAGGCTCTTCTCCCCCGATAAGTCAGTTTGGCTGGACGGCCAGCTCTAGGAAGGGTTCTGGTCATCCTGAACATCTTCCGTTTAAAGATTATGGAGGCCACGGTGCTCTTAGGAACCTTAAGTGCAGCAGATATTTTTTTGTAACCTTGTCCAGATCTGTGCTTTGCTACAATTCTGTCTCTGATCTCTTCAGGCAGTTCCTTTGACCTCATGATTCTCATTTGTTCTGACATCACTGTGAGCTGGAAGGTCTTATATAGACAGGTGTGAGGCTTTCCTAATCAAGTCCAGTCAGTAAAATCAAACACAGCTGGACTCAAATGAAGGTGTAGAAACATCTCAAGGATGGTCAGATGAAATGGACAGAACCTGAGTTCAGTCTATGAATGTCACAGCAAAGAGTCTGAATACTTAGAACCATGTGATATTTCAGTTTTTCTTTTTGAATAAATCTGCAAAAATGTCAGAAATTCTGTGTTTTTTGTCTATATGTGGTGCTGTGTGTACATTAAAGAGGAAAAAATGAACTTTAATGATTTTAGCAAATGGCTGCAATGTGATAAAGAGTGAAAAAAATAAGGGGGTTTGAATACTTTCCGTATCAACTGTATATATGTGTGCGTGCGTGCGTGCGTGTGTGTGTCCTTTCTGTCTGTCTTTTGTCCATTTTCACCTTGACTTTTGTCTGGTCCCATCATTTGTCTCATCTCTGATTGAACCTCCCCCCACTCATCTATCTTTTCTCCGCCCTCCTGTGCCCTCATCCCTCAGCACTGACAGATGGGAGCAGGAGGCAGCAGGGAGCTTCATCAATTTTGCAAACCTTGTATGAATGTGGAATGATTACTGTGAGGGAAAAGAGGAAAACGGAAGCGAATGAGCCTCTCTGGACTGAGAGCCAGGAGCTGCAGCTCCTCAGCAAACACACAGAAGAGTAGGATTGGTCTCAGCCTGCAGGCTGCCAGATGAGAAAAATTAAAGCTGTTCCAGCATGTGTGTGTGTTTGTGTTTTTGTGTGTGTGTTTTTGTGTGAGTGTCTGTGTGTGTTTTTGTGTGTGTGTGTGAGATGGTGATGGGGTAATACAGATTTGACATAAGGACAGGTTTTATTGTGTCTTAGGTGGATTAGATACAAAACCTTTTTTTTACTCATTCTGCCTAAAATTATTTTGCAGGAGAAAATGTTCTGATCCAGGTTCTGTGGTTGACCCCTGACTGAGCATGACCAGTAACGTTATGTCAAATATCTTCCTCTGCATTTTATGTTCAACATTGAGTTGATGGGTGAAGGAGTCACACTGTACTGTGGAGCTGTCTGTCAAAACTTGCTTCATGTTTGTTCTGGGAACAGCTTTTTTTGAGAGAGAGTAGTTGATTTGATTTTCCCAAGATTCCAACAAATCAGCAAGAAAACGACTGAAAATAGGGACAACATCTTGACAACAAATGAGAACATTTCTAACAAAATTTGGACTTGTTGGTCATTGAGCAGGCAGAATCCATCCATCCATCCGTCAGTCCGTCCATCCATCTTTTGAAGCGGCTGTGAACACCTGTACCTGGCATTGTTTTGCAGAGCTGCTTAACTGATAAACTAGAAATGAGAAATTCTCTCTCTACACTGGAGTTTCTGTGAGCTGTCAGTGTGAGCAGCAGACGCTTTACGTGGACAACTGTCTTTTCTTATACTTTCAAACGCACAAAGATTCTTCCTTTTAAAGCTCAGAAAAGTTGTCATTGTCAAGTGAGCGACTGCAGCCAGACTTCTATTTTTCTGCATCTGGCTGTGAGTTTACACAGATGTTCCTCTCTGACTCCTTTTCTCTGACACTTTTCACTGAGTGTTCCATCAAAGCTGCTTCCACTCAGCACACAGATTCTGAACCCAAACTGCTACAAGCTGAAAGCATCAGCTTCTCAGACTGCGTCACATCCTCTGAAACATTTTGGTTTGATAAAGAAAAGTGTTGGTTCGTCTTCTCTTTGGACGGGGCTTTCTGTCACACACACAAAAGGAAAAAAAACAGATAAACTTCTCTGCGTCCTGTTGCCTACTATTTGACGTTTCCATCATCAGAAATGAATTAGGGATGGCTAAGGCATGAACCATCTGACGCAAATATAAGGTTTGAATTTGAATTATAATGGAATACTTCAGTAAACAGTGTAGAAGCACTTTATCTTTGATTTCATTTAAAGAGCTGAATCTTGATGAAGAGAAGAGTCCAGTCTTAAGGTTCAGTTTGGCCTTTCATTGCTTAACAGCCTTAATCATTTAAGAAAGGATGTCAGGAAGATGGACATTAAAAAGAAAATCGTAAACTGATGAAATGATAAAAACAGTCAGGCTCATTTATGAGGATATGAAAATGCATAAAAATAATGTATAATTATATGAACACATCTTTAATGTAATCTAAATGTAAGTTCAAATTAAAACATGCTGAGAAAACAAGGACACATTTACTGGAGCAGTGGTCCCCATCGTGGATCAATTGCCACCAGGCCATATATATATATATATATATATATATTCTGGCTTCTTCTAGATGATCTTTTATTGTGAAAAACCTGTGTGGTTTTGATTCCATTCAGTCTCTTGAGGCTAAAAGCAGTCCGGGGACGTGCAACACAAGAACAGTTGTATGTGAAACTTTTCTTTTTAAAAAATTTTTTTTTAATAACTTGTCCTGCCCAATAGCTGAGCAAACAGATATGAGCTGAGAGCCTCTTGTGTTTGACAGATTTTACTCTTACAATCGGGGGTTATAAATCATAGCGAACACAAAATGTATGTTGGTATAGGCCCCTTTTGTAATTTAAACGAAACTTTATTAATATTGATTTTTTTAAATTTATTTTTTTATTTTTTTGTGTTCTTTTTGTTGGACCGGACGGAAAAGGAAAGGAGGAAGGGGGGGGGTTGTTAATCTACAGGCAACAAAATGCTGGATCTTATACCCACTGCAAATGATGTTCTAAAATGGGCAGGGCCTGTAAACACACTCAGCTGTTACATACCTGCCGGCTCCAAGAGTGTTCACAAACTTGTCCACATCCAGTTCGCACGCACACTTGTGCATACCAACCAACACATGTAAAGCATTACATTCTATCACGCACACTATTTGAGGGTGCAAAGATGAAGCCGACGCCTGTGCTCAGGTGAATGTTATGTTAAGAAGAAGTGGATGATGGAATGCACAAAAAAGGAGGGAGAACCTCCAGCCATCCCCACACCAAGACCCCCGCCGAGTCGGCAGCACCGACCAGGGCCCACACCCGCACCCATACGGTGGGGTCAAAGGAGGAGATCCACCCGCCCGGCAGCCCAGCCAAGCACCCAGACCAGGGCCCGCAGGACCGCCACATGGGCACCAAACACCCGAGCGCAGTGAGATACGGAAGCGCAGAGCGCAAGGCCCAGCCCAGCCAGGAGAGCAGCCCTCCCAGCGCACAAGGTGGCCCAGCACGGGGCCCCACCCCCGAGAGCCTCCCCACCCCAGACAAGCCGCCCGCCACCCCCGAAGGAGCCCCGAGCACCCCCCACCCCAGCGCCGGGTACGAGCCGGGGCCCCCCACGGGAGACCCGCTCAAAGCCCCAGGCAGCTGCGGAGATCCAGAAGAGAGCACGATGGGGGTCAGCTACCCCCATCCAGAGGAGGGATGACCAAGAGAAGTGGGGGGTCCCCGAAGGTGTACATTCCCTGACCAGGCTCTCCTAATATTGTGGCCCAGAAGGGGCCCGGCACCCGAGGGTAAGGACCAGAACCCGCACCACAAGGACACAGACATCCTCCAGGCTCAGATTGAATATGATCCCCCGCTCATGGACTTGCCAGAGGACTAAGGGATCGCTCTCCCTGCGCGGGGAGGGGGCCGCCAGGCCCAGGAGACCGACACCCATGAGACAAGGCCGCCGCCGCCGCATAAGGCCCTGTTCCCTCCACCAGGGATGGGGTAGGGGATAGAAGATCAGTAGTCCCACCTTCCTTGTGTAATGTATTTGTGTGTGTATGTGAAACTTTTCTTTGTAAATGGGATCAGTGCAGGAACAGACAGAACAGGACACAGCAACTTTAAGACATTTTATGTTCAAGACATAAAAGCTCAAAGAAGCTGATCCATTCAGATACATGTTTCACAGAAGTGGTGAACACCCGATTCATGCTAGAACCTGCAGGAAGAAAGAAAAGAGTTGCAGTGCTGCAGCGAGCGGGGAAAGATGGGGAGAAAAGGGGGCTGTGGGGATTTGCGCGGGGGACGGGGGTGCTCAGTCTTGTTTTTAGTTGTAGTCATGAGTTTGAGTTGATCTGAAAGGTTTTTGTGTTGAAATGTTTCACCAGAAGCTTCTGCATTGAGCTTCAAAGTGATCTGATTTGTTTCTTATAGAGTATCAATAATAGACGGTTGGTCACATTGTGTTGCTGTATTTCAGGTTTTTTATAGTGATGATCTTATAATAGTAAAATAAAAAACTGGTTTTGAACCTCTTCTGTATGCTGTTTGACAAATGAGTTCTGAATGAATAACTCACTGTGATGTTTGTCACAGCAAACTGAGAGCAGAAGAGCAGGAAACCTTTATTTTGGGGGTTTAAAGACGACCATCATCCAGTATGTCATGGAGGTTGCAGAGCTAGGATACGGAGGATGTCCCTAAACTGCCTTTATAATCTATTGAGCTTTTGGTGGATAAAAATGGCTGGATTGCCTGGGTAGCAGTGGAGGTGGCGGGCAGTGGGCACAGTCTCTGACTTGTTTCTTGTTGAGTTTGTCTTTTAGACCTCCAGGCGTCCTTTCTGGGCATGTGTGTGACAGTGCAGTGCAATTACCTGCTGACTTTCCTTCCTGTTGTAAATCTGAACAGGATAGCAGGTTAGCTGGAGATCCACAGAGGAGGGGGGGTGGGGTGGTTCAAGGTCTGCGGGTGTCTGTGTGTGCACAAATCCAAAGGTCAGACCTTTGAAGCTGCTTCCTCTGCAGAAACACTCATGAGGTTTTGACCCTTTTTCTATGAAAACACCTTAGATTTGCTGTGTAAAGCACAAAGGAGTAAGTTACAGACGGTCTGAGTTTGTGTGAACCAAATGTCAATTATCTGCACAAATTCCTGGGGACACAAAACAGTGCCTCCATGTCTGTCTTATTGGTTCTCAGAATCAGTGTTCCCTCCTCAGCACAAAGAACATTATTGGTGATTGATGTTAAAGATGTTGAGGTTCTCTTTGGGAGTGACCAGCATGGATAGAAGCAGGAATACATCAATCAGATTGATTTATCAGATCATGGTAGATGTTCTGGAGATGAATGCAGAGAAGCAGATGGAAATGGTTTGGACACAATGAGAGGAGGACCAGTAACGATGTTGATAAAAGGTTGCTGAGGTTGGAGCTACCAGGAAAGAGGCTTAGACGAAGGTCAGAGGATGTTCATGGATGTAGAGTAGAAGAACATGAGGGTGGATGAAAAGAGAGACGCAAAAGAGAGAGCTAGTTTGAGATGGACAAATCACTGTGGCGCCCCCTAAAGGGAAATGCTGAAAGATAAAGATGTTGGCCAACAGAAGAGATTATGCAATTGAAATTACTTGATCAACGTGAGGTCATAAAAAGGCACATGTAATTATTTAGGTGTTAAAATTGACAGTAAATTTGTCTATTTTTAATGATTGCTTACCATCCATTAACAAGCAAGAATCCAGAGATCACCTTGAAGAACTGATGTCACAATGACACAAGAAAGTCAGACAAAAACTCAGCCTTAATGCTGTCTTTATGCCTCAATATACAAAACAATAGATAAACATCAGAAAAACTGTCTTTTTGAAAAAGAATAGGCATCAGTTATGGTTAGAATCAACAGATAAACTGTCAGGTAGAAATCCAACACTGTCTCTGTTATGACTTTGAGGAAGGGACCATGAGGTTCTACAGATTTGTCTCTTTTTTTTTTTTTTTTTTTGGCTAAAACTGTCCAAATTTCAAACACAACACCCTTACACCACAAGATGATGTAGCCTCAGCTCATATGCCAGCATTCACACCCCCCACAGGGCAAGCAGTGTGGTAGCATCAGGAATTACAGTCACTCACCCAGAAGTCTGAGATGTTATGGATACGTGTGGAAATTACAGTGTTCATCTGTGAATATTGCCAGCTGAAGCATGTTCACTTGTGGGTGACACATGGAAGTGTTAAATACCTTCCTTCCTCCTTTCATTTATTTTCCCCTCTAACACAAGGGACTCTCTGCAGGGCAGGAAGTCACTTTTTTAACCAAGCTAAATGCTTTAATTAAGCCCTCTAACCACTGGGGAAGAGACAAAGCGGCAATGCCGTCAGCCTCATTAAAGCTCCCTGCATCTGCACTCTGCTCTACCATTAGCTGTCATGAGCTGCCTGTGTCAGTGCATTAATACATGCTGGAACAAAGTGGAATGACCTGCAGAAGCTCAAACATGTTTTACAAACTCTTTTTTGCAAGAAGACTAGAACAGTTAGTTTTTAAAAACCTTTTGATGCATTTTGTCAGTGCACTGCAAACAAACTGCAATGAAAACATGGATAACTATACTATGAGATATAAACAAACAAATAAATAAATGAAATGTGGACTTCATCCTAATGTCGCGTTCTAGGAGTTTACACCAAGTTGTTTCAAATTGGAACTCAGTACACCTCTTGGTCACATAGACTTTTAATTGGCCAGCAATGTATGCAGCAAAAAAACCTGACGTGTTGGACACGATCGATTAAAATCCCTAGGACGAGTTTTCTCTTCAAACAGTTCCTCTTTCCCTTCTACAACTGCGTGCAACCTCTCATGAAGAAGTATACTGAACACTTCTCTGTACCACAGAGTGACTCTCTAATCCAGTTTAGTAAGATCCATTTGCGAGCAATCAAGAGGAGTTTCTCCAGAAGCAAGAAATGCAGAGAAGGAATTTCACCAAAAAACCAAGGACTAGCAGGAAGACACCTGGATCCTTCTTGATTTTTAGTTTGAGGATCCTGCTGAGAACAGAAGACATGTGTGTCCAGAATCCAGAAATGTTGTGACATTCCCAGAAACGGTGAAATATGTTCCTCTCTCCAAATGGCATTTTAAGCATAGTGGAGATAGAGAACGGTTGCATTTATGTAAGATCACAGGTGTTTTGGAGATTATCTCATATTGTTTTTTTCTGAGTCTGTTGCATGTGAATATAGATTTAATCAAGTGGAGTGCCATTTGCCAATCATCTTCTATGTATTGAGATTCAAAGCCTGTTTCTCATTTACGGGAACTCTCCGGAAGCATGTATGTACCCAAAGAATTAAGAAGAGAGTAAAATGATCCAATGAGGTGTCCCCCATCTCTGCAAGTCTGCAAGAACTTTTCTACATCATGTTCAGCAGTAGGGGGAATGATGTGGGAAGAAAGGAAGGTCTCAGTTGGGGATTTGCAAAAATATGTTTTTGAGGAACATTAAATAGAGTTTGTACTGGTTGAAAGGACATCACAGTGTTATCTTTAACCAGATCGCCGATTACATGTATCCCTAAACTGTACCAAGAAGAGAACACAGATGGACCCACACCTGCAGGAAAATCAGAATGTGAGTTATAGGGAAAAGCAAGGATTTTACTTTTGTCCTTCCCAGATGTTTTTTTCTAACCATCAGTGAGATTTTGGTCACATCACAGGTAAACATTCCCAACGGAGAATGAGGAGAACATGCTCACGAATCAATGCAGCTTTTGGGCCTGAGATAAGTATGTAACCATAGCCAGTAATGATGGGCATGGCAGGCCCAGTTAAAGAAAACTATATTTGGTACGGACAGACCGCTCAGATCCGAATACAGCTGCAACATTTTGAGTTTCTGTATTGGTTTCTTCCCGAGCCATATAAAGTTGGTAAGTGCCTTTTCCAGATCTTTGTTATTTTGCTTTTTGATATAAAGTGGGAACATCTCCAGAGGGTACACGAGATGGTGTGTAGGTGTAGATCCCTCTTATTTGTGTATATATGGAGGAGAAAATCAGTTTCCACATGTCTTTCAGGTCAGACGACCTTCACACCAAGATGCAGAAAGCCACGAACAAACCATTTTAAAGGGAAGTCATTGAGAACATCTGCCTTGGTCAGGCCCCCTAATGGTATAGCTTCTGATTTGCTGAATTAATTTTGTAATCAGAGATAGAACTAAATTTGTCAAAAGTTTTAAGAACAGTAGGAATTGATTTTGTTGGCAACCTCAAGAATAAGATTATGTCATCAGCATACAGGGTAATCTAATGCGCCACGTTCCCCAGCATGCCTGGACATGTATACTTTCATTTAGTGTTTCCAATGCTAAGGCAAAAAAGAAGAGGGCAAAAGAGGGCTAAGAGGGCAACCTTGGCGGACACCTCTTTCTAATACAGTTGAATCAGAACAGCGCAGATTAGTCAACACAGCAGCCATAGGTGAATGATATATGGCCCATATCTATCTAAGGAAACTCCTGCCAAGTCCGAACCTATGGAGAACATCAAAAGATACTCCCACTCGATCCAATCAAAGGCCTTTTCAGCATCAAGAGAGATGGCCAAGGCTTTCTGCTTTTTTTAAAAGAGAACTGGACACGATTCAGCAGCCTTGTCATGTTGCTAAGCAAGAACCGGCACACAAACGGTCCGGTCTGAATTAACTAGGACTGGAATAAAGTTCTGCAGCCGACGAGCAAGAAGTTTAGAAAGCACCTTGCCCTATCGACAGAGATAAGACCAATAGGTTGATAAGAGCCACATACCTCAGCTGGTTTGTCCTTTTTTAAAATCATATATATATGTGCACAGTAGGGGAAAGGGAGCCTCTCTCAAATGAAACATGTTTGTTAGTGGACCAACTAGCATCCTGCAGAATTTAAAAAAAAATAAAATTCAGGTCCAAAACCATCTGGTCCTAGGGCTTTTCCTTTCTTTAAAGCAGATATGGCCTCAGAGACTTCCTCTGTGCTGATTGGTTTATTTAGAATTTGTTTTTGGTCATCTGAAAGATGACTTAATCTTGTCACGAAAATCTGCGCTGCTGCAAACAGAAGATTCCCATTGAGAAGTGTAAAGGTCGTGGTAAAATCATCTCATTACTTCATTTATGTCAGCGGACTTGCTTTTTTCATTTGTAGCTGGTACTGTAGATTTTTTTTTTTTTATTCAAGATGGGGGGCTGTTCCCAAGGTCAAAGGTCAACAAAACCTCTGTGGTGGTTGTGGACTATAATAATAAGTACATACAGAATGTACAGAATTTTTCAGAAACTGATGACCTACTGGGATTTCCACCCACAACCATCTCTAGAGTTTACAGAGAATGGTCCACAAAAGAGAAAATATTCCGAGAGCAGCATAAAAAGGTGGTGGTGGAAATGCCTTGTTGAGGTCAGAGGTCAGAGGAGAACGCCCAGACTGGTTCCAGCTGATAGAAAGAGTAACTCAAATAACAACTGGTTACAGAAGTTACTGCAGAAGAGCATCTCTGAACGCACAACAAATCCAACTATTCCGGCCACGTGGTTGTGGCGCTCCATGAATGTTTTCCCGGCCAGCATCTGCCGTTTTGTGTTAAACTGTTTCAGGCGCCTCTTTGCACATCCGACACCTTGGGGCTGCCAGAGCATAACCTGCCCACTGTTGGGCAAAGACAGGGTACACCTTGGGACAGGACGCCAGCCTGTCGCAGGGCACAATTACTGTCAAGTATTATATTATATATTATAATATTATATATTTAATTTTATTTAATATTATATATATTATATATTTCTATCCAAGTTGGGGGTTGGTTAGTTTGCAACGGGACAAGATAAACAAAAAATGATTCATACAGTTTTCTGAACACTTTAGTGATTATATAATACTGTTATGGTAGAAGTTAAACATGTACTAAATAAATTAATTTATATTTTAAAAAGTCCTTGAAAAAAGAACAATGCAGAGAAGATGTTCAAGAGGAAGATTTCAAGCGAGGATGAAGATGTACAAACTAAAATTATAGAGAAGAAGATTAGAAAGAAGGAAGTGCTTTCCCTGCATTCATCAAGGTCTTTAGTACTACAATCAATTCAAATATTTTCTCCACAAAGCCCCGTCTACATTTTTATTTACAGTCAAATTGTAGTCTCAACTGCATTTATCTGCATTAATCTAATGATTCATTTAAACAACATTTTGATTCATATCATAATTTGTGGTTGCTGATCTGATTCAGTCTATTTGTTCATTTTGAAGAATCTGATTTGATCCGATTCACTGATCTAAAATGGATCAGGACATCTTTCTCCAGAACTCCAACAGTGTGAGTCAGACATAAATACCTGCTACTGAACAGTGAAGTTTTCCAGATTCTTGTGTTTCTTCAAGATAATCAAGTGTAAATAAATATGTTTACAAACAAACAAGTAAACAAGAATGAATGTCAAATCCATTCACATTTGAGTTTGATAAAGTTCATTCCACTGTTGTTTTTCCACATCAGAATAATCCAAAGGAACATTATTAGAACATTCTAGCAACACTGTATGGTCACATGACTTTGTAAATTCAGTGTTTCTACACATTGAACTGCACTAGACTCACAAACAAGGTATGTTTGATTCCTGACTGCTTTGTGGGCTCTGGGATTCATTTCATGCACATTCACTGAAACTTACCATGAGCCAAATGAATACTTTACAAAGTTCACCTGAAATTACAAACCAGTAGAAGGCATGCAGCCCAGGCCATAGTGGAGACCTAGCTGTTTTTCAACCATTCCAGCAGATATTTGGGGTATCTCTCCCAAACCCATGTTCTTTTGATTTCTTGGCATTTAGATCCAAATTCCTTCTCAAGGTATTAAATTGTTTTATTTTTAGGCCTTCAAAACCCCAGCCCTTTTTCATTTCTGATAGAAAATGTATTATTCATATTTAATTAGACTTGGGCATTTCATTTATGACCAAGTCTAATCCCTGGACAGATCTACAGATCTGTCTCCCATTTCTCTTTTTTTAATCAAAGCTCTTTAATGAAGTTGTGGCCAGACAACTCGAATGTCACTTTCAGGGTGGTGGCTGATACAAAAAGTTCCAATCTGGTCTTTTGCTGTTCCTGCAGCGCAGATGAAACAGAGGTATTTGTTAGAAACACCCACCCATGTCAGGTAATCAGGACTCCCTTTCACTTTTGGTTCACCTGGCAGCTGCGTTTGACTAGGATGATCACATTTTTTCCATTTCCATCCATTTTTTGTGTAAAACACTAATTGAAAGTCGTTTTGCGTCGGACACTTCTCATGTAACGAATGTGCAGCTCAACACTTTTCCAGAAATGTGTTAAATAAGCTTGAAGCGGGAGGAGCTGGGAGGAGCTATCACAAAGTGTTTTAGCCTTGAGAGATCATATTTTTTATTTTGAAGAGTTCTACAAAGTTGAGATCCTAATTGCGCGTCATCCTTGTTCAGATTTTTTAACACTGGACGCGCTGCAGGACCTCAGATCCGACTGGAACCTGAGCGAGCCTGTAGAGCTTTTGTGTTCAACTCCAAGATGGCGCCAGTGTCTTCGGCCTGCCGTCTGTCGCTTCTGTGTGTTTACATGATCCTACTTTTATTGATAAGTGTCACTCTGAAATCGACATGCCCGCTGGTTTACGATCGATAGGCGCTCTTAGATCTTCAGTTTTCGACCAACTTCCCTAATCCAGGACATTGTGCTGGTCAGAAACATCTGCCTCCTTTCCTCAAAGCCATTCCAGCGTTCCTGTGCCGATTTCCCGCTCTTCCTACATCGATTTCCCGCTCTTCCTGCGCCGATTTCCCGCTCTTCCTGCGCCGCTTTGCCGCTCTTCCTGCGCCGATTTCCCGCTCTTCCTCCATCGATTTCCCGCTCTTCCTGCGCCGATTTCCCGATCTTCCTGCGCCGATTTCCCGCTCTTCCTGTGCCGCTTTCCCCGCTCTTCCTCCTCGGGGAAAAAATGCCACCGGCGCCGTGGTAGAAGAGGCGGTAAAGCCGTGCTTCTAAAGGCCTGTCTGGACCGGTATACTTTTAAGACTAACCTCACCGAGTTCAAATGTTTTTGTCCATCTCAACGTGCACTGGAACCGGTCAGCAGCTGGCTGACGCCTGTCATCGGCTTCCAGGACCTGTCAAACTCCCGCAGGCCCTGCTCTCCCCGCCTGCGCCCCCGAGGAATAAACTCCCGAAACCTACGATCTCTATGCCGGGAAACACGGAGCTCTCGGCGGTCTGGACTGGCAAAGAACCACTGCGGACACGCTCCGGTTTGCCCTGCTGAATGCGCGCGGTCGATTTCAAATAAAACTTTTATTTGAATGAGAACTTCACTTCGGAGCATTTGGACTTCCTGTGCCTGACAGAGACATGGCAGCGGGTATCGCACCACGTCCACCTGATTGAACTGTGCCCCCCAGTCTGCTCCGTGCTCAGCATCCCTCGCTCATCTGGACGTGGTGGGGGAGGACTGACTCTCATCCATCGGGATGCTTTCCCTGCACCAAACTGAGCTCAGACTCTTTCAGCTCCTTTGAACTCCAGATGAATAAGGTCGGATCCAACCCTCTGTTTTATTGTTTTTTAATTTACAGACCTCCTGGCCCTGCCTGGCTGTTTTTAGAGGAGTTTGCTGAGTTTTTATCCAGTATTATCAAACTTGATTCTGTTCTGATTGTGGGTGATTTTCAATATACACATTGATAACTCCTCATGCCCCTCTGCCTTAAAGTTATTATTTTTAATGGAATCTTTTAACAGTCACCGTGTCTCCATTTTAAATAGAGTTGCTCCCATTAGAGAGAGGGTAGTCTCCCCAAATAAGGCCTTTCCTTGGGTAAATGAGGATATTCGCAGCTCCAGAAGACTCTGTGTAAAGTTGAGCGTTTATGGAAATCAACCAAACTGGAAGTACATAGACTCCACCTGAAAGAGCTGATCTTTGCTTTAAATGAGAGGATAAAACAGGCCAGATCAGCTTTCTTCCATTGAACTCACTTGTTTCTCCCTCTACCTCTAAATTCCCCAAACAGTCTCAAGCTGATGGTAGCACATTTCTTCAGGGTTTTCAGAGAAAGGTCCTGGATGTTGGAGCAAACATCCCTCCTTTAGTCAGTGTTCCAGCCTCCCTAGACTCTCAGTATACACCATCATGGTCTAACTTCTCTTGAGTAACTGTGGAGGATGTTCATTCTGTACCGAAGAAGTGCAAACCCTCTTCTTGCCCTCTTGATGTAATTCCCTCTCCTGTTTTTATAGAAGTATTTCAAAGTATTGGTGGGACTATTGTCAAATCTCTCAGTTCCCATAATGCTTTTGGGTTAATCTCATGAAAATGGAACATACCATTGTTGTGTGTGTGGTAAGTGTTTCATGAAGCGTTTTTAAAGTAAATGGAAGCTGAACACACTTATGACTTATGGGCTCACGGGGTCCTCTACATCCTTGATATTTCTTGACCTGCGTGCCCCGTACTGGTTCGCCCATTTTTCAATTTTTTAGACATAAAGACAAAGTGGATGTTTTTTTTTTTTTTTTTTGTTTTAGTTTGTTTCCTAAATCTTTTTGTGAACTGCAGTTGCACCATCTCTGAGCTGTGTGCATTTCTGGGGTCCCCTCTCAGCTCACATGCTGACAGTTTTTCCACCATGGTCAAATTGTATAATTCTTTAGAATTTAATAGAATTCTTTTTTTAATGAAATGTTTTAGAATATTTGGTTGTTAAATAAAAGACCTCTGCTGTGCAGGACTCCTTGTGTTCTTCATGTTTGTGTTCACAGCTGTTGCTGCCAGTCTCCTACTCCTTTCCAAGTTTGCCTTGTTTGTATAAAGTCATCTAATGCTAATGCTTTCTGACTCGGATCTTTTTTTCTCTTGCAGGCCTGGCCAGAGCCAAGTCAGTCCCCAGCCATACTTACTCCAACGAGGTGGTGACCCTATGGTATCGGCCTCCAGATGTCCTGCTGGGCTCTACAGACTACTCCACCTGCCTTGACATGTGGTGAGTGCTGGGAGCCTCTGACCTGAGTGTTTACTGCAGCCCGTATTCCCAGATCTAGAACTCTCATGGAACCATGGTTGTAAATCAATCAATGTCTGCAAACTCAGCAAATGTTACCCCACCTCTTTTGTCTCCATCAGGTCTAACCTTGAGAGAGACAATAAAATGTATTTACTTACTTATGAACATACAAAAATGAATGCATTGTTACCAACTGACCATAGCATAGTGCCCCCTGTCCACCACGGTTAAAAAGCAGCCGAGAGAAGGAGTTCAGACTGCTGCACGTGTCTAACATGCTTTTATTAAGAACTGCGGTAACTCACCAATAACTGAATCAGCGGCAGATAGCATGACAGAGGGCCTCACTGAGATGCAACTGCACTCCAAAGACAGCAGTCTTTAGCTCAGAGAAACCTCCTCTCGTATTCAAGAACTCTGTTCTCAACAAAGCACTTGTGTGGCTGAAGACCCCTCATGCTTGAGCTCGGTTTTCATTTCCACTTGAATGAGATCAGTGAGATTCACTCAATGCTGAGTGAATCTGCTTCTCCGTGTCTTTTTTTAATGTAAATTTGATCTGAACTTTTTCTTCTTTGTTCTCCCATGATTGGTCAAAAAGGTTAATTTACTTTCACAAAAACAACTTTATTTCAAAGAAAAGAGAAACTAAATTATTAACCAAACAAGAATGAGGCTGAACCAGACACACCAGTAACCAAATCAAACAGAGACCAAACTCTGAAATGATGAGACAGGACCAGGTTGACTCAGTAGAAAACAGCATTTACTCTGTAAAACTCTGGAGCCTCACTTAACTTTTCCACAGGCAAGGCATTGTGAAGAGCCAACAACCATGAGAGCATTAATCCCACTGATATAGTTCTGTGATTCAAGTTCAAGTCATGCATTCTGAATTATAAACTTTAACACAACACATCAAAACAAATATGTTCCAGAGAAATGAGCAACGTTTATGAACTGAAATATCACAGTAACATTCAAGTTTTTTCTATTACTTGATCAAATCTAGCAACAGTTCCTGTAGGCCGAAGATGTCTTCTATTTCTCCTGATTCTGTGCAAAAACAGAATACTACAGGATATGGTGATGCATCTGCAGCAGCTCATGTATTCTGTGTTGGAATATTGGCATAGTATCTGTGGGTGATTTAGAGTCTCTTTAGTCTCTGAAAAGCTCTTTCAGTGGTGTGGCCACTGTAGCCAGATGTGGCATAAACTTGGCAATATAGTATGCCATCCCCATGAGACGCGGCATGTCCCCCACACAGGAAGGTCACAGAAACTGATTACTTTGACTTCACTCACTTTCATGCTGTGACTCTTAACAATAATTTCTGACTTTGCAAACTCTCATATCTTGTTCAAAGTCAGCTCAGAGCCATTTGTGGTTTCTGAACCTCACTGTCTCTTAAACCTCTTAAGACCCGAGCTTATATTGGACTTAACCCTCCACACATGTAGCCACAGAGCCCTAATTAAGCAGAATTACCTACTGTGGTAATATCCCCCAAAATGTGATGACTATGCATGTAGATGCCAGGTCTTAGGTTAAACTTTGTATCTTCTCTCAGGAATTGACTGAACATCCTGCCCCTGTGTCCAACATGAAACCATCATATTCTTCATTTATTGTGACATTCTCTTCCTGTGGTTTGGACTTCTCTGAACCTATTTCTCCTTGTAACACGCATTCTTCACTGTTTCTAATGAAATCCTGCCACTTCTGGAGCATTCTTCAAACATGGAGCTGCAGCTTCACCAGCTTGTGTGGACTTGGTCTGTCTCCCATGTGTCTTCATCTGTCCGCCATGTCATCGCATAGAAATCCCAGCGGGTCACTGCATCCCGTGAAAGGGAAGAGCTGTTGGGGGAACATTGTGTCTCAGGGACGTTTTTTGCAGTGCAGATCTGCAGGGTGTCGTTCCGTTCCAGTGGGAGCCCTCTGGCTCAAGCATGAACTCTGTTCACTTACAGCTCAGTCGTCCATGAAGAATCATCTTTTCCAGAGCCAAGAGGTGGAGTGGATCTGTCTGTCTGTCTTGAGGGAACCCCTCTCCTCAGAAAACTCAAAGTTCTTCCTCATCAACAGCTGTGTTGACACCATTCTTGAGGCCACAGATACCATAGATACAGTATGTTTTATTTCATGAAATAGAATTGTATAAATGAAAGCAGCCAAACTCTGTCCTGTCACACAGATATCTGCATGCAGGTTTGTGGTCTCCATCATCCCCGGAGACTGCACTGGCAGTTTCACTGTGACCCCCATGACATGAACACTGCCTCTCCAGTAAACACAGAAGATAAAAAAACTTTGTCTCCAATCACATGGGCTGCCCCCCTTACCCACTCCTCACACACACAGCAGTAAAATTGCAGACTCTCATAGAGGTCATTGACACAAAAGCAAAGCTGCTCTGGGTTCAGCCAGCAGGTCTAGCAAAACATCCTTGTCATCCTATTTATCAACCTGCAGTAAGAATGGATATAAAGACACCAGATATGAACAACCCATCAGGCTCCAGCATCACTGTGGCATGCTGGTTATCTGGTGTTTAGGTCGATAAGCTCTCCTCTCAGCATTGGACTTCTCTGTCCTGGTGTCAGCGCTCCCTCTCTTCTTCTCTGAGGGGCACATCTAAAAAATCTGAATATTGTTAAAAAGTCCAATATTCTTGGCAGACATTCCAAAAAGTGATACTGATTTTATGTGGAATCATAGCACATATTATATGTGAATAGTTTTAAGCTTTATTTCTTTCATTTTGAATTTGAATTTTTATGGCTTACAGCCAATATAAATCCAAAATTCAATGTCTTGGGAAAGTGGATTATTATGAAAAAATGTAACTCTCTTCACCAGTCATTCTTGGAGGCTTGATCATATACATCATTAATCTAACCAATCAGACATAGTTACATCATCACTTCCTTGTGCCGACATGGTCAATGGCGTATACTTATAAAGCGCTTTTCCTCCTTAATTTAAGGCCCAAAGCGCTTTACAATCACTGACCCATTCACACACTGATGGTGACTCCACTGCCAAACAACCTTCCATCAGAGGCAATGTGGGGTTCAGTGTCTTGCCCAAGGACACTTCGACACATGGGCGGGCAAGGCGGGAATCAAACCTGCAATCACAGGCCGAATGCCCTTTCCACTGCGCCATGGCCGCCTCATGGCTCATAAAGTCTCTCAGTTCTAACTAAAATAATAGCTAAAGATGGTGCTTAGCAGTTTATCTTCCCGCAGGAGCTGCTGTCAGACTGTGTAAAAAGTGCATAAAATAATGAAGCTCCGAGACTGAAGTCTGTCTGGCATCAAACTTCAAACTTTATTTAAAAATAATAATAAAAATATAATAATACAAAAAAAAATACAATTACAATCACCCTTCCCTCCCCAGCTCCTCCCTCCATCCACCCAGCCCCCACAATACATGACCCCCCCACAGGAAAACTGAACAAAGATTAAAAACTGCAGCTCTAAGGAAAAAGTCTGCCTCAGTACTGCTGTGGAGAAACGGTATTACAGGGATCAATTAATTCCAAGGTCCAGCCCAACCACAGGGGTCATCACTGCAGTGCCCACCCAACATAGGGCAGACCAGAGCCCCCTCAACATGGAGGTACCCCAGCCGCCCCAATGAGAATGAGCACCACAGCACCAGCTCACCCATAGGCAGGAGGACCCCAGAACAGAGGATCCCCGTGAGGAAACACTGGAGTTAAAGAATAAATGAATAAAAAGCATTAAAAAAAATGATATAATAAAAAAATAATAAATAAATAAAATAAATAAATAAATATGGTTAGTATATTAAAACAACAATTGTGTACATAAATTAACAATAAAATTATTTAAATAAAAGTTAATAATTACATTTTTAAAAAAGAGGAAAAGATCAAATTAAATAATTCTAAAAATCATAAAAAAGCTAAATTAAAAAGGTGGGTCTGGAGCCTCTTCTTAAAAACCTCTATGGTCACTGCAGCGCTCAGGCTCTCCGGCAGGCCATTCCAGAGGCGAGGACCATAATGGTGGAATGAGTTCTCCCCATAGGTTTTGGTCCTCACCTTAGGGCCAACTAAGAGGCCAGAGGACCTCAGGGTCCGCGAGGATTCATATCTTAAAAGCAGGTCACTTAATTAAGAAGGCCCAAGACCATTAAAACATTTATAAACCATTAAAAGAATTATCATGCCTGTTTTTTTCACTACATATCCTATGATGCATTGAGCTAATGAGACAGCATCTCTTGCTGTGGTCCTGTTCACTGTCATGACGCACAACAAACTCAAACATCCAACAGTCTGTTCTAACAGTCTTTAGACCTTCTTGATGAAACTAAAAGAACCCAGATTAGCTCAGTGTTTGGTCTAAGTCATCTTTGAACTGGAACACCTGGTTTTTAAAAATGTCTGGTTGAAGGAAAAATTCAATTTCAGACTTTTGAAAAAAACGTAAGTTTAAATATAAATAATAACAAAATGAAAGAGACAACATTAAGGTTAAGTGGCTAACAGACACATTTAATGAAAACCACATTCATTCATTCATCCATTTTCTAAACCCGTTTTGTTCCTTTCGTGGTCACAGGGGCTGCCTGGGTCAAACCAGACCACTCATGGGTGAAGGCGGTCACTGGACTGGTTGCCAGTCTGTCACGGGCCACAATCACACACCCATGCACTCTTGCATTCACACCTAGGGACAGTTGAGAGTGACCAATGAACCTATGAAGCATGTTTTTGGATGGAGGGAGGAAACCAGAGTCCTCGGAGAAAAGCCTCACATGCAAACTCCACACAGAAAAGTCCTCCATTGTAACTGTTTTAAGTTACAATTTAACTTGTAAAAATGGGGCCTCAAAAATTTTTAGATTAGGGGGCCACTGTGCAGAAAGTAGGAGGCAACAAGCACCGAAAGCATTGACTAAGGGGGGGGTCCACGGTTTCCTTCCCTTGGAAACTCTTGAAGATTAGGGGCCTTTATATGCATTTTCCAGGCATCTGGTTTGAAAATAGTGGAGACGGGAAATTTCGTACTTTACTTCTACTTTAACGCTGTTGAAAGAAATGATTTTCCTCAGCCTGATTTCCTGTGACTGCTTACAGACTACACAACTCCCAAAACTTTTGAGTTCCTGAAGGACCTTTGTTTGTAAAGTAAACTTGCAACATCGTCAATGAAATGTTTAATTTTTTATCACTGAAAAGATGTCTCATCACAAAAAAAACAGCTTGAAAACATGATATTGATTTGGATTCTTGCCATTATATCATTGACAGTTACGAGGGCAGGCTTTGTTGAGCACAGCACGGACTCTGTTGTGGGATTCCTGTCTGTTATTATTTAGAAATATAGTTTTTAGGAACGTCCTATGATTCCATTTTGTCATTGACCACATCTTAAAGTCTGGTGCATGAAAATATTTTCTCACAACAAAATCAGCGTTTACTGCTTTTACTATTTACAATCTTTTCCTTCCTCATCAAGTCTCTCTTCCACAAATAGGAGAAAAATACTTAGACTTACACGTGGCTTGACGTGGTCAGCAGTGCTTCGGCGGTGCCTCGGCGGTGCTTTGGCAGCAAAAGCCGCCAGTGGCAATACCCCATACAAAGCACGGCCAAGCCATAATTGACCAAATATTAACACTGACGACCACATACACCAGATTTTCAGAACGTTTTGGCCGTGATTAAGCCGTAAAGCTCTGTGTGACCGAGGCTTAACTTTCACTTGCCAAACAGAAAAAAATCTTGCAATTGGCGAGTGGTGAGTGTTAATTTCAGACCCTCCATACATGGATTATTTGCTGCGAGGTACTAAATTAAATTTTTGTTCATCATTAAGAAGTAGCCGGACTTGCTGACTACCTCAATTCACAGGCGGCAAGTTTCTGCTGTGCCAGCTACTTCTGAAACCTCTGTGAACATGAACAAATATAATGTTATTGCTTTTTGTGTAAAATGTTTCAAGCATGCTGTAATTATACATCATTTAAAATGTATAATCTTGCACAAACATCAAAAACATTTTAAAAATTCATCACTTTTTAAAAGAAATACCATTCTTTTTTTATTTTTTGAGTTGACATAAAATGTAATTTAATAAACTAGAGGGAAATTCAACTACTTTAATATTTCTTCATCCTCCTTCAGTCTTCAGTTGAAAATTATTATTGAAAATTTTTTTTGCAACTTTTAGGTAAATAACCACAACTTAAAGGTTGTTTGGCCTCAACTATTACTCACTTATTTAAGAAGATTGATTGACATTACTTTATTTTGTCTTTTAGTACATATGTTAATATTCGTATGTATATCTACAAATTTAAAAGTTTTGTCAAAATGTCTGGATCTCAGGAATAATCTTTGTAGCTGCTTGTTTGCAACTAATGGGGAATCTGTGATAAATAAATAATTTAAAATAAAATGACAAAAAATGCCTACTAGATCCAGGAGGGACTGATACATCATTAGAGATTCTCTGTCTTAAATTTTGGGTTGCTGGTGAGCCTTGAGATTTTTGTCAAGGAAAAGGTGTGTCTTGGATGCAAAAAGGGTTGAAAACCGCTGAAATATACAATCACAACAATGGTACGTTCCATTTTCACAATGTCTCTTGAGGTGGCGGGGTCACTACACTGTACCAGTGCTCTCGTCTCTACAACCCTCCACAAGAAAATGGTCTTAGTGTAGGCCGATCAGGGTTAATGTATCAAAATTGTTGAATTAGTCCACAACAGCAGAAAGATATCATAAAAGCTAGTTTTCTGGTGAACAGAAACAAATACCCTTTCTGTATGTTTTCTGAAATACTGAGCAGGTTTGTCTTACTGTCTCTCAGGGGTGTGGGCTGCATCTCATTGAGATGATCCAAGGTGTGGCTGCCTTTCCTGGGATGAAGGACATTCAGGACCAGCTGGAGCGGATATTCCTGGTGAGTCATTAATATCAGTTGGTCTTTCTGGGATCTTGATGGAAACTATTTCTGAATTTCTGACTGTGAAGAAATGACATTTAAACTGTTGGATGCTGGGAAGGGTTCTCCTCACACACATAGAACACCTTTGTTCTGACACTAGACATTGCTTCTATTGTGTGTGTATTAGGCTGTGTTCCCTATTCTTCCTTGCACTGACTTGCGGTATTTTCCGTTTTTCTGTTGCTTGCTGAGCTATGCTTTCTTTGGATGCTGTGGCTTCAACCATCCTGATCAGGATAGACTGCAGTGTTATCAGACTCTAGACCAGGCCGGAGAGTGACAACCCAAGTGTGTCCGTTTGAAACCTGGAGAACAGGAACTGTAGATATTGTCGCTCTGAAACCTTCTTCAACTTTCTTTTTTCCTAAATAGCTTTAAATAATCCCAAGCAGCAGCACTACTGTTGCATTTGTTGCCATTGTTGTAGAGTGATACAACCAAAAACGAGTTGTTTCACAAAGAAGGCATCTATCATGGCTGGACTGGGGGGGGGTAATTGGACTTACACTCCTTATCTAGTGGCATGTAGAGTTGACACTGTATGATGGGCATTACATCTCACACACACACACCACACACACACACACACCACACACACACACACACATCTGAAGGAGTGACACAGACGACGCCTCAGACCACAACACTGCTGTAAAAAACATGAACTGTAGCTGCCACCCCCATGTTTGCAGGCCACTTCTCTGTCAAGCCTAGTATCCTTGATGACCTGGAGCTTCAGTGAAGACCAACTCAGTGTGACAAAGCAATCGTCATGCTCATGCAGCTCCCAGAATCATCTCTGTCACTGACAGACTGAAGCTTATTCTGAGCAGCAAAACAGAGGGCATGAACGAGGCTGAGACCTGAATCCATCAGCTGAACAAGCTGTGTGTGTCTGTGAGGGGGTATTAAAGGGGTTAGTAGTTATCATTAATATTTGAAATGAGAATGAGGTCTCATGAATCTTTCACAATATAATCTGCTGTCCTGTCGCTCATAATTAATTTCAATCACTTAAGTGAGGCAGACAGAACAGGAAGAAGACATAATGGATTTGTGTTCATTGAACTGTGTGATGGGAGAGATGAGAGAAGGAAATTGACTCAAGGAGGGAGACTTTTGTGTAGAGGAGAAAGAGGAGACCGAGGCGTTTGGATCCACGTGCAAACGTTTTAATGACCGTGCTTGGAGTCCAAGCAAAAGTCAAAAACACAAAGGCAAGGCAGGATGACGAGGGATAGACAAAGATCAAAGCACAGAGAAGAACAAACCAGGAAATAACACTCGGACTGTCTGCAGGCAAAACAAGACTTCGCGAGGAGTACAGGGTAGAACAGGCTAAAGAATAAGACACTGATGAGTCAGAATGGAAAACAGCTGGTGAGGTCAGGTGAGGCAATACTCTGGAGAGGGCTCCCTCTGGTGATTGGAGGTGGAATCAGTATGGTAGAGTCCTGACACCAACGGCCAAATAATTTCATTGGCTGGTTGAGTTTTTTTCATACTTTGAATTGGTCAGACAAAGGAAGTGGAAGCCGGATTTATCAAATTTTGGAAGGCAGTAGGCCCCGCCCTGATGAGTTTCTGACAGTTTGCGTTTCAAATTGAATATTCTATAGTAAATAGAAAAAAACATTTTCCAAATGAAAGGTCAAATTGCATATTGAATTGTAAATTGCAAAATACATTTTGATTTGAATTACAACATCAAAAACACATGACAATTTAAAAGGCAGTTGATGTTTTTATTTTCTAATTGTTATATTGAATGATTGTATTTCCATATTTCAAGTCTGAATTGTGTACTAAATTGTTAAGTACAAAATGTATTTTCAAATTGCAAATTGTATTGTCAATTGAGAATTGTATATTATGTTGAATTCATCTTTATGTGCATTTAAGACATTCAGCTTTAGCAGATCTAGCTAAGACTGAGCTGAAGACCAGCAGAGTTCACCGCTCACTAAGCCACCGGTCTTCTGTAAAAAGAATATGATGACAAATAGAAAACAAAGCTTGTATTCCTCATTTTTCTTTTTTCCCTCAATGCTGCCTCTTCTCTGTAATGATCTGTTGACTGCATTTTTTCCCTGAGCTAATCGCTCACCCTTCAGCTCTGCGTGTGCACAAAACGTGACACGTGCTCTAGTATTTACCTGCTGTGTCTTTGGGACATGTTTACTTGTGTCTGAAAGTATAGCATGGCTGTGGTATGTAGATGACTGCTAGCTAGCAGGGCTACTCTCACACACACACTCACTCGCACACACGTGAGATTCCTGGCTGGTTGACTAGTTGTCAGAAGACAGAGGGTGGAGGAGCCTAATGAACAGAGACAGGTCTATTTGCAGGAAATTGCCTGTCAGGTTATATTGGTGTGCGAGTGGTAGTTTCTGGTAATGTGTGAGTGTGAGTTAGCCTACTGGTGTGAACCTGAGCTGCACTCAGGAACAGGGATGTGCACAGGATTTTAGAGAGGCAGGGGCTTAAAAAACGCATTTTCTGTCCTTTAGACAATATGGAAATTAGGTCAAATTCTACTAGAGAACTACTCACTTATGTGACCTGTGTAGATGAAAGTGAAACGTCAAGGACCTAACCTTCAGTGAACTGAAAAGCTAAATCTAAGCATTTTGTCTACTCAGCCTTTGTTCCAAAACTCCTTCATGACTCACACTTAAGTTGTTTTGAATGTAAACTGAAATACTTCACACATACAGGACAATGATCATGTTCCTGAGTGATGCACCTACATGATATGATCTCTGGTTTTCAAAAACTGTCATTGCTCTGCAGATAGTAAGAACATGGTTTTCATTCTGAAGGTTAGGTCTTTACCAGGTTTGCACACACTGATGCAGCAATTTTGGTTTGATTTGAGGTACAGAAGTTTTATTTCCTCTTTTTTTCATTCTGTCTCTGATTATCGTGTGTCTATGATGAACATTAGAGAGCAAACTCAGTTTTTTAAGTGGGATCCCTTGCAGCATCTGTGACTGCCAAGCTAATGTCACATAAGGGCTTCATGCTGACTTTCTTTTGTTGCAGCAGTGAGCATATATCTCGTCAATTTTTGCATTATTTCTGTGGTGATTTAAATACAAATTCATGAAGGTCGGTTGATGGTTCCACGTTCCAGGTGTAACTATCATTGTCTGGGACCTCAGTTTCATTCAAGACAGTACTTCAGCTGTTCTTTAATTTGTTTTTCTCATACAGATCAGCCAAACCAAACCATCGCTGATGGATTAGCCTGTGCGATCACCATTCTCCATGTCTTGTCTGTGTGGAATTCACTGCTGTTTTTCTCCAAATGTGGGAGAGATAAGAGTTCAGACACCAGACAGAAAGTTCTGGTCACACAAACATCTGAGCTCACATGAAGTTTTTAAACTTGACAGCGCCCTGTGATCGACTGGTGACCTGTTTAAGGTGGTATGTTGACCTTGCCCAACAGTAGCTGAGATAGGCTCCAGCAGCCTTGTGACCTTGAAAGAGATTAGGTGGGATTGGAAAAATGGAAGGATGGATGGATGGAAGGAGGGATGGATGGACCTACATACTGTACAACTGTTATGTCCACTTGAAAACAAACACCATGTTGAAGTTTACAGCTGCTTTTATCAAGCGTGACCAACACATCAAGTTCAGTAACAGCAAATCCTGAGGTCACATTCTGAGTTTATTACTTCAGAAAAATGCCTGACTTCATTAAGCATTGGAATCTACAGAGGAGGTCAGGGTGAAGCACCTAACAGGCTCTGTAGCACATTTCCCGTGTGGGTCACTCAGCTGACGAGTCCAGCTCTGAATCTCTGTTATGGGGAAGAACTGTAGCATCGCCTGAAAGGTCAAGCATACCTACAGTTATAAACTGGGTCGGTATCCCTTTTTGTCCTCTTTGTTCTGCCTTGTTAGATTTTGGTCTGAGCAATATTGTTTCTGCCAGCAGCAGTCTTCAGACTTCTTCATCACGGTCATCAACTACTTTAAAGAGCTTTTCTGTCCACCGTCATCGTTTGTCTCCTCAGAGAACAGGGATCACACAAGAAACCCTTCCTTTGTAATCTGTTGAACACTGATACTTTTAAACTAAGAATGTCCTGACCTCATAGGAATTTTGGAACAAACCTATCAGAATTTTGGTTTGGTGTTTTCTGGTTTTTTCAGTGGTGGTGCCTTGAGCAGCGTTGGGGTCTGAACTTGTGCATTATTTAAAAAATAGCTGAATTAAAACTGGTTTTACATGTAGTTTCCAGCCTGTGATTCTAATAAACACACAGAAACCCTGTTTTTCTTGGACTTTCCAAATGCTTTTCATCATACACTATAAAACTAGGGACACATTCTGTTGATAATTGAATGTCATTCAGCATGAGCTGCATTTCTGTATTTGAATGTCAGGTGAAACCACATCTGGACTAATAAAGACCCCCTCCCACCCATCAAACCGTGGGGTTCACGGTTGGGATGTCCCAGGCCAGCGTGGGGGCAATATAACAGTTCTTTCTTCTGTACAGACTCAAGCAGATCACATTGTGGCCCATTTGAACATTCCTAAAAAAAGTTGATTTGTTGTGTTCATCGTTTCATGGGGGTGTCATGATCCCCATATCGGTCTTAATGATCTGTCTGTAGAGCAGTGTTGCATATGTGAGCATTAACGTCCTCTGTAGAATCAAACCTTCCATTGACTCCAGCTGTTGAGTCCATCAGTCCATCAGTTATCAAATGAATACAAAAAAAACCACATCTATACTTTGGTTTAGTTCACTGGATTCTTGCATCATCAGAAACATCACATGCTTTCATCTGAAGATGTTGTAGTAAAATAAGGAACTTAAAATGAGTGGCAGGCAACACTCTAACAGACTTTGGAGATCCTGGAGATCTGTTGATCCAGTCCACTTTAAAAGTAATGTGAAAAATGTGAGAAGAGGATGCCTGAGACTCTCACATATTCTACATATTTGATGTTCCA